>OZ010739.1:31867219-32010504 GCA_963932295.1 Tipula lateralis | reverse complement strand
AGGATGTGTACTATCTACCTCATCACGCGGTGATAAAAGAGGGAAGTTCAACAAGAAAGGTTCGCGTAGTTTTTGACGGATCTTGTAAAACTACTACAGGAATTTCAATCAATCAAAAAATGATGATAGGTCCTACAATTCAACCAACACTGTGGTCTATTATCATGAGTTTTCGCCAGCACCGCATTGCTTTAACGGCCGACATAGAAAAAATGTACAGGCAAGTATTAGTGGATACAAAGGATACTAATTATCAACGGATAGTATGGCGAAAATCTCCAAGTGACAAATTGATTCACTATAGGCTTAATACAGTAACGTTCGGGCTAGCGAGCTCTCCATTTTTAGCCACAAGAGTGCTTTAACAAACGGCGACAGATCATATTACTAATGATCCCAATCTTCATTCTAAAATTATAAATGACTTCTACGTAGATGATTTCATTAGTGGAGCGAGCACATTGGAAGATGCTATACAACTAAAAGAAAGGGTCAAGGCAGTACTACAAGCTGGTGGTTTTTCCTTACGAAAATGGGATTCAAATTGCCCAATTTATCAGACAATTTGGAAATAAGGTCGAAAAATGTTGAATTCGAAGACGAAACAGCAATGATAAAAATACTTGGCCTACAGTGGAGTCCAGTGAAAGATTCCTTCACGTTTATTGTAAAACTAGATGCTGCTACCGTACCAACAAAACGGCGTATATTGGCAGAGACATCACGAATTTTCGACCCTCTCGGTTGGGTCCCGCCTTCTATTGTATCATTCAAAATTTTGCTGCAAAGGTTATGGATGTTAAAAATGATTGGGATGATACCTTACCTCATGAATTAGCAGCATACTACAACAAAATAAAGGCGAATTTAAAACAACTGGAAAAAATTCAGATTCCGAGATTCATTCAACATAATCAAGCCGAGTACCATGGATTTTGCGATGCAAGCGAACGTGCTTATGCCGCAGTAATATACTGTAGATCTATTGGAGAAGATGGAAAATTAAAGGTCAACCTGATCGCTGCGAAAACAAAGGTGGCCATCGAAAAGACAAATTATAAATATATTATATGGATAACTTTATCCAAAATTTTACTTATTTAAAGATACAAAATAAATAATTGATCTCACACGGTCAAAAGTCAATTACCAATTGCTAATTTTTTTTTTGTTTCGCTCAAAAAAAAAGATTTATTATCTACCTCTCGTTTGTTTTTCTATTATATTTTTTTTTTTTTTTGATTGCAACCAGATTATTAACTGGATTTGCAATTATTTTTAGAAGATTAAGAAGAAAACTCATAAAGTACACTAACATCATTGATTCAACCAAAAAAAACAATCCAAATAACTTATAGTACATCTAAAAAGTATCGTACTATATTATTTTATTTTTGCTGACCATTACAGGGCAGGTTCGATTATAAAATTTCCATTATGGTCAATTATAATCGAAGCTGAGTTCAAATCATGTTTTTATGTCCTTAGCGTGATAGTTTCCAAGCAATTTACCTGCCATATCTTCACACTTGTATATTACGTTTCC
Source organism: Tipula lateralis (assembly GCA_963932295.1). NCBI lineage: Eukaryota > Metazoa > Arthropoda > Insecta > Diptera > Tipulidae > Tipula > Tipula lateralis. Next base: position 32,008,958 of record OZ010739.1, on the reverse strand, counting down.
AACTTTACTAGTTATACGAGCTTTTAAAAACTTAGGAGCCAGTTTAGACGAAAAATGTTTACTTGAATCACTTAAATGGTGTTGCCGTATATATACTGTTCGAACAGGTATGTATTCGATTGGCCGAGTTCGCAAGTTATAACGCTTCGAATAGCTATCATAAGCAGCTTGGAGATTGGTTCTAACTCTTGCATGTAAGTTATTTAGTCTATCACTAACCGGTAAAATATCCACTTCGTTTTCGGTGATGCAGTTTAAATTTCTTAGTAGGTTATAACAACTACCACTAACAATCATGTGATACCCAAAAAGAACAAAATAAGGAGAATAACCAATTGATTGATGTATGGAATTTCGCAACGCGGAACCGATTTCTCCGATTTTCTCATCCCAATTACGATGTTCCTCTTTTACGTAAGCTCGAACCGCCGAAAGTATGGATCTATTGACCCTCTCAGAGGCATTTGCCTGAGGTGAATACAGTGCGGTAAATGTATGAGTAACCTTAAAGTCCGATAAGAGTTTTTCAAAGAGTTTGCTTTCGAATTGTGTTCCGTTGTCACTCACTAACGTTTCAGGTGTACCAAAAGTTAAGAAGACATCGTTTTTGAGGAACGATATAATTTTCGGTGATGTTGCTGTCGATAATGGTTTTAATAGGACATATTTCGAAAATTGATCTACGACTACAAGAATGTAGGTATTACCCAACTTTGATCGGGGATAGGGACCCATCAAATCTACGAAAATACGTTGCCATGGCCGCTCAGTTAGTCGAAGATTCGTTCAATTTAGGCTCTATTCGAATAAGGATACGTTTGTTGTTTATCTTAAAATTTTGATAATTTTCTGGATTTAATTCGATTTGTTCGCGAAACATTGCATACTTTGAATCATCAAACTCACTCGAATTTAGATCTATGGCGTTTATCAATAGAGGCCAATCACATTGTATTTCTTCAGCCACATCACAAAAAGCTCGAGAAAGTGCATCAGGCACAACATTACGGGACCCTCTTTGATGTTCGATTTTAAAATTATACTGTTGGAGTTTGAGGCTCCACCTCGCTAAACGACCACTAAATCTTTCTGTGTCATTAGCCATTTCAATCCCATATGATCAGTAATTATTTTGAAAGGGAAACCCTCGATATAGGACCTAACTTTTTATGCTGATCAAAGCAGCCAAACACTCAAGTTCAGATATCGAATAATGTTTCTGGGCAGGATTCAGTTCTTTGATACAAAGGCGATAGGACTTTAATGTCCATCATCGGTATACTGAACCTTACGCCGCCCACTCCTAATGTACTTGCATTACAACGTATCGCAAATGGTTTATTGTAATTTGGGTTAGTGAGTACGGGTGCTGAAGTTAGCAGAGACTTTAACTCGTCGAAAGCACATTGCTTTTGAGGCGTCCATGTAAATTTTGTACCCTTTTTAAAAGGTCAGTTATAGGTGTGGTTACCGTAGCGTAATTTGGGATAAAACGCTGGTACCACCCTGCCATACCTAACAAACGTCGCGTTTGCTTAATAGAAGTCGGGGCTGGAAAATTTTGAATGGCTTCCACTTTGTCTGGATCTGTTTTTAACCCATCCTCACCAATAATGTATCCCAAATACTTTAGTTCACGCATCATAAATCGGCTTTTATCAAGATTTATTGTTAAACCCGCCTCTTTTAACCAAGCGGCCACCAGTTTTAACAGTCGAAAATGCTCATCAATAGTACTGGACACCACCAACAATTCGTCCAGATACACAAAAATATTTTCATGAATATTCATGGGGTACTACGCGAGTCATCAATCTTGACATGGTTTGTGGGGAGTTACAGAGACCAAAGGGCATCACACAGAATTGATATAAAGGCCTACCTGGCACTGAAAAAGCTGTTTTATCGCGAGAATTTTTCTCAAGCGGTATTTGCCAGAAGGCATCTTTAAGATCAATTCCGGTAATGTACTTTGTCTCTGATAACCTTCCAACAACCCATCAATAATTGGTAGAGGAAATGCGTCCTTTTTGGTTAAAGAATTTACTTTTCGTGAATCCAGACAAAGACGTACCTTCCCGTTTGGTTTTCGTGCAAGGACAACAGGTGAAGACCAAGCACTTTTGCTTTCTTCAATTACTCCCATCTCCAACATCCGGTCCAACTCATCATAAATTAACTTTTGGATAGCTGGCGATACTGGATAATGACGCTGCTTTACAGGCGGATTATCGCCTACGTCGATTTCATGTTCTAATAGATGAGTTCTGCCCAGCCCATGTTCATTAAATGACGGAAATGAATTTTTAATGAGATCAAGTTTTTGTGTTTGATCAAAAGAAAGCTTATGGGTTTTCATTTCAGTTTCATTTTTGCATAATTCACTGATAATTAATGGTGTGATTGAAAACGCCTGCCAAAAGTTTATACCTAGATAAAGTTGTCCTTCTAACGTAGGAGCAATGTAAAGTCTTATAACTTTTGTCTTATCATTGTATGTGACTGGTTGATCGATGTACCCCAAAACTTTATTTTTAGTACCATCAGCCGTCTTTACGCAAGAGGTGAGTTTATGATAAGCGATGCCAGCTCTAGACAAAAGCACTTCGGATCCTCTACCTAACACACTAATGGATGCCCCACTATCCAATAGTCCCACGAGAGTTTTACCAAACAAAATTATACTGACATGAGGACGAGGATCAACGTTGTCGCCAATAATACTACTTGAGCAGAGCCTTTGATTTATTTTCCGTTTTCGCCAATATAACAACAAACGGTTGAAACGCTTACATTTAAGAGTAATTGAAATTTTATTTTTATTTTTCGATAATAGAGTTGGTTCAATAAAATAGTTGTCAGTTTGAGTATATATGGTTCTGAATTTGGCGTTGTTAATAATATTCGATTCGATTACAGTGTCAGATAGGTAATGTGACTGATTATATGATGACTGTTTTACATTTATTACTGATTTGGATTCTTTTGCACTTCCGAACTCGTGCATGCTACTTTCGGGTTTAGTATCGTATTCCCCGGACGCAAGAGACCCGATTTGTTCGCGACCGGATGTCCATTTCCCAACATTTTTGACTGGCAATAAATACAATTTGGTTTAATGATACCACGTTTACCACAACCAAAGCAAAATATTTGCTGAACTGGAGTTGGACAGTCCTGATAACGATGGCCCAAGTCCTGACAGTTCCAACATATCAAGAAATTTCCTGGCTCTTTGGAGATTGTACCTCTAGGGTTAGTTCTACTTTGACCAAACTTTGCATTTAATGCTTCCAATTGTGGGTAATTTTGTAAAGAATCGAATAACATGGGTGGCGAAATCGAGTATCTTCAACAGTGTTATTTGGCTTGATTAAAGTAGTATGATCTTGGTACATAGAACTAACGATTGCAGCTCTTCGAAATTTGAATTCAGTTAGTTTACGAGGATCATAACCAGAAGTGTGCCATAGCTTTTCAAAACGTTGACATATAATTCTTAGTTCATCTATCGACTTAATATTCGAGGATAAAGTAGCATTCTGCAAAGCTGGGTCCATATTTTCTCGTAGTATTTCTAAAAATTCACTATCTTGTAATCCATACTGTAATCTACTATTTAAACACTCCATTTCCAAAAGATAGTCATTGAATGTTTCTCTGGGTTTTTGTAAACGAGTTTCAATTATCCGACGCATTTCCCGTTCCGTCACATGACTGCGAAATCTACTTAAAAGGGCATCTCGTATAATTTTATAAGATGAGTTAGGTTTTAATTTCGAGAAAGACCAAAACCATTTTTCGGCTGTCCCCTTTAAAAAACGAGGTAACAACGCTTCTAATTCATTGGGAGGAACTCTATCTCTATGAGCGTATGATTCTAACCGAAATACAAAATCTGTTACATCTATGTCTTGGGGTGCTCCGGAGAATGAAATCCCCCATTTAGGATGATATCTAGAACTATAATTCCCTACATACGGAGAATAGGATTGAGATTGATTTGAGTTACCATAGGTGGCATAATGAGGCAAGTCTCTAAACTGTTCTTGTGTGAATTGGTTATTATAATTATTCGCATCGAATACATTTGATTGATTTGAATGACTAGGTGGACCGTCGTCTTGCTCTATATTTGTAAGTGAATTCAATGAATGATACCCAGAAACTTCGTTAGACCTGGACTGATCTACTGTTCGAATTTGTTCTTGATTGACCGAGATAACCTTTTCGAGATCTTTTTGAACATTAAAGTCCACCTTTCTACCCGTAGGTTCTGTCGTCAAATCTGGTTGATTAGTTTGACTGATAACTTTACGCAATTTGTATTCATCCTGCTGATCACTGGTCTCAGACGAAGTTTGTAGTTCCTGCTGTTTTTTAATATCTAATTTTTCTATCGAGCTGCTTCTAGGAATAGGATAAGTATCTGACACCTTAGCACGTGCACCATCAGGTTGCTGTTGAGAAGGAGTTACAGAGTCCTTGTCCATATTTAAAAGGTTAAGGGCTTCTTGTGCAAGTCGCCTGAATTTCGACATTTGATTAGTTACTCCAGGTACCTCTCCAAATGAATTTTTTGTTCTTTGTAAACGTTTTTGCCAATGAGTCGCTCGATAAAAAATTCGAAACAGCTGTTCAGTTGAAGGAACTGGTGTAGATTTAATAGATCTATCGTAAAATTTGTAAACGGAGCTGCCCAAATCAATATCGTGCTCAGGTTACTCGATAAATGAGATTTTCCCAATGGAGTTTTGGGATTACTAAATTCTGGTTCCAGAGCTTGTAATAGCTTACTTAAAGCTTCTAAATCGTCAGTTGATATATCATGAACCGTATATTCAACTTCGATTTCTTCATCAAGTAAAAATTTGATATACTGATTTCGATCCATATTAAACGAAAATTTCTATTTCTTGAAGTTACAGTAATAAAAATAAAGAAGCTATACTTTTATTATGATAATAGTCTTCAATTATAGTTGTAGTATTGGGTTTTTTTTCCAACGTTTAATGGAACAAAATTAAAAAAAATAGCGATATGTATATATATAAAATATTAAAATAGGAAAAAAAAATAGAAAAAAAAATAAACCACCAACCAAATAGCAACGCCAATTGCATTCCAATTAAATATATAGGTATATATATATATTTAAAATCAAAATTAATTAATAATATTTCTAAAATAGCTATACCGGTGTGAATGTAGGGAATAGTGAACAACCAAACTGGATTATGCATATATAAATGAACATATGTGTGCAATCAATCACCTCTCCGATGCAAGATGAGTGATATCATCACTATTCAATTGCATCAAAAAAATTTCCGATTTTCAAACAAACATGTTCATATAAAAAAAAACTAATAAAAAATACGACACGGCACGATCAAAGCGTGCTTTGCTTACCACTCTTACCAAGCTAAGAGTATCCTTCTGAGATAAATCGAAACACGATCATTCAATCAAAAAAAAACTTCATAACTGATAGTCAATCTTATTTACTGTAAGCAAATAAATCGGGAAAAAAAATATAGTTTAAGTGTTACAAATTAATAAGTTAAAGAGACCATGCGGTGACCATGAGGTGACCTTCAGGTCCCTGTTTCGGCGCCATTTTTGTAATGACCAGTGTGTGCCCAATCTCCAGGAACATTTTATGGATAAGCTCAATTCGGCTCGGGGGGTTGCTAATAGCACACAAGAAAGAATTGGTCACACAAACAAAATTTATCTCACCTGGAGGAAAAAAAAACTTTGTTCACCATTCCCACAAATCCCCACCAGTACATAATCACAAATTTAACAATTCATAATTTTAGAAATTTTATTGTATATAAAAAAAAATATCAATTAAACAATTAAATAATTTAATAAAAATTCAAAATATCATATTATCCACGAAAATTAATAAATGCATATAAAAAAAATTGTTAAAATATTTCAAATTAAACCTTAAAATTAATTTTATTATTAAAAAAAAAAAAAAGAAGAATTCTAAAGAAAATAAAAAAAAACTCACCCAGATCAGCTGACGAGCGCTCACCAACGTAGATCTGTATGGAACAAAATTATCTGAAAACTTAATTAACTTTACTAAATACTAAAACAATTTCCAAGCACTTCATCAATTATTTTTTTTTTTTTTTTTTTTACTCACTAATTAATTTATATACTTAATTATAGTTTTTTTTTTTTATATAATTCAAATGTATATATATATATATATATATATTATATTAGTATTATGATTTGAAAATGGAGTAAATCCTCGTAAATCATATGGCGGTCATCCGCATGGCGAAGCTTTGGTAAATAAGTTTCCGTTTTACCAATTTTTTTTTTTTTTTAACAATGACCGATCTTCCGGTTATATCCCGTAATTTATACATATGTAATCCAACCGTAAATTATAGAGTCCAAATATGTGGCTATTTTCCACATTAAGAATTGATTGATCCCCCGCTCGTCACCACAATGTATATCCAAAACAAAATTCTAATAAGATTTATTCGGTGAAAGAATTTTCAAAGCATATTTCAACCCATTTATGCATTTATATATATGAGAGATCCAGAACGTACATCGAGCAGCATTCGATGATAATAAACGGCAATTCCATATACTCGTATATATATTTATATATATTTATATCGAAAAGACAAATTATAAATATATTATATGGATAACTTTATCCAAAATTTTACTTATTTAAAGATACAAAATAAATAATTGATCTCACACGGTCAAAAGTCAATTACCAATTGCTAATTTTTTTTTTGTTTCGCTCAAAAAAAAAGATTTATTATCTACCTCTCGTTTGTTTTTCTATTATATTTTTTTTTTTTTTTGATTGCAACCAGATTATTAACTGGATTTGCAATTATTTTTAGAAGATTAAGAAGAAAACTCATAAAGTACACTCACATCATTGATTCAACCAAAAAAAAAAACAATCCAAATAACTTATAGTACATCTAAAAAGTATCGTACTATATTATTTTATTTTTGCTGACCATTACAATCTAATTTAAACAATGAGATGCGTCAATCTGTAGATGTTATAAATAATAATTTCGGATGGCCACAGTTCGGTCGTAGTAATTCAATTCCACCAGGAGCAAACTCAGTTTTTCATACTCAGCCAGACCGCTATTTTGGTCCTACACTGGGAAATAGCCGTTTTTCTCTAACTGCTGATGTTCAGAAGTGGAATATATCGTTTGACGGAACCGCTAGTAGTATAACCGTGCAAAAATTTTTCTTCAGGATTGAACTAATGGCCGAAACTCATGGTATTTCCACCGATCTGCTAGTACATGATCTGGGTTCCATATTGCACGGTATAGCTCGGGAACACTACTGGATCTTACTTGAACGGAATCCACAATGTTCATGGACTGAGCTTAAAAATGGATTTATACATCGCTTTCAAGATGGACGTTCGGATAACGACATTAAAAACTCTCTGGATAACCGCAAACAAAAATCCAAAGAGGCTTTTGTCGATTTTTATTATAATATGGTCAGCCTAGCATATCCTTTAAAAGTTGCGCTGACGGAAGTCGAATTGATAGAATTTTTAAGAAAAAACATGCGTCCTGGACTAAAGGTAGCATTAGCTGGGGAAGTATTTTCATCGGTGTCCGCCATAGTGACAAGATGTGTTGCTTTAGAAGAGGCATGGAAAACTATGGGGTATAACCCTGAACTTGCCATGGGGCCGGGATTTACGAGAAATGTTCATGAGTTACAGATGACACCTTTATCAAATCCGCCTCCTTCTAATTAATTTAATCCGTCAGGACAGTACAATGGGTCACAACCCCATTTACAACACACAGCTCCCATTAGTTTTCCAAAACCTAATATGTCTGAACCATATCATACTAATCTCGCAAATACTAGTAGGCCATTAATTTGTTGGAATTGTGGTCTACCCTTTCAAAATAATCAAGCGTTCTGTGTTAGATGCCATTCTAGATCGAAAAACCCTCAGATGGGAATGGGAATCGCTGGGAATCCTCATTTCCAACAATCCGCCTTAATGCCTCCCAGATCGATGGAAGATGCAGCAGCGAACACCGACCCAGAATTGTACAACAGGGTCAAACAGAAATAAGTTCTAATTCGTTTATAAACAACCGTTTACCTTGTACGGTAAATCTCACCCATAATCGGCATAAACTTAGATCTATCAGATACTTCCGCTTACGGAAGCTTATTAATAAAAAATTAACAAAAGCCATGTTTGCCTCAGTATCAAGTACAGAAGATTCTTCTGATAACCACCCTTATTTAATAGTTAATATAGCAGGAACAAACATACGTGGTTTGCTTGATAGTGGTGCAACTGTCAGCGCTTTGGGTAAAAATAGTATTAGGCTTATTAATAATCATAATTTACGACTCTTTCCTTTATCCGCTTGTGTACAGACGGCAAATGGGGCAAAACAATCGGTGCTTGGATATGTGTGTGTGCCTGTGGTCTATAATAATAAATGTCTTGAAATTCAATTGTTTGTTGTGCCAGAATTACAACAGGAATTATATTTAGGTTGTGATTTTTGGAACATGTATGGACTAAAGCCTACAGTCATTGAAGAGGTAACTAATATGGATAATACATTAATTACGAATTCCAAATATCATCAACTAGACCAAGAGCAGCTAGAGAGGGTCAAACAAATCGTTGATCTTTTTCCTAGTTCTGCAAAACTCGGGCTGGGAAAAACCACTTTGGTCACTCATAAAATAGATACAGGAGACGCAGCCCCTATCAAGCAACGATTTTTCTCAGTATCGCCCGCTGTCCAACACCAGATGTACCAGGAGTTAGATCGGATGTTGGCTTTAGGGGTCATCAAAGAAAGTACAAGTCCATGGTGCTCACCTATCACCAGAGTTCTTAAGCCAAATGAAAAGGTGTGGTTATGCCTCGACGCCCGGAAAATAAATAGTGTGACTAAAAAAGACGCATATCCACTACCCCTTATTGATGGTTTGTTGAGTCGGTTAGAGAAAACACAATACATGTCCAGTATCGACTTAAAGGATGCGTTCTGGCAAATCCCACTTGATCCTGAATCAATGGAGAAAACTGCTTTCACCGTGCCAGGACGACCGCTTTACCACTTTACTGCTATGCCATTTGGGCTCTGCAATGCTCCACAAACGCTTTGTCGATTGATGTACAGAGTGATACCTTATTACCTACATGACAGAGTAATCGTATATCTCGATGATCTTCTCGTCACAACGTCCACATTTGAAGGACACTTGTCGCTACTAGCCGATGTAGCATCTCGATTAGTTGCAGCAGGTTTAACTATAAATGTGGAGAAAAGCAAATTTATACTGAGAGAGATCGATTACCTTGGCCATGTAGTTGGTGGTGGCACTCTGCAACCAAATCAAGCGAAGGTGCAGGCCATTGCAGAGTATCCGATGCCTAAAACGGTACGTCAATTGAGGAGGTTTTTGGGAATTTGTGGATGGTACAGGCGATTTATTGACCAGTATTCGATCATCTCTGCGCCTTTAACTAACATGTTAAAGAAGAATCAAAAGTTTATCTGGTCCGAAACATCTCAAAACGCGTTCGAAAAACTTAAATTAGCTCTTACTACGGCTCCATTACTCAATACTGCTGATTTTGAGAAACGTTTTTTTATTCAATGCGACGCCAGCTGTACTGGAGTTGGTGCAGTATTGTTTCAGAAAACCAATGATGGTCAAGACAAGCCAATCGAATATATGTCACATAAACTTAATTCAGCACAACGACAGTATAGCGTCACAGAACTGGAGTGCTTGGCAGCTGTTTTAGCTATTAAAAAGTTCCGGGCATACGGCGAAGGGTTACCATTTACGGTTATAACAGACCATGCTAGCCTAACCTGGCTTATGTCCCAAAAGGATTTGGCAGGTAGATTAGCAAGGTGGAGCCTTAATTTACAAGGTTTTGATTTTGATATCGAATACAGAAAGGGTTCTCAAAACTGTGTTCCAGATGCTTTGTCTCGAGTATTCATGGATGAATTAATACCAGCAAAAACTGCCGATAAACTATCTTCTGCAATTGAATCCAACCCGATGAATATTGATTTGAATTCACCATGTTTTCAAAGTCCAGAATATATTACCCAAATCAAATATATCGAATCTTCTTCAAGGAAAAGCAATATGAAAATAATAAATGGCAAATTGTACATTAATAAAAGTTCAGGCAATGTAGATGAAATAAGTGATACGCCAGATTGGAAGTTGGTAGTTCCAGAAGGTCTTCGTTTTAATTTAATTAGATCTGCTCATTGTCCTCCCACATCAGCTCATTTAGGATCTTATAAAACAATAGAACTGGTAAAAAGATATTTCTTTTGGCCTTGTATGATAAAAGATATACGAAAATTCATTGCTTCATGCAGTATGTGTAAGTGTATTAAAGCTCCCAACTACATTTTACGACCACCTCTTAGTTCTCTACCTGTTACTTTCAGACCATGGCAAAGAGTGTATTTAGATTTTTTGGGGCCTTACCCAAGGACATATGCAGGAAATACATATATTCTTATAGCAGTCGATCATTATTCTAAATTTGTAATAACTCGAGCCGTACGAAATGCTACAGGTATTGAAGTTGCCAAATTTTTAGAAAACAACATATTTCTGATGTTTGGTGTTCCCGAAACCATCGTGACAGATAACGGACGTCAATTTGTAGCTCATCTTGTGCAAAAATTATTAAAAAAATATGGCGTTTCTCATATTTTTACGGCCAAGTATTCTCCGCAGAATAACGCTTCCGAAAGGGTTAACCGAACCGTATTAGCCTCGATACGGGCATATATAAATGAAGATCATAAAACATGGGATCATAATCTTGAAGCTGTAGCGCAAGCGCTTCGTGTGACAATTCACGAATCCACAGGTTTTGCTCCTCATCTGCTAGTTTTTGGGCAACATCCTATAATGCATGGCTCGTTATATGAAATATTACGTAATACCTATACGTTAACTGGAAATTATATGTAACCTGAGTATAAACCCGACGAATTATATCTACTATCTGAGAAAGTTAAGAAAAATTTCATTAAAGCACAAATTAAAGCTCATTCTCCATATAATTTGAGAAGTAGACCACCAAAATTCTTTGTAGGTCAACACATTTATGTAAAGAATTTTTCTCAGAGTGATGCAGGTACATTTTATTCCGCTAAATTGGCTCCAAAATTTATCAAAGGAAAAATTAAGCGTCTTATTGGAAATGTGTCTTGTGAAGTGGTAGATAGTCAGGACAAAGTTCTTGGAATTTACCATTTTAAGGATATTAAAACTTAATTTTTCTTAAGCGTTAATCCTCATATGTCAAGTTTAAATTTTTATCATTACTTAGTGAACTAACTAAGTTGTTTTACTGATATTGTTAAGTAGATTGCCAGGCTGTATGAGACCTCAGGGATCAATGGGAACGTCCCCACGAATGTAACGAAATGTCGTTCCATCAATTTTTCCAAATGGAAAATTGACGATCGCGTTCTTTGTTATATAATATGAATAAAGTATGAATGGAATTTACTAGACTAGTCATTGTTACTAATACTAATATTAAGAACGATTACTGTAATGATTATATTAAAGTATTGCAATATAGAAAAAAAAACGTAAATTATTATGGTAGTTAGATTATGGGAAAGGTGGGGAAAATAAGTGATTGAGGTGGCCAGAAATTGGTGGGTGAAGTTTTTTTTTTTGACAATAACGAGGAGTGATGAAGATGATCACGGACACAAGATCGAGATGATTAAAATAATTAAAAATAAATAAATATAATAAATAAAAAAATATTAATAATATATAAGTTAAAAATAATATAAATAGTTGAAGTGTATGTGACTATGTTTAAAGAATAAAATAAATGATTAGTGATGTTAAAGATACTAAAAGATAGAAAAATACATAAAAACAAAAATTCTAAAGAACAAATACAAGAAAATGTTATCACGTGAAAATTGTAATCAAAAATATAAACTATAAAATCATAGTCATAATTATAATCATAAACATAATCTTATAATCCTAAATATATATATATATATATATATATATATATATATATATATATATATATATATATATATATATATATATATATATATATATATATATATATATATATATATATATATATATATATATATATATATATATATATATATATATATATATATATATATATATATAGATAACGGGTGATTTTTTTGTGGTTAGGATTTTCATGCATTAGTATTTGACAGATCACGCGGGATTTCAGACAAGGTGTCAAAGAGAAAGATGCTCAGTATGCTTTGACATTTCATAATGAATAGACTTACTAACGAGCAACGCTTGCAAATAATTGAATTATATTACAAAAATCAGTGTTCGGTTCGAAAAGTGTTTCGCGATTTACGTCCGATTTATGGTCTACATAATCGACCAAGTGAGCAAACAATTAATGCGATTGTGACCAAGTTTCGCACTCAGTTTACTTTATTGGACATTAAACCAACCACACGAATGCGTACAGTGCGTACAGAAGAGAATATTGCGTCTGTTTCTGAGAGTGTTGCTGAAGACCGTGAAATGTCGATTCGTCGCCGTTCGCAGCAATTGGGTTTGTGTTATTCGACGACATGGAAGATTTTACGCAAAGATCTTGGTGTAAAACCGTATAAAATACAGCTCCTGCAAGAACTGAAGCCGAACGATCTGCCACAACGTCGAATTTTCAGTGAATGGGCCCTAGAAAAGTTGGCAGAAAATCCGCTTTTTTATCGACAAATTTTGTTCAGCGATGAGGCTCATTTCTGGTTGAATGGCTACGTAAATAAGCAAAATTGCCGCATTTGGAGTGAAGAGCAACCAGAAGCCGTTCAAGAACTGCCCATGCATCCCGAAAAATGCACTGTTTGGTGTGGTTTGTACGCTGGTGGAATCATTGGACCGTATTTTTTCAAAGATGCTGTTGGACGCAACGTTACGGTGAATGGCGATCGCTATCGTTCGATGCTAACAAACTTTTTGTTGCCAAAAATGGAAGAACTGAACTTAGTTGACATGTGGTTTCAACAAGATGGCGCTACATGCCACACAGCTCGCGATTCTATGGCCATTTAGAGGGAAAACTTCGGAGAACAATTCATCTCAAGAAATGGCCCGGTAAGTTGGCCACCAAGATCATGCGATTTGACGCCTTTAGACTATTTTTTGTGGGGCTACGTCAAGTCTAAAGTCTACAGAAATAAGCCAGCAACTATTCCAGTTTTGGAAGACAGCATTTCCGAAGAAATTCGGGCTATTCCGGCCGAAATGCTCGAAAAAGTTGCCCAAAATTGGACTTTCCGAAGGGACCACCTAAGACGCAGCCGCGGTCAACATTTAAATGAAATTATCTTCAAAAAGTAAATGTCATGGACCAATCTAACGTTTCAAATAAAGAACCGATGAGATTTTGCAAATTTTATGCGTTTTTTTTTAAAAAAAAGTTCTCAAGCTCTTAAAAAATCACCCGTTATAATCATATATTATAATAATTATAAATATATAATAATAATCAAAATCGACGCCACCATATTTCCCTCACATGGCGTTATTGATAGTTCGGATCCGCGACAACCTAGTTAAGTTTTTTTTTGTATAGTATATTAAATATAATTTAATTTTAGTTCTTTAATAATATAATCTTATTCTATTTTTTTTCTTATAAATTTTCGGTATATGGGTAGTTTTAAGTTGAGTTTTTCATTTTTCTTAAGTGTTGATAATAAAATTATTTCATCCATACTTATTTTAATTATTTAATTGTTGAACAATGGTATAAAAGCCAACGCGTACTAGGATGGGATTAATGTAAGTATGGAAATTCTAGTAGTGTGAGGTGTTGATGAAGCTTTTAATTTTTTTCTTTCTAACATCGGTTTTTTTTTTCTCTTGTTCCCAATTTATTTTTATTTAAGCGGTCTAACAAGGATTATTCGGTATTTTTAGAATTCCCCACACCCCAACCGTGAGCTCTAGCCGGCCACAGATGACCGCCTAAAAATAACCGTATAATTATTCTGCTAACATGACGAAGAGTCATGTTACACATTAACGATAAATTCCCGATCCCTCAAATCGAGGAAATACTAGATAGTCTTGGAAAATCCACTTACTTTTCCACACTGGATTTAAAGTCTGGATTCCACCAAATTCCAATGGATAGGAGTTCACAGGAAAAAACAGCATTTTCCACGGATCAAGGACATTTCGAATTCACACGAATGCAATTTGGTCTAAAAAATGGACCAGCGACGTTTCAAAGAGCTATGAATAATGTCCTACACGGACTCATAGGAAAAATTTGTTATGTGTATTTGGACGACATCATCGTCGTAGGCTTTAACCAAGGGAACCACATTGGGAACCTCCAAAAAATACTCAAACGTCTAACACAATTCAATTTAAAAATACAGCTTGATAAATGCGAGTTCCTCAAGAAAGAAACGGAGTTTCTAGGACACATTATCACACAAGAAGGAGTAAAACCAAACCCTGAAAAGATAAAAAAAATCCTTAAATGGCCAATCCCAAAATCTCAAAAACAGATTAAACAATTCCTCGGGCTATCGGGATACTTCCGACGATTTATTCACAACTACTCGAAAATCGCAAAAAATTTGACAAAATTCTTGAAAAAAGGTGCCGTTGTTAATTCATCAGACCCGGAATACATCAGGTCATTTAAAACATTATATCTACAGACCAGGTATTAGCTTATCCAGATTTCAGCAAACCGTTCTTACTAACATCGGATGCGTCCGAATACGCTTTAGGTGCAGTGCTCTCACAAATACACAACAACCTGGAAAGACCAATTGCATTTGCTTCCAGAACTCTAAATGACACCGAGATCAGATATGCAACGAATGAAAAGGAGGCGCTTGCAATCATATGGGCGGTAAAAAAATACCACTCCTACCTTTACGGAAATAAGTTTACCTTAATAACGGACCATAAGCCCCTTACATTCATTAAAACTTCCAAAAAAAAACTGAAAAATCCTCAGATGGCGCCTCGAGCTTGAAAATTTCGATTACGACGTTATCTACAAAGAAGGCAAGGCCAACGTAGTAGCCGATGCGCTTAGTAGAATTCCAGCAGAAGAAACAACACCACAAGAAATAAATTTGCACAATATCACTGCACAAAATTCAAACACAGATTATGCCTCAATGCAAAACCATGCATCAGATAGCAATCAGACTCGGGCACGATCCATTCTGCCAACACTTCAAATGACTACTACATCCATTTTTCAGAACGTCCTATCAATTACTACAGTAATCAAATAATTTTCAGAATATCCGAATTAGACACCATAATCACCGAAGAGGTATTCCCAAAAATAAATAGAGTTATAATTATAAAAAATGAGTTCAAAAAGGAAGACATCACTGATTATTTGAAAAGGTTTCACGACGGGAAACAATCGGCAATTTTAGCCCCTGAACTCCTTTACAGAATTATTCAAGAAATCTGCAGGGAGAATTTCTCTGAGAGAGGCCACTTTGTTCTTACCTCTAAAATAGTAGAGGACTTGACAAGTGAAGACCGCCAAAATTCGATTATCATAAAAGAACACGAAGAAGCTCATAGAGGGACGAAAGAAGTAGAAAATCAAATTAAAAGATCTTATTTTTTCCCTAAAATGGCCAGTAAAATAAAAATTCACATCAACTCCTGTAATGTTTGTAATAAGCATAAATACGACCGCAGGCCATATAATATCAAAATTTCACCTAGGCCAATTACCTCTAAACCATTAGAAAGGATGAACATCGATAGATTTAGCATCAACAAAACAAGTTTTCTCTCAATAATTGATTCATTCTCAAAGCATTTACAAATGATTCAATTAAACACGAAAAACCTAACGGATGTAACAAGAGCACTAACAAAATAGTTTACCCTCTTTGGAATAGCCCATACCATTGTCTCAGACCACGAGACCACTTTTCAATCAGTTCAATTTAAAGATTTCCTAAATAAATTAAACGTTAAATTAGAATATACATCCTCATCCGAAAGCAATGACACAGATAGAAAGGGCACACGCAACCATAATAGAAATTTTTAACATCAACAAACACAAAATTCCAAGCCAAAATACAAAAACGACCATAGAATTATCGGTTGCCTTGTACAACAATACGGTACATTCTTCAACCGGCTTTACGCCAAATGAGGTAATCTTCAATCAAAATAACCTCATAAACCCAGAAGAAATCCAAACTCAAGCAAAGAATATATTTCAAATTGTAAATAACAATTTACAACTATCAGTAAATCGGATGGTGAAACAAAACAGCAAAAAAGAGAAACCACCTGATTTGACAGACGAGCAAGCCGTATTTCTAAAGCCTAACATTAGGACAAAAACTCAACCTAGAGGGGTTCAAGTTAATGTAAAAACCATAACTGATAAAACGTTTGAAACCCAAAGGGGCATTAAACGAAACAAAAATAAAATAATAAGATTAAAATTAAGTAACTAATCAAAATTATATGGTATCATTTCAGAGAATTAACAATATAAATTGGGATAGAAACCTAAAGGCTAAGAATTAAATAAATAAGTTAATATACGAATTAGGCTAGAAAATAAATAAATAAAATAACATAAAAAAAAACAAAGAAAAACATATATTTAGTAATAAAAAATTTTTTGTTAACTATTTTACCACAAATATTTAATGCAAAGAAATTAGAAATTAAAAGTTTAAACGATGATTCAATTCTTATTTTAAAAACAAATGATTGTAAGATACAAGTTGGAAATATAAAATTAATCCACCCAATAAATTTAACGAATCTAGAATTCACAGTAGAAACAATAAATAAATTTGTTAATAGTAAAATAAATGATAAGTCAGAATTATATAAAGTACCGTAGAGTGCCAAATAATGTATCATGGTATACTATATGGAAATATATAAAATTTATTTATTTTTTAAATTACTTAATAGTATACCATGATATATTATTTGGCAAATACAGCCAAATAATATACTAGTGTGGTATACTAATTGGAAACCCATTTTTAGTCTTTCGGTATACGATTTAATTAAGAAAATCAAGCAGAATAAAGTATGTTTTTAGTTTATATTTAAACTATTTATTATATTATTTACAAAATAAAATAATATGTACATTTATAATCCAATTCATTTGTACAGTAAAAAAAACTATAAATCTCAATTTTGTACTTTAAATTTATGCAGATTCCGAATCTGTAGACGTTTCTGGTGATGTGACACCTGGTATTTGAACTAATTCAATGTTTTCGTCATCTGATGAAGAATCAGCTTCTTCAGATATATTGAGAACCAATTCGTGTTGATCGATCGAAATTTTTTCATGACCTCTCCATTCCAACATTTGCTTTAACTTTGAATTTAATTTTTCAGTTGGAATAACGTTTCCCCGTTCTCCAATTCCACAACATTCAAAACTTTTTTTAATAATGTCTCCTGATAGTGATTTTACCGCTTTATCGACGAAACCAACGATCGCTTGATACGATGGTCTCTTTCTATAACCTTTACTGGTATATTGCTTTTCTCCACACTCAAGCCATTGATTCCATTCAATACGTAGCGCCAATTTAAATAAACGGTTTACTGCAACATCTAGAGGTTGTAAAAACGACGTACATTTCGGAGGTATAAACACCACTTCAGTATTACATTGTTTCTTTAGACTGTTAACAACTTCCTGTTTTTTGTGAACTCCATAGGAATCCATGAATAAAACGGATTTCGTGTTTACCAAAAAATTTCCTCGTTTGGCGAAACAACTAACTATCCATTCGTGCATCACCTTTGTATTCACACTACCGCCATCAGAGACTGTAACGCTTACTTGTTTTGGTAAAACCAATTTAGGAATATTTTTAAGACCTTTGAATATGATGAGTGTTTTTTTAGCCATCCCATCTGCTGCAATGCATAATACCGCTGTAAATCGGCTTTTCGTGTGCCCGGTAGTATAACCTTCAATATTTCGTTCGCCTTTGTAGTGTAATGTTCTGTCGCTACACATGTCAAAGTAGCAAGGAGTCTCATCCATATTAAATATTTGCCACGAATTTAGTCCCACTGTTTTTTGTCTACATTGTTCAAGATATTTGTTTATGATTTCAAATGAAACCTTGTTGACCTCTAAACATTGTTGGCTTTGATGGGTAATCTTTCTCGAAGAAATTTTATTTCTCTTGCACACACCCCGTATCCACTTATTACTGCATTTAAATTCATTTGCGTTAATGTTTTGATCTTTAGCAATAGATTTCGCTTTGATTTTAAACGAACCATATGACACAGTCATTTTATTGCTCCTTTGAATTTTAAACCATTTTACAATTTCATTTTCAATTGTGGGATAAAATGTTTTGCGACCTCCTCCCTTAATTCGATAGCAATTGGTAGAGGCTAATTTCGTTAATTGGGTTTCATTCTTTAACCAGTTGCGAATTTGGCAACGTTGGTATCCAGACTCCCGACTGACTTTGCTCAAAGATTCGCCAGTTTTTATTCTATTTACGATTTTTAATTTTTCACTGGTCGGTATTTTCTTTCTTCTAGCCATTGATCTAAAATAAATTATTTATTGATCTAACGATATTTATTGGGGCATAATTAATCAAATATACGGCTTTACATACCTAATTTGTACTTAGTATAATCTGAAACTTTATGTCGATTATTTCCACCAACAATTCGAATAACTATAGGTACAAAGTTTTTAATGAAATGATGTATATAACTAGTAACCACACAAAAATGATTTATAGCTAGTACACGATTAACTCGAATAATTTTGAATAGTAACAGAGCTAAATTAAATTGGTGGTGAAGTACCAAATATTATTTTAACTATTTATTGTAGTCACTTTATTGTAGAGAATTACTAGTGACTGAACTGAATTACCAATTCATCGAAGTCGTGAATGTCGTAACAGTTTATAGAAGTAACTACAAACAATTCGTTTTTCTCTTTTAAATACCAAAAAAAATTAACAAAAACACGGTTTCTCCCAAAAGTCGATTATTCTCTTTTTTAATTTTTATTTTTCATAAAAATATTAGCTTCGTAATAATATACCACTGGTATATTATTTGTAAATTAGAGCCAAATAATATACCAGTGGTATATTATTTAGAAGGGTACATTATTTGGCACTCTACGGTAATAAGAGAAAAATGTAAAAAATTGCATAATAAGTTCGCGCAAATAAGACCAATACAACGAACCAGGTACAAACGGTGAGACACACTAGGTTTAGCATAGAAATGGCTGGCGGGTAATCCCGATGCATTTGACCTACAAGTAATAAATAGTACGATGAACGAGTTAATCGAGGGGAATAATCAACAATTTCGGGTCAGTAAACAAATTAACGAAAAGAATTCACGTAATTACAGAAACGGTAAACAAAGCTTTAACAAGCACCACGATGGCCAACAAGGTAATCATAAACGAGTTGGAAATAATAACACTAATAATAAACATAGACACAGTGAATACTGTTCTAGAAGATATTCAGGAGGCGATTATTAAAACTAAGATCGAACTACCTACCAACAAGATCTTATCACTCAAAGAAATTATTATGATAAAAGATCTACTCACAGACCAAGGGCGTGAATATAACACTTTCAGACGAGACTTTACAATATGTAGTACCGAAAATAGCCATAAATAGCGACACACTATTGTATATACTAGGGGTACCTAAATTACAGGAAGAAAAATCAGCCGCGTTAATGATCGCTCCATTAACCATTAATGACACGATTATCAAATCCTACCCGCAACACCTCATTAAGTCAGACCAACGATTATTTTCATCCTTGAACTACAAAAACTTTGTCCAAAAACAGGCAGAAATTCAGGAATTTGAAGATGACTGTATAAAACCGTTAATATTGGGAGCTGCAACGTCTCATTAAACAAAGAAACAACACTGCATCTGATAGCTAAGGACAAACTACTAATTGATAACGCAAAAAATGAAACGTTATCTTCAAACTGTGTACCAAGCAACCGTACGCTAACCGGGAATTTTTTAATCACCTTTTTGAATTGCACGCTAATAATCGACAACAAGAAATTTCAATCGTACGAGGTTATAAGCGACACCCAAGAAATCCAAGGGGCACTACATAACCTGCAAATAAATAGGAAATTGGTGAAAGAAATCAACATCGAGTCCATCGAGCAACAAAACATACAAAATCGTAAAGCCGTACAACCGAAATTATGAAAAGTGTGATGACAATTTTCTTATGTACCTGTATAGTTTTTCGCAATCGTTATTATATATAACGTCTTATTTGACGAAGTCATAAACAAAACCAACGAATAGTTGTGTAAAAAGCTATTGTGTGACAACGAGAGTATAAAATTTGATAAATTAAAGTTCAGAATACAACAGATTTTAGAAGCAAGTTGATCGAAAATTAAATTATAAATTTTTAGAAAAAAAATATATAATATAAATAATTTACCTAAACAGTGGAAAACTAAATTTGTGGGTGGAAAATTGAAAACTAATCAAAATTATCTAGTAATAAATAAAAAATTGTTTTTAAATATAGTGAAAATAGTTCACGAAAGTGATAGTTTTCTAAAATAAAATCCTGAACTCACAAATTATAATAGTTAACCAATAATAATCTCAGTTATTTGTGAATCTCAGTTATTTGTAAATAGTTTTGAGTACAATAGTGTATGTTTACGAGCTTGTTATAACTAAATAAAAAATTATAAAATAATTAAAACCTTTTTTTTTAACTTTGCAGATACTATAGACTGATTGGTACAACAGGAGGCGATTATCTCGTTCATCATCAATAGTGGGCTTATTGTTAAACACCAATTGTAAGTCAACATTTATACATTCACATCATATTTATATAGCTATCGTTTTAATTAAATTATTTTATGCAATCATAAATTGAACGATAAGTTGGAAGTGATTTATAAGTGATTTCTTATAATTAAGATTAACTATCATTTTGATTTGGCACTAAAACTCGACTACGCACTATAAGTTTTATAATTATTTTAATCAATATAATGACTGTTTAGAAATTTTTATTTTTTGTTTCTTGTTTATGTAGGCTTTTCAGTCTTTATTTTTCAGTGAAACTACTTTTGTTACATCAATCGTTTCTTATATTATTAATTTATGCCCGACGTTTCGATGAATATATCATCTTTTTCAAGGCTACAAAGAAGTACAGAACATTATTTTAATATGTAATAAAATTCACCAAACATAATACTAAATTTTTTTTTTTTTACATTTTATCAATTAATAAAATATCGTCACAGAACAATCAAACTCATTAGTAAATAATTAAAAATTAAAATAATTAAAAAATATGTACAAGAATAAAAGTTTAAAACTAATAAAGTACATCGTTGACAGGCAGTAACAGACTAACTCAACAATTAATTATTTTTAATTATTTACTAATGAGTTTGATTGTTCTGTGACGATATTTTATTAATTGATAAAATGTAAAAAAAAAAAATTTAGTATTATGTTTGGTGAATTTTATTACATATTAAAATAATGGTCTGTACTTCTTTGTAGCCTTGAAAAAGATGATATATTCATCGAAACGTCGGGCATAAATTAATAATATAAGAAACGATTGATGTAACAAAAGTAGTTTCACTGAAAAATAAAGACTGAAAAGCCTACATAAACAAGATTTATAATTATAATTCCGAAATTGAAAATAGTTTGCTTGATGAACGAGCTTTTAAATTTTTAATGGTCTCAACTTGGTTTTAAACATAAAAGTTTCAATTAAAAATGGATGCCAATCCGTCACAGTGTAGTGCTTGCACCTAGTATGCCACATAACGCGGTCATATTGAATCCAAAAGTCGAACTCCATACATTGAAAATAAAGCTTTAAAATATTTATTCCGAACTAGAGATGTAACATCGAGCATAAACATCGATATCTGACATCGAGCATTGACAACCGTTTTCCCTTGCAAACGGTATCGTTGTTTCGTAACCGTCAGTCCTGCCTTTAAAAATTATCTTTCTGATGGCATCGATGTTGAAACAAAAATATTACATAACTTTGGGTAAGAATAAGCCATGTTGTTCCATGGGTTTTATTCCAACGGTATAATAGAACTTTTTAAAAATAATGTTAGTTCGGTCGAATCGACATTGTCTTCCTCAACTCAAAAATTATCCCTAATTAATACTTTCTGGTGGTCCCATAGATCTGGGTTACTCATTGCAGGTTTACCTAGAAACGTATATTTTTCTGCTTCAATTTGCTTTCTGGCACCCTCTAACGGTAGTAATAACGTCTTTTCTTCTTGTAATTGTTGAATTTCTTTAGCAGTTGTCATGAGTGGGGAAGATGGATGACGATAAATTATTTGATTTATAATTTCGTGTGGTTCACGAAATCTGTCAGTCGTATTTATTTTATCGGTTTTTACAGGCCATTATTGGCCCGTATCGTGTCAACAATCTGACTCCATCGGTTTCGATCACGAGCCAGCTCTTCAAACCGAAAGGCGGTTCTCCCTTAAAGGTTCACTGTATCATTCGGTTCGGATCAGCACGCAGATCGTGTCCGAGCCAGCGTACTCACTGTTCTTTGGTTTCATGCACGATATCAGGAATTTCCATTAAATTCCTGATCTCGTGATTGAAACGAACTCGGTAAGTGCCATCGACGTCGCGTTTTGGGTCATATATCACATGATTCTTCTCTCAACTGTAAGAAGCCATCTTTCGTACTAATCCGTCAAGGTCCAACTCTCACATCCATACATGACAACGGGTCTGATCAACATTCTGTACATTTCAGCTTATCCGCATTTGCAAGATATTTTGATTTCAGAAGAGGACGTAGAGGTTACAAAGCCCGATTGCCAGCGGCAAGGTGGACCCACACTATTATCGTGAGTAATGAGAGATCCAAGATACTTGAATCTCAACACTCCTTCAAACGTGTGGTTTCCACTACTGAAATCACTTGCGTCTTGGTCTCGAAAACCAGAGATTTTGAGACCAAGGAACGCTGAACACTGTTCCAGTGGATCAAGTATCTCTTTCACTCCGTTGCCATTAAGCTCATAAGCTGGGGTTCCACTTGGAAGTACAGGCAATGTTTGGCGGAAATCACCGGCCAATACTATTAGTGCTCCTCCAAATAGTCTTTTGTTGCTTCTAAAATCCTGTAACGTGCGATCAAGGGCCTCTAAAGATTGGGCCTCTCCTGCTGTAAATGTGGTAGGTTTTCAGCCTTAAATAATTCTTACTCTTGTAGATTGTAATTGCTTTCTCGTTGTACATCTTGGCCAGACGCATCATCGCCTGATCGATTTGGACTAATCATACCAACTTACGAGAGGGTCTTGTTGTTTATTTGCAAGCACTTGTCTTCTAGTAGAATCAAAGCATCATTATAAATTGCGTCTGAAAATTCGTCGTTGCAGGTAATTCTCTTTTGATGCAATATATATTCACTAATATTTGCTTTAAATGTATTTCAAAGTGGTTTCGTTGGAATTAAATTTCGTTGGAAGGAACAAATTTGTACAGAGAACAAAAAGCTTAAATTCGGCGTGAAAAGGGGCGTGAAAGGGGGCGTGGCGTAAGAAATGTTTAATTCTGCCTCGCCTGGAGTATATAATGTGTATACAATTCGAAGTAAATCATTTAAAAACTTATGGGAGCAGTTACATATAATAATTTTAAAAAAGTGGGAAAAAAAGTGGGCGTGGTCCCAGGTCCTCAAAAAAGGTACCCTTTTAATCATGCCAGAGTCCCAGTTAAATGCTGTGAAAATATCAGGAATTATTGGTCTCCTATAAGGTACAAACAAACAAATAAACAGACAAACATTCCATTTTAGACTTGTTGGATAGTTCTGTGAACCCTGTCCACAGTTTTGCCGATGATGCAACATTGCACTCTTCTATTTTTTTTTAACGAGAAAAAAACACAAATATGCACATTCTCGCCTAAAAGAAGTCACAACGAATAACCTTTTGTGGTAAAAGATCAAGTTCTCGTGGGTTGTGACTCAATTTGTCTTCTAGGTGTTCAGATTAGCAACGATTTAAAATGGAATGAACTTATTATCGCATTGACCAAATCAGCTTCACGTAAACTCGGGTTCCTCAAATGGTTGCAGACGGTTTTTTAAATCGCATCAGGTTCTCCAGAAATATAAAACCTTTATTAGAACCTGTCTAGAATATTGCTGTCAGGTTTGGGGTGGAGCATTTGGTATTGCTCTCTAGTTGCAAACTCCAGACTTGCGAAAGATCTAGACAGCCTACAGCACCGCAGAGATGTTGCAGAACTCTACGTGTTCTATAGATTAATAAATGGTAAATGTTCTGCAGAATTAAAAAAAATACCATCATTTGTTACGCCAGGAAACTTATTCGACGAATGTGGCTTATTTAATTTCGAATTTTAATCATTCAAGTCAAACACCTAATACTACGCCAGAAGATCAAATTAGTTTTAAGAACCTGCAGTTAATGTTCAATATACAAAATGATAGTCCACTCAACCATGAGCGAGTTGAAATTAAACAAGAGTACTCTCAACGTAACTAAATAGTTCAATTAAGAAATTCATATTGAAACACTTGGCATATAAACATAAGGTATCAGACGAACAATTGGTCATCGACCTGAGCTATATTTTAAGAAAGGAAGCTTGTGATTGGTTTTGGATGTTTATTCAACGAAATCTTCCTAATACTAACGATTTTCTTGTATAAAAATCCATTACCAATCACAAGTAGTCAACAATAACGAGCTTTTATTATTTTATGTTTCAACGATGGTCGAAATGCGCAAGCAACGAGTAAAAAATTCAGACTATTAATTATGGATTTATTTCAGTTGATTTTCAAGCAAAATTTTAAATATTAGTTAGTAGGAAAATTAAATTTTAAACAAGGAAAACCTACAGGAAACTAGTCAAACTTTATTTGATAAAATATTATAACCTCGTACGCACTAAATGTCGTAAGGACTCCTAGGCCAAAGACATACAAAACGACTTGCTCGTATTTTTACTGTGTAAGAGAAAAGTGTACGAAAATGACACCCGTTGACGTAATCGAAATATCAATACATGATCGGGACTTGCAGAATAATGATTGTACCTAAATGAGTATCAATACGAGCTACCAGAAATACCACTCGAAACAGCTGCAATGAAAAAAACAACAGTTGTTTTATAATAATTAATTTTAAAGACTTTTGCCAAATATTTTAACTACAGGATCTTTCAATTAGTCCCTTGAATGACACCTAGATGGCTTTATGATTTTTATTTAGTACTAACCTTTAACCGATACTGTGAAACTTGTCTTACATGAATTCGCGAGTTTCTTGTGGGCACCTTTCTAGATATTGCAGGAACCTACATTCATCTCGACTATACGAATGCATCTACTAAATTTGGATCCGATCCCAAAATTATTATGTGGATTGAATATATTCCTAAATCTTACATTTTGATAAACGAGGGTGAGGGTACCTGTATTTCTTCAAGGTTTCCAGGGGATGCCCTCTGGGAGGTGAGCGTTCACCCCTGTTGTGGTTCCTGGTCAGTTACGAACTTCTTGTTATTTTTTGTCAGTCCGGTTTTTTCGCTCATAGTTACGCTGACGATCTGGTTCTGATTGTGTCCTGCAAGCACACAAATGTCTTATCAGATTTAAGTGTATAAGGGTTTAAATGTGATCCCCTCGGAAACTAATTTGGTTATATTTACAAGAGACTGAATCTTTTTCTGTACCACAACTTTTCGGAATAATAGCTCAGCCAACGTTAAACAAGCTAGTGTTTTCCTGGATTTAAAATAACAAAAAGCCACTGCTATCTTTTGTTTGGTAGCTTCCGTGTTCAGCTACCCTTAGTTTGAAATACTTCGTCATAATAGATTTTTTTAAAATATATTTTATACTGTGCAATCTGTTTTGGGGCTCAGTGCTCTCCCTGCTATCCGCGCATTGCATAGCTCCATGCCAGCCTATAGTACTGACATGGAAAATGTATCGGCCCATGAGTTCTGCACTCCAATAGAGGGTCATAGATTTCTTTATTCACACCACCGATCGTAATCAGATGGTGAAAAATCCTTTTTGCATTCTGTCCGTATCGGAATAATTGTGCTGTCTTAACTATTAAGTAATCGATTTGACATTTCAAATCAAACACATCCCTTAACATGACTGCCAATAGGTATATTGGATCTATTTAGATCTTATTTGAAATGGACCCAACCAACTTGTATTATGTCTCTCTATTTCTCAATACCGCTCTGATGCCAATTAAATCATTTTTCGCAATCTATCTTGTAAGCATCAATATTGAACGTCACTGAGCAAGTACACTGTTCTCGATTTTCAATATTTTGTCATTAATATAGTCCCAGCCGAGAACATAAAAATTATGGTAAGATTGGCCATTTGAAAAGTGGGCTATTATGACATTTTTACGCTTTCGTAGTTTCCGATCCGCCACGGTTATTCCTTTTATTAATTTTTTTTCTTTTCGTAAATTACGAAATTTGTAAAATCCGCCATTTTGCGAACAGCTAATGTAAAAATCCAGCAGCTCTGTTGGTGTCGAATATCGTATTTGCGAAATACAAAACGCATAAAGTCCACAAGAAAAATTAGTTAGGCGTTGGAAGAAAGTGAGGTTATGTGTTTCCATAAAACTAATGTTTTATATCTTATAGGTTTGGAAAGATTTTAAGTATACGGCCAAAAACAAATTAAGGATGAGTAAAAGCTTTTCAACCGACACTGGAGAGGATCCATCCACCATTAAAAGGTCTAGCCCAGTAGAGGAGAAGGTTGGTCGATTAATCGATTTAACCGAAAAGTTGGTGGGATTTAATTAAATACTTTAGAGTGTAAAATGCCTTCAACATCCAGAATCTTTGATAAAAACGAACCAATAAGCCGTAGCGAGAAAACCACAACAAGCAATGTTACTGTTTTTAGACGAACAAAGAGAAAACCATTACAAACGGCCAAAATGATCTTAGGACACCAAGTCAAAATACAAGAGAAACATTTCGAAAACTTCGAATCATTATGGCCAATAATGAGAAACACCAGACCGAAATTTTAAAAGTTATGAAAGAAATCAGAAATTTGAAATATGACAAGTGGCTAGCTACAAAAAAGAATTTACTAGAGCGAAATCGACTTAAAGCCGAGGAGCTAACACTAAGAAAATTTGAACTGGAACTTAAGGAACTAGAATTTAAAGCCAGAAAGTAATATTATTTTTAATGAACTAAATTTTTCATAATAAATTGAGAAACATTTATTGACACAATTTTTATTACAATATAAACTATAAATTTGAAAATAATAAACTGTTTTTATTTGAACCCGAATTTGAATTCTGGCTTTTCTGATAATCTGACATCACATCTTTTTGGACATAAATATCAAAATAATACTCTTTAATAATTTTTTCACTTCCGTCTATCGTAACTTTATATTTAATACACAAATTGTGACGGAGGCAGTATACGCCCCAGTTCTCGGAAATGAAGCCAACGCCCGTTCAAGATACCAAAAACACGCTCTATACTTGATCGAGCTGCACCATGAACCTGGTTGAAACGAGCCTCACTAGAGCATGAGTTTTTTTCAACCGTAGACTCCAATGTCCAGAAATCCGCCCAGGTGGCGCAGGGGTTAAAGCTGCGGCAGCTGGAGCGAAAAGTACTGGGTTCGAATCCCGATAGGGGCAGGATGCAAAAGGGATTTTTCACCATACGAGTACGACCCTCTGTTGGTGTACAGAATCCATGGGCTGGCATGGAGCTATGCAATGTGCAGATACGGTTAGGTAAATCGGACCTAAATAGCCGTACGTACTCGATTTGGCTGTAATGGCGTAAGGTAAGGATATAAATAAGCGAACCGCGAAAGAGTTGGGAGAGCCTTGAGCCTCAAATAGATTATAGTAAAATTTTTCCGTGACGCTACTATCTAGTACTACGTCTTTCTAATATGGCAGAGTTCGTGAGTATTGACGGATCCTTTGGAGATGTTCTTCTGACGCGTGGCACGATTCACCTTTAATTTCTTCTTAAATTTATTTTTTCTCATAACAAGCATGACTTTTATTGAAGTGTTGTGTTGTGTTGATCTTCACACCGAGTGGACGTGTTTTTTTCCTCTCGGTGTTATTAAATAAAATTAAATAAATTCGTTTGTTGTGTGTGCGTGGTTTTAAATCGGATCACAGATGAGTATCGCTATTATATTATTATATTATATATTATTATTATTGTAATTACATTATATATTATATTGTATTGTGTTGTGTTGTATTTAATTATATTTTGTACGATACTATTACATCTCCATACGCTATTACGCATTGACATCTCACAGGCAATGCTTTATACAAGTATTGGTCTTATTGTGTTACATTCAGTTCTTGTTTCTCCGTTATATGTTTAATATTGTAATTTGTAATATATAACGATTTGCCTTTGTGTCTTATGTACATCAATTTTCAAATCACACGCACACCACAGTATTCCATTGAAAGCGATCGCATGCTTTGTATGTTTCGTCTTCTTTCGTTTGCCTAGCACATCGCTCTTCATACAATTCTCTTATTCCCCTTTCCTTTAGATGTTTTTTTATATTTTGGTTTATGTATCTTTCAAAACATACAGTAGTAGGGATTTTGTATATTTAAATTTTAACACGATCACTGCCATTGTGCGATCGTTGTGTAGGAAAATGTTAATATATTCAATGTAATTGGCGAATTACATTTTATTTTTATAAATTTTTGGATTATGTTTGTGTTGTATATACAACATTATTTGATTGTTGAAAACGCAAATTTACACACGACTGTCTCATTTAAATGCCTAGGTATTCATATTATGTATATAACAGAATTTTCGTTTCGTCCATCAAAATTCTGTTTCCTATGTTTATTAGAGAATTTTTTGTTTATTTTTATTTTATATATTTTATGCAGTTGTTATATATACATATATACAGGTGATCCTTGACTTACGTCATAGATTATCATATACATATATACAGGCGATCTTTGACTTACGTCGTGGATTCGTTCCTGAAAAGTTCAACGTTACTTGAAACGGCGTAAGTCGAAAAACTATTCAAATGTGTAATGAGGGAATATGTTGGTTCTGTGCGGGATACAATGTATTTAAATTCTAAATGTAATTTAAATACATTGTACTTTTTACGTTGCCGGCATGTTTTTTCATTGTATATTTGAATACTTTAATGTAATGTAATCTCATCAGACGATGAAATACTTTCATCATTTATCCTGCTAGGTTAATAAATTTTCTACGTCAGACGGATCAGCATCTATGAAGCCAGTTTTTTTGGCCATGTTGATGATTTGAGTTTGTACTTCAGCTGCATCTTCGATAGAACTGGTGGACTGATTCGACCAAAGCTTTTTCCACGATCCAGACTTGGTGGTGTCGCTGACTTCATCCCAAGATTTGCTAATTTTGAAAACATGTCATTTCGTGTAGAGAGACTGGCAGTAACCCAAGCCTTTCTATAACTTCTTCAAACAACAAGTAAACTTGTTTTTGTGATACCCTTTAAAGCTCTCGGGTTCTCCGAATGGTAAATCAGCAAAGGATTTAACTTGAAGTCGCCGACGACATTACCACCAAGCAGAAGCGTCAAACGGTCTTTTGCTGCTTTAAAGCCGGAAGCATGTTTTTCTGCTGTGGTCAAATATGTTCGCGAGGGCGTTATTTTCAAGTAATAAGAAGCTGTTTCGTCGTTAAATAGTTGATGGCTTAAATGGCCATCTGCAACGATGCTTTTAATTGTTTGCAGAATGAAGTTTGGTGCAGCTGTGTCTGCGCTAGCAGACTCACCTGAAGTTTTAATATTTAGGAATTCGTTCCGGTTTTTAAAATTTTGGAACCAACTCCGACTATATTGGAAAGTATTTGTTTCTTCGTTATTTAGTTGACAAGAGGCCCGCAAATACTCTTAGCTTTGGTTTGGATGATCGACGTACTAAATGTAATATTTTTTGGATTGAGCCTTTTATCCAATCTATCAACAATAATTCCATTGTCTCGATTCTAAAATTAGCAAAAATTTTCGTACTTTTTGAGGTTCCCGCTTTAGCATGATTTAGATTCTTTAGCGAATTTTTTTTTTTTTGCATAAAAATTGTTCTTTCAGTTGTTGGTGGAATATTTAAATTTCGGGAAATTTGTTTTCTGTATTCCAATTCGAAAGGGTGCGTGTGTGTGACACATAGTTAATAAAGAAGGTGTACACATCCTCAGGGATTTTGTAGGACAGGAGTGTTTAGATTTGGTGCAGAACACGGGTATGTATCTTCCATTATCGGAGTTACAATTTGGGATTGCGGTTGAGGGTTGTTTTAGTCTGGAAGATTGTGATGGGTCGGGCGGGTATTTGAATCTAGTGGCGAAGATTTGGAACTATTTAAATATTTGGATGTCGGCGGGATCGTAGCTGTTTTGCAGTGGTGGTTTGGAGGCATTCAGTTTTGTAGAGTGGTGGGAGGTTTTGATGTTTTGGTTGGATTTTTGAAGGATGTCGGAAGCGGTTTGAAAGAAGCGGTTTTTGTAGGTATGCTGGTGATTTGTTCTTTGACATATGAAACTGCTGCGGTTCGCGGGGGGGGGGGGGTCTTTTTCGAAGCTGGATTTGATTGAGACGGGCATGAGGGTTAATATAGTTGCGGTGGCGGTTGGGAGCCTCTGTTGGCATGTGGAATTTTGGACGCGAGTGGGATTTGTTGGGGCCTAGAGGATTCGCCGGAATGTGGGGTGTTTGGATGAATTTCGGTTTGTTGAAAGTCAGTTGAGATATGTCTGTACTTTCTATTTTTATTTTTTTAAGGTTGATGTTCCGTTGTTGAGGGTGCTCTGAAAGAGTTTGTATTTTGGATGCTTACGATTGGGTTCTCGAGTTAGAGTTTATTTGCTACTAATATAGATGTATGCTTGGTTGAATGTTGAGTTTGGATCGTGTTTGGTTTGCTTGAATAGAGTTCGCTTCGAGGGGTGTCGATTTCCTTCACTTTTTGGGGTGCTTCTGCTCCATTGCATTATGTGGCGTCCCTGCCTGCTTTATTGCCTTTGTGTCGTGCATACGTGCCTGTGGGTTATCCATGCGTAATTTCAATTTATTAAGTTTCGTATTTGGATTTAAGGGTGCTTTTTGAAGACAATATCAATTGTTCTTTTTTGATTTATGAACGGTGAAGGTCGGAGCGGATCTACTACATTTGTAGTAAAGTGACATCCCTGATCACGACCATAATACGGGCATTGCATTACAATTACATTGTATTGCAGAAATATAAAAAATTTATATTTCTGCAATACAATGCATTTAAATAATAATAAATCATAATTTAAATAATAATATAAAATAATAATAATAATTTATGGAAAAGGTTTGGTTTTAATTACTTATATAAGTGTAAATATGATTATAGTTGGAGAGGGTTTACAAGGAAAGTTTATTTTATTTTTAATAAAATGTTGCATAATTTTGGAATGTAATACGTTTTAAGAGAATTATTTGGATTTTCTGATAAACATATTCCAATCCAATATCAGCGTAATGGTTGACGGGTACTTAATCTAGCAAACCATATTAATTTAATTTTTGGTTACAGATTCAGGAGCCGTAAGTTAATTAATTAAGAGTTTTGAATTTTATTTTAACTTTGATAGGTGTACGGACTGGATTTTAAATAAATAATAAAATTAATAATAATTAAGTAACAGATTCCTATCTAGTAAATTTATTTTTAGACATTTATTAAATGATTTAATTTTAATACGTTATAGCTAAGTTGCAGGTAATATCTAACTTACTCAATTATTTATTTGTATAATAATTTACCCTATACACGATTGTATGTATGTGAAATGCTGTCGGGTCATAAAATTAATAAATATTATCCCTCGCGTTAGATGGTGGTGGATCTGGAAGTATAGGGACGCAACATTATATGCAGCATATGATGAGAAGACCCCAGGATTATTAACCTAAATACTCCAGTTTCCACTGTTGAGGTAACACAAATACATATGATTGAATTAGAAATTTAGGAAGGATCTTAATAAAAATTATAACCAATGATAATGTGAAAATGATATAGATTTTACTAACAAATTATATTATTGTAATAATTATGTAACAGGAAAATGGTTCTGCTGAAGATTGTCGCCCTATAGTCTATTTTGACTCTCTGATGAGCATGTTACAGTATTATGGTAACATTATCGTAATGGATGGCTTAAACTATCAAACTAAATTAATTAAATTGTTTCAGATACCTGAGCGATAAGTTAAAAAAAAAATTCTTTCAGAGTTCTGTACTTATGTTCTAATTAGGTTTGTTGTGCGGATGGGAGTTCAAATAAATAATAAAACTAATAAATTAAGTTACAGATTCCTGAGCGAACTAATAAATTTATTTTAGAATTTTAATTTAGTTTTAATTTTATTCAAAATACAGAAGAGCGGATAGGCGTTGCGGACTGGAGAATGCTGAGTGGCGATTGCAGACTAGCAGATTAAAATTGTGATTGTCTTGTGATAAAAGTAGTTTAGTACCGACTGTCATGGTGTCTGTAACCGGGTCGCTCTTTCCTAACTAACATACCTTCCAATCCTTACCTATCGTTTTATGTAAACGGCTGTAGGAATAGGCCCGGCGTTATCCGGGAATCTTGCCTAGCGCTTGGTCCTACAGTCCTATCAATCAATCAATCAATCATAACAAGCATGACTTTTATTTTATGATTGACCTGAAGAAGACGAGGAAAACAAAAATACCACCAGTTCATCTCGTCCATTCCAAACTACGATACCAGACATATTATTAAACCGTCCGAATTACTTCGGTCACTTTGGACCCGAAACTTACACGAACTAATTCAGATTGTGTTGGCTGCCCAACTCGACTGGGCTGCGAAAGCATCAGGTTGCAGCAACCAAATTTACATGCCATTGAGAGGCCTAATGAGAGGCCCTCTGGTAACGAGATAGTCATTTGCACGAGTGCGAGAGCCACGAAGAGCAAGAACAATTCAGGACGAGCGACAATCAGTAACGTATTCTCAACGCGGGAGAAAATTTGCCCGACCAATATCCCGTTCACGCTCTCGATCACGTTCACGATCTCGCACTCACTCAACTAATCAATGGCAATATTCCGGTTCAAACAACCCGAACCATCTTGCTGTTGGTATACTATTATTCCCGAAGCTCAGGAAGACGTTCATAAAACGCAATAACCCCACCTTTTGGTCTTTTCGAATTTATCTGAGTGATCTTTGGGACTTCAAAATGCCGCACAAACGTTTCAGTGTCTTTATTAGTAGCGTAACTACTGATGCATTAAGCACGGCATTTGGAGACGCCCTGAACAGTTTAATAAAAATAGTTGGGAACCATTGAGATTTTTCTCTAAGAAATTATCGACTGCCGAACGTAAATACTCCGCATTCGATTTAGAATACCTCGCAATTTATCTATCAATTAAACATTTTGGATACTTTGTAGAGGGTCAGGATTTCACTATTTACACCGACCATAAGCCATTAACAAGAGCAATTCAGTCTAAAACTGAACGTAATCCAAGGCAAGCACGTCATTTGTTAGTTTTCGAAGTAAATCAACGTCTTCGATTTGAGACAAGGTGGCCAAATTTTCAAATTGCGAGTTTTGGCAAAAAAGGTTAGCCTTTGACCCCGGTTATAATGCCAAATTTGTTCTAGCATTCAAATAATATCATTATCGAGCAGAATGTGAATCTAGTTGGGACAGCATATTGTATAGCTGAGAATATAATGCAACTACATATCGTATAGCTGAGCTTACCAGATTCACAATTGACCCTTATCTTAGTTATGATTCAAGCTAAGTGACTTGTCGTTTTCTTGTCAGACACTGGGGCATAGCTCGAACGAAACAGCTAGCTAGACGATATCGTTCGTGGTAGAAATGTCAAACGCAACTTCAACTTATATATGCCCTTCAGGAATAGTGGGATCACCCACCACAATCGTAAGCGATAATGGTCTGCCATTTACGTCCTATTCTGTCGTGATAATAATATTGAACACCTGAGGTCTGCTCCATTTCACTCCGAATACAATGGTGATGGTGAAGCGGTGTTGCTCTTGCAACGTTATTAATGACGTATCGTATCACACCTCGTGCGAACTAGGAATCATTCACCAGTTAAAATAATAAGGATTGGTAAGTTCCAAATGTTTCAGTTGCGTCAAATTTCGAGAACCACCTAAACATTGACATGGAAATTTGCTACATACTCTTGGATAGCCGCACAGCATTTTGCAGTCGGCTAGCTTGCATTCGTTGGGTGGGTTCTTTTCTGGA
Organism: Tipula lateralis; assembly: GCA_963932295.1. Lineage (NCBI taxonomy): Eukaryota > Metazoa > Arthropoda > Insecta > Diptera > Tipulidae > Tipula > Tipula lateralis. Next base: position 31,974,404 of record OZ010739.1, on the reverse strand, counting down.
CCATCAGAAAATATGTATGTTTCAAGATCACAACGAATATTGCAAATGGTTTTGAAGGTCAACGAAAGCCAAAACCAAGTCGCTATCCCAGGTAAGAAGTATTACGTGTGTAATTAGTAAGTTATATTAATTATTTAAATATTTTAATTTTTGATTAGCTAAAAATGACCCTGTTCCAAAACAAAAAATAGTGAAAAATTATTAACGTTGAAGGAGAGGTATTCCATTCGATAGTAACAAACGAAACAGAATCTTCAGCATCGTCCGGCATACCATCATCTTAGGATCCATAATTTTAGGATTAGGCGATGTATACAAAACCAAATTACATGGCAAGAAAAAATCTTATAGTGCAGAAATGCAGTCTGAGATCACATTCACATCTCAATCCGATATACCAGGTAATGCAGCTATGTTCTATAAAAATATTTAGTAATCACTACTTATGAATTATTATATAATTACTGCGCATATATGTGTTAATTTTGATGATAGCGACGTTGATCCAACATTTGAGCCACCGCATTTGATTAAATCACCAGATTTACTTAGAAGTGATATTGAAGACGATAGCAGCATTGAAAGAATGGCTCAAACATTGGAAAACAATATAATGGAGAAATCACCAACTAATTATCAAACAAGAAAAATCGATGCTGTATAAGATAGCAGAAAATTTTCAGCAGAAAAATGATTTTTATACTCACCACCAGGGGCACTTCTATCGCCAAAGAGAATTTCTTCTGCTGTCATTTTTGTATAGCCAACAGAATTTTTCTGTAAATTATTTAATTTTCTCCCATATTTTAACTACAAAATTATTCCAGGTTTCAAATAAAATATGTATATTATTTCCATCAGATTATAATATACTGTATAGAACATATTAATTTCATCTACAGTTTAACTACTTACTGTAAGCTATCAATGAAGCCCTTGTAAAAAATATTTCAGTTTGAATTTCCAGAAGCTAAGTAATCTTATCTTCATACATACAACTATGAAGTTTGAGGATAAACGACCGAGTTTGAGCGCCTCCAGAATTTTTCAAAGTTTTGGCCCATACATAAAAATCAGTTTTTTCAATGTGAGCTATGGATGGACCCGCTGTAACCAATATTGCACTTCGAAAAGGTATGTGATGAAACACAAGGTATGTGAAAAGGTATGTGATGAAACACAAGCCTTTTTGTAGTTATTTTTTTTGATGACTAGTCAATTAAAACTGTCAACGATCATATGACATTTGTTAGATATCGTCTTGGACAACATTGATCAGGAGTTGAATGTAGTGAGTAGTACCTTCCAGATATAATTCGACCAAGTATAGTTTGTACTCTGAAGAATGGGAAGATTGTCGTACAACCTGATTTGTCCCACAGAGTACTATGACATATCTATTCTTGACATATCTCGACGGCCAGTAATAAAACGATATTTTGAAACTTAAAATACTCGGATCAGCTAATTTTATATGGGACGAAATCGTCTACGATGCAAAATTATGATAAGATACCATAGGCTAGCAATTTGTTATTTTTGAAAGAACTTGAACATCTGATGTGATAAAAAAACGTATATGTAATTTTATAGTGATTTTCAAACTACCAGAATAGATAACGATATTGGATCCAATTCTTCGAGTTTGCTTACAATATGCTGGCGTTGAATTGCAATAAAACCGAAGCCAATTAATAGGAAGATTAAGAAACTTGTGACATCTTACTACTGCGCGACTATTTACTGATCAGATCTATCGATTTGTTTGTGTTGAAAAGGCTCGAACGAGTTCTTCACATATTAAGTGTAGTTTAACTAACCTGGTTTGAAGGATGTCTCGGGCAATCACGTACAGTTGTCGTTTGATAATTCAACTAGTGTTCAACATGCGGTTCAACTATTATAGTGTTCAGTTCGGCAGTCGAAACTGTATTAATTTCTTGTAACAAAACAACTATAGCGTTCTAACTATTCTAACTGGTTATCTATAAACAGTTTCGATCGACGCGTAGTCAAGGTTGAAGGCATTTGGTACAGTAAATGACATTCTACTTACAGTTTACTGCTAATTTGATCGTTTTAAAGTATGAAAATTTCGTTGTTTTAATGTATAAAGTAGTTTAAATCACACCAAATATTGGAAGGTAGGATAGTTTGGTCCTAATTGGTCCAATTTTGTAAACTCATTGCTTCAAAATGACATGAAAAATGGCAAAAGTAATGAATATAATCTCTTACTATACACTGTTAAACCCAGTAGCTTCTATAGCATTAAAGAGGATAACAAACCAATTAATATAATATTCTACAATAATTAAAATAACTAAATTTATTATTTAAGTAGATAGTACAATTGCATGTTGTTCTTAAGCTAGTAGAATTGGCAGTGAAAGCAATGAGAACTAATCTAACAACATAATATGTATGCCTCTAAAATTATCTTCAAACTTCATATTCAGATGTATTGTCACCTAAGCTATTGGAAAATCATAATCACATATTGGTTACAGGGGGGTTCATCCATAGCTCACAGTGAAAAAACTGATTTTTATGTATGGGCCAAAACTTTGAAAAATTCTGGAAATTCTCAAACTCGGTCGTTTATCCTCAAACTTCATATTCAGATGAATTGTCACCTGAGCTATTACAAAATCATAATGACATGTTGGTTACAGGGGGGTCCATCCATAGCTCACAGTGAAAAAACTGATTTTTATGTATGGGCCAAAACTTTGAAAAATTCTGGAGGCGCTCAAACTCGATCGATTATCCTCAAACTTCATATTCAGATGTATTGTCACCTAAGCTATTGGAAAATCATAATGGCATATTGGTTACAGGAGGTCCATCCATAGCTCACAGTGAAAAACCTGATTTTTATGTATGGGCCAAAACTTTGAAAAATTCTGGAGGCGCTCAACCTCGGTTGTTTATCCTCAAACTTCATATTCAGATGTATTGTCACCTAAACTATTGGAAAATTATAATGACATATTGGTTACAGGGAGGTCCATCCATAGCTCACAGTGAAAAAACTGATTTTTATGTATGGGCCAAAACTTTGAAAAATTCTGGAGGCGCTGAAACTCAGTCGTTTATCCTCAATCTTCATATTCAGATGTTTTGTTACCGTAGATATTGGAAAATCATAATGACATATTGGTTACAGGGGGGTTTATCCATAGCTCACAGTGAAAAAACTGATTTTTATGTATGGGCCAAAACTTTGAAAAATTCTGGAGGCGCTCAAACTCGATCGATTATCCTCAAACTTCATATTCAGATGTATTGTCACCTAAGCTATTGGAAAATCATAATGACATATTGGTTACAGGGGGTCCATCCATAGCTCACAGTGAAAAAACTGATTTTTATGTATGCGCCAAAACTTTGAAAAATTCTGGAGGCGCTCAAACTCGGTCGTTTATCCTCAAACTTCATATTCAGATGAATTGTCACCTGAGCTATTACAAAATCATAATGACATGTTGGTTACAGGGGGGTCCATCCATAGCTCACAGTGAAAAAACTGATTTTTATGTATGGACCAAAACTTTGAAAATCTCTGAAGATGCTCAAACTCGGTCGTTTATCCTCAAACTTCATATTCAGATGTATTGTCATCTTAACTATTGCAAAATCATAATAGCATATTGGTTACAGGAGGTCCATCCATAGCTCACAGTGAAAAACCTGATTTTTATGTATGGGCCAAAATTTTGAAAAATTCTGGAGGCGCTGAAACTCGGTCGATTATCCTCAAACTTCATAGTTGTATGTATGAAGATAAGATGACTTAGCTTCTGGAAAGTCAAACTGAAATATTATTTACAAGGGCTTCATTGATAGCTTACAGTAAGTAGTTAAACTGTAGATGAAATTAATATGTTCTATACAGTATATTATAATCTGATGGAAATAATATACATATTTTATTTGAAATCGGGAATAATTTTGTTGTTAAAATATTGAAGAAAATTAAAAAATTTACAGAAAAATTCTGTTGGCAATACAAAAATGACAGTAGAAAAAATTCTCTTTGGCGATAGTAGTGCCCCTGGTGGTGAGTAAAAAAATAATTTTTTCTGTTCAAAATTTTCTGCTATCTTATACAGCATGCTCGGTGAATACAATTTAAGGCGTTTGTATGTTTGCGGTTTAATTTCTATCGAAAACATGAAAGCCTAGAGCCTTGTTAATTTTGGTAAAAAACGAAGAAATCGTGAATATTCTTATAAATACAATTTAAAAGTGAACGAGTTTATTGTACCAAGTTTGTCAGAAGTGTTTTAAATATACCCTAGGTGAAACCGATAAATTTTTAAAAACTGTTATTAAACACAAACTGAATTCACCAGGAATTACCGTAAATTGAGGACGAAAGAGGAAAGAATTCACCATCTAATAAACTAACAAATGAAACAATTAATGAGATCAAAGATCATATCGAAAGATTTCCAAAATACGAATCTCATTATTCCAGAAATAAAAGTGCGCAATTGTATTTGGAATGTGATCTAAGCATTGCCAAAATGTACCAACTTTATCTCGATACTCACGAAAAACCAATTTCACTCTCTAAATATAGTGCAATTTTCAAAACAATGAATATTAAATTCAAATCACCAAAAGTTGATACATGTTACACGTGTGACAAGTTACAAATGCAAATACGTTTGGCTTGTAGTGATGAGCTAAATGAATTGCGAGAAATTCAAAAGCAACACCATATTAAGGCCGATTTTCCACAAAAAAAAAGGATATAGCTGAAGCAAGAAGTAGTTGTAATTCAAAAAAAAATGTTGATATTCGATCTTCAACAAGTAATACCTACACCAAAACTTAATTCAAATATAGCATATTATAAAAGATTTTTGAGTGTATATAATCTTACCATTCATGATGGAACCACCGGAACGGCATATTGCTATATGTGGCATGAAGGTTCAGCTGGCCGTGGATCAAATGAAATTGGATCATGCTTGTACGAACATGTTATTGCTCTCTTTCGGAATTGTATAAATCCCTAACACTATCACTATATAGCGACTACTGTTTTGGGCAAAACCAAAATTCAATTATATCTTCGATGTTAATGGTAATGGCAAATATCAAAGACGGTATTGAGTATATTGATCACAAGTTCCTGGAAGTTGGCCAAACGCGACTGGAGTGCGACTTTAATCACTCGATTATTGAACAACGTAAACAAATACAGGTATACAGATCAAGCATCCTCGGGAGTGGTATCAGTTTGTGAGAAGTTGCAGTTCTAAATAAAAGCGATTCGAAGTAATTGAAATGGATGCTAAAATGAGAGATTTCAAAAATTTCTCCAATGAAAAATTCAAGAAAACACAAGGCAGTTCTTGCTAGGAGGACAGCTAAACGCATTTGTAGACAGAAGAAGCGCGAATGGTGGAAGGCCAAGGTCTTAAGAGTACAACAACTCAGCAATGAGCACAATTCGCGTGGTTTGTTTAAAGGAATCACTGAATTGCAACATACCTTAAGATCTCGGTCAACTGCCATTCGGGACTAGGATGGAAACCTCTGTGTTAACTTCGATGCGGTACACGACACATGGAGTGAACATTTTTCTGATCTACTTAATGTTCCACATGTATCACAAGCTGTATTTGAATTGAGGATCCATCCTATGAGGAATTCACAATGGCCATGCAGAGACTAAAGAGAAATTGTTGACCAAGGGTTGATTGAATTAATTCAGAGCTCTTGATATTCGGAAGGCTAACTTTGTGGAACTGTCTTTTCGACCTTGTTCGATTGGTATGGCGAAATGAAGTTATGCCTGAAGAATGGATAGTGGCCGCGTTATGCCCAATATTCAAAAAGGGTGATCACATGAAATGCGAGAATTATCGCGGTATAGCTCTCCTTTGCACAGCATACAAGTTACTGTCATACATTATCTTAGGAAGAATTACTCCTCTGGCGGAGGAAATTGGTGACTACCAAGGAGGATTCCGTCCAAATCGGTCAGTCACTGATCAAGTTTTTTCGCTACGGATGATTCTTCCCAAGTACTATGAAACATCTCGCGATGTACACCAGGTATTCCTAGATTTGAAGCAAGCCAATGACTCGATCAACCGAGAGAGGCTATGGTATGCGCTTGAATATTTAGGAATACCAAAAAAATACGTACAGCTGTGTAAAATGACAGTAACGCAGTCTCAATGCTGTGTCAAAGTTGAGAACATGATGTCGAGAACTTTTGCAATCACTACTGGTGTTCGACAAGGAGATGCGCTGTCCCCGATGCTTTTTAATCTCATGTTGGAATACATCCTTCGTAAAAGTGAAACACCTCAGGACAATATCTTATTCCTACAATTCAATCAACTTCTTGCGTATGCAGATGATATCTGTGTGATTGGATTAAATTTCAACGGCGTGAAACAGATACTTGATCCACTGGAACAGTTTTCAGCGTCCGTTGGTCTCAAAATCAATGAGTCCAAAACAAAATATCTGATCTCTGGTTTTCGAGACCAAGACGCAAGTGATTTCAGTAGTGGAAACCACACGTTTAAAGGAGTGATGAGATTAAAGTATCTTGGATCTCTCATTACTCACGATAATAAAGTGTGGGAGAGGATATCAAGGTTCGCCTTGCCACTGGCAATCGGGCTTTGTATCCTCTACGTCCACTTCTGAAATCAAAATATCTTGCAAATACGGATAAGCTGAAACTGTACAGGGTGTTGATCAGTCGTTTGTCATGTATGGATGTGAGAGTTGGACCTTGACGGATGAGTACGAAAGATGGCTTCTAACTTTCGAAAGAAGAATCATGCGTGTGATATATGGCCCAAAACGCGACGTCGATGGCACATACCGAGTTCTATTCAATCACGAGATCAGGAGTTTAATGCAAATTCCTGATATCGTGCATTAAATCAAAGGACAGCGAGTACGCTGGCTTGGTCACGTTCTGCGTGCTGATAGCTGTAGGCGAAGAGGTCCCTGTCGGCGACGATGGCTCCACGGCGTAGAGAGCGATCTGGCATCTGCAAACTGTCTACAACGGTTTGAAGAGCTGGCTCGTGATCGAAACCGTTGGAGTCAGATTGTTGACATTGTTGACACGATACGGGCCAATAATGGCCTGTAAAAACCGAAAAAAAAAATTGTATATCTATATATATACATATATATATATATATATATATATATATATATATATATATATATATATATATATATATATATATATATATATATATATATATATATATATATATATATATATATATATATATATATATATATATATATATATGTATTTATATATATATATATATATATATATATATATATATATATATATATATATATATATATATATTTATATATATATATATATATATATATATATATATATATATATATATATATATATATATATATATATATATATATATATATTTATGTTCTGTACCAAAGGTTGGATTCAATAATTTTTGTAGGCTAACTTAGCACAGAAATAATGGTGCGATAAACTGTTGGTAAGCTCGATTGATTCCATTGTTATAAAATTCGATTTTATTAAACTCGATGTTCACTGTGTGATTGTTGAATTTAGAAGGGAAGATTTATTTTGTTTATTTACAAATGACTTCAAATTTACTGGTTTACATAATTAAACATTGGTGGTAAAATTGAGTTTTAGTTAAATTATAGAACAAATGCATTATAAAAATTTTAAACAATTCAAATAGATGGCTCTATGCGAATACGTATTGTTACAGACGCGGGTGACATCTCTGATTGAATAGAAGTACTAAATGCTCGTATTTTGGAAACCAGCATGAATCGCAGTATACAGGCGAAATAATAAATAAATGAAAAATTCTACTATGACCGAGAAGCGGGCAAAATGAGTATAAATACGCGAGTAGAAAGCATAGACCTTCAGTCCGAATTGGAAAAGCGATCAATTAAAATCGGGAAAAACTAATAAAAAGTGAAATAGTGGAATAGTAAAAGTAACAGTTAAATAAAAGTACTGTGAACATGAATTGTGGTGATTTTCAATAAAAGTTATAGTGGAAAACAAACAAGTGGTTTTAATTATTCACAATCCTGTGATCGAGCCGTGGTGTGGTTTGAATCCCTGCTAGGGGAAAACGTAACAGTATTGAACGCACCCGTAATTAAATTGAGTGAAAATTAAGTTAAACTTCTAATTAACATTTATAAGGTTTTTGATATCAATCCAAATGACATTGACAGACTGATTCAAATTAGATCTAAGTTATAATTTAAGTGTAAACAATAATAATAAAGATAAGTATTAATAGATATAAATGTGATCAATGTATTGAATTAAATGATTGTAACTTTTCAGGATCCGCTGTATCAAACATACGTTCATTCAAGTTCGGTTCAAATCGGTTGATTCAAGTTATCGGAAGTAAACATAGTTTGTGAATAGGTCGTTTTATAACTCCGTTTATTGTCTTCACGGTAACGACTCTAATAATCCTGTCTGCTCCCGGGTGGACGTGAGCAGACAAGAACGACGTCGCCGATCTTAATGTTTGTTTCCTTTTTGTGCCACTTGCTCCGAAGCTGCAGGCTGGTGAGGTATTCAAGATGCCATCTTTTCCAGATATCTTGATTCATTTTTTGCACTAATTCCCATCTGGAGAGCCTGGATATCTTGACATCTTGTAGATCGTAGTTTGGAAGCTGCGTTGTAGGACGCCCGATTAAGAAATGCGCTGGAGTTAGGTATTCCAAATTCTCACTAGACAGTATGCAGATTGGTCGTGAGTTCAGGTTTGCTTCAATCTCAGTCAGCAAGGTTGTCACGTTTTAGTTGGAATTTGACTTGTTTGACAGCAGCTTCCCACAGTCCACCGAAATGAGGTGCGCTTGGTGGGATAAATTGAAACGAAATCTCATTTGTTAATAAAAATTTAGAAATAGTGTTATTATTGTTCTTGAGAAACTGAACTGATAGAATTCGTGAAGATGATTGCGCGCTCCTATGAAATTGGTACCGTTGTCACTATGTATCTCTTTACATATACCTCTACGGGCTTTAAATCTTCGTAGCGCTGCAATGTACGATTCGGTGGTGAGCTCGGAGACCAACTCAATATGTACAGCTTTGGTAGCTAAACAAACAAATATACATATATAGCTTTTGTAAGTCCTTTGGCCTATTCCTTTGATTAAGCGGGTTTGGCATGGACCTGCATAATCCACGCCAACTTTAAAAAACGGCCGAACGAGTTCAACTCTCGGATTTGGAAGATTACCCATTATTTGTTTCATGTTATCTGCTTTATATTTAACGCATTTCACACAGCCATGGACAACCTTTCTAACTAATTGTCTGCAACCTAAGATCCAATATTTATGACGAAGAGTAGCGATCATCATTGTTTGCCCAGCATGCAGATGGCAAATGTGATGTTCCATAACAATTAATTTGGTGAGCTCATGTTTTGCAGGTAGTATAAATGGATGTTTTATTGTATAGTTTATTGCCGCATTACTCTCTGGATCGATTCCTCTTGAAGCACAGTCAGCAGGATTTTCTTTCGAATCCACATGTCTCCACTGCGTTCTGTTCATGTGGGTTAATATTTCTCAGGTTCTGTTACCAACAAACCTATTCCATTTGGTTGGAGGTGCAGATAGCCAATCTAACACGATGGTAGAGTCAGTCCAAGCAGTGATTTCAGCAATATCGGTTTTTAGAAACAAAATAAATCTTCCCTTCTAAATTCATCAATCACACAGTGAACATCGAGGGTGATCTCTTCAATGAAAATTAGTGGGAAGTATAGCTGTTACCGCAGCCCAAGTCACTGATGCAGGCCCTTGCGTTCGCATAGCAAATCACTGGTTTAACTTTCGATTTATATTCTTACCAAACACGATCGTTTTATTTGGTTATATATTGCTGAGCCGCAAACATTTATTCATCAGAATACCATATATCAAATTCAACGTGTAAGTGGTTTTATGCCTCTGCTCTTGCTAGGCGGACTTCTATTTGTGGAAGTGTTAAATCTTGCACATTTTGTATTTTGTAGGACTTCAATCATATTTTTTATATTGATTTTCGACAATTAAACAGCGCTTTTTCGTTTCTGGTGGTGTTACTGTTTTTCAATGTCCAACTCCATGGCGGAAAATTTGTTTATAATGCTACTAATTAATTGTAACTTGTAATGATTCGATACACAAACATTTTGTTCATGGAAATATGGTAAATATTGTTATTATATATATATATATGTGTATATATATATATATATATATATATATATATATATATATATATATATATATATATATATAAGAGTTCAGTGTTAGTCGTCACACTGAGTGGACGTGTTTTTTTTCCGCTCGGTGTTTAATTAAATAAAATAAATTCGTTTGTGTATATGTGTGTTTGTGGCTTAAACTCGGGAATCTCAGATGAGTATCGTTATTATATTATGTTATATTTTTTATATTTAATATTAAATTATATTAGTACTTTGCGATCGCTCATGATCTCAAAGTAGCAAGTACATTCTTTCCTCATAAAAACATCCACTTAGAAACATGGACACACCCACGTAAAACATCCCGAAGCCAAATTGACCATGTGTTGATTTCAAAAGGGCGGGTTCGGGTTGTCCAAGATGTGAGATCGTATCGGTCGTCAACAAAATTCGTAGGAAGTGACCATTTTATGGTTGCTGCAAAGCTACGATGGAAATTTTCGTACAAGTCAGGGAGGACAGGAGAATATACAACGCGATTCTCCTGTGAAGGTCTGATAAATGAAGAAACGCAACGAAAATATCAAGATCTTGTTAGCAATAGCATTATACAATCCAATTACCAATCTGATGATGTGAACAGTGTCTGGGAAGTATTGAAAACCTCGGTTGTCGATGCTGCCCAGCACACTCTCGGTATAGTGAAGCGTGTGATATATGGTCCAAAACGCGACGTCGATGGCACATACCGAGTTCTATTCAATCACGAGATCAGGAATTTAATGCAAATTCCTGATATCGTGCATGAAATCAAAGGACAGCGAGTACGCTGGCTCGGACACGTTCTGTGTGCTGATCCGAACCGAATGATACAGCGAACCTTTAAGGGTGAACCGCCTTTCGGTAGGCGAAGAGGTCGCTGTCGGCGACGATGGCTCCACGGCGTAGAGAGCGATCTGGCATCTTCAAACTGCCTACAACGGTTTGAAGAGCTGGCTCGTGATCGAAACCGATGGAGTCAAATTGTTGACACGGTACGGGCCAATAATGGCCTGTAAAAACCGTTAAAAAAAAATGTAATAATATTGAATGCCCAAAGCATAAAACCTAAAATTATTAAATTATTTGATTTTATTAAACATGAAAATATTAATTTATGTCTGGTCACCGAAACCTGGTTAATTAATGATGACAATATGTACCATCCAGAATATAGTGTGTACCGACTTGATAGGCCAGGGAAACCAAATTCCAAGGGCCCTTTAATCGGACATGGTGGTGTGAGTATAATAATAAGGAAAAATATTAAACATAAACTTATTCCCTCTTTTAATTTAAAAGTTATAGAAGCTGTAGGTATTAAAGTCTATAGTGATATAGGTGATATCATATTTATTGCAGCTTATTTTCCTGGTTCGAATGACAATTCGAAACTTATAAATTTTAAAACCGACGTACAAAAAATTACAAATATATCCGATCCTTATTTCATTGGAGGTGGCTTTAATGCCAAAAATCAAACATGGAACTGTAACAGAGGAAATCGTGCTGAGAAAATTCTACAGTATGAGTCGGTAATAAGGAATTTTGATATCCTTTTCCCACCTGAACCCACTAATCATTCTAAAACATCTAAGTATCCATCTACATTAGATCTTTTACTAACCAACCAAAATGAAATGGTATCCAACTTAGAAACTCGGTATAGACTTAGTTCAGATCACTTCCCAGTACAATTCAAAACCCATTTATTAGAAATTGAAACAATTAAAAATTCGTATGCCAAATTTGACTTTAAGAATGCAAATTGGCCCCTGTACAAACACTTAATCAATGAAAAAATCAATCTTGGTCCTAACAGCAAAATAAATAAACTTTTTATTACAAGTGATATAGACAGTGCCATTCATGACTTCAATAACATCATAAATGAAGCTGCACAATCTTCTATTCCTAGAGTAAAAAGCTTGAAATTAAATAGCAATTCTATAGTAATCCCAATCGAATTAAAACAAAAAATAGCCATAAAAATTAGCTTAAGGCGACAATGGCAGCGAAACGGAAGCCCAAATCTTAAAAAACACGTTAACTTCCTGATCAAAAGTATTAACTTAGAACTTCAAAATCTGCGCAATGCCCACTTTTCTGAATTTATTTCCAATATTTCGACAACGATACCGCATAGAAAACAGCTATTTCACCTTACTAAAATTCTGAACAAACGTAAGCAAAAAATACCAGCAATTCACCACATAGATGCACGTAACAGGCCTGTCACTTTAATTACAGACCTAGAAAAAGCAACGGCATTCGGAAAACATTTTGTAGAAATTCACAACAGCAATGATGCTATCAATCACACATTTGCACAGAAAATACACGAAACCCTAAGTATAGTAGACGATGCAACATATACACACACTATAAGCGGCCACCTCTTAATAAAACCAATTGAACTTAAAAATATCATAGCTAATCTTAAACAGGCAAAGGCACCCGGAATCGATGGTATCACAAATCATCAAATCAAGCAACTTCCACGCAAAGCTGTGGTTTAGTTAAACCATATATTCAATGCTTCTCTCAAACTAGGCTACTTTCCAAGTGAATGGAAAGAAGCAGTTGCATTACCAGTCCCGAAACCACAAAAAGATAAATCAAAAATTGAAAATTATAGACCCATTAGCTTACTTAGCGGGCTAAGTAAAATCTTTGAAAGGGTAATACTGTCTCGAATAGATAACTGGCTAGATGACTACCCGATTGTTCCTGACGAACAATTTGGTTTTCGGCTTTAAAGTTTCAATCAATGGATAACATAGAAATGTATTAAGTATTTGTATATATGGGTGAGTGTAAATTAGAATAAGAGAAATAAATATAAAATTTGAGAGAGTTGTATTGTGATCGTCATACGGATCACATTAAAATATATTGTTAAAACGTTGAAATTATTATTGTATTGATTTATGCATTGAAATTGTTTTTGTTAAATAATAAATATAATAGAATTGAGTAAAATATTAACGAAGCTTAAGTGTATAAAATTCTCCTACAACTATTAGATGTAGGGTAATGTAAAACTAAATCGTTATATGTATAACTGCGTGATAAAATAAATTGTGAGAAAACGAGAGTAAAGGAAACGAAGTAAAGGAAACAAGAGAAATGCAAATTTGAACATTATTGTGTGTACAGAACCGTTAGTATAGTTTATATGAATCAAAGAATATACCGTTGTGTTTGATAATCATGTTGAGTGTTTCAAAAAGTTTACAATTAACCGTTGACGAGCTAAAGACTGCTCTTGGTACATTCAACATTGAAGTAGATGGAAACAAATGTAGATGGCAATTGCAACAGCGCATGATTGAAATAGTGAATAATCAAAAGAATTGGAAAACGAACGTTAACGACAGATGATTCTGAATTTAGAAAAGAAAATGGAGGAAGTTAATAAAATTAGACATATTGAAGTTTCTGCGAGTAAATTGAGTACCGTTAAAAAAGAGAAACGTAATTTTGATTTATCGAAATTGTTATCTATGTTTAAAGGAGAAGGAGATAATTTTCAAACTTTTAATGGAAAAATAAATTTTAATGGTCGATGAAGATGAGCTTAAATTTGAAGTCATAATTAAGTTAGATGGAAAAGCGGCCGAGTGGTTTCATTCCAAAGCAGATCATATTAAGTTAAGTTTAGATGAGCTTTTGAATGCAATGAAAATGTTGTAGCACACCAAAACAAATAAAGTTGAACTTCTTAGAAAATTTGAACAACGAGTATGGAAGAATACTGAAGATTTTGCGACTTATCATTATCAGAAAATTATTTTGGCTAACAGTGTTAAAATTGATGACGACAAAACTGTGGATTATTTAATAGATGGAATGAATAATGTCCGTTTACAAAGTCAAGCCCGCATGCAAAAATTTCAAACAAAAGAAATTTTACTATCTGCTTTGATTAATATTACCGATAAGGAGAGGGGATTGAGCTTTGATCGGTATTCTAAATCAAAATATAACAAGCACTTTAATAACAGTAAGCAGCAAGTTCAACCGAAATCAATAATATTTAATCAGCAGGTCAGATGTTATAATTGTGGCGAGTTTGGACATTTGTCATCGAACTGTTCGAATCTGAAAAGATTATATGGATCTTGCATAAAATGTGGACACAAAATTTACAACTGCCCAGACACAAATAAAGAGAAAACAGTTAATTTATGTACTGAGCAAAAAACTTATATTACCACAGGTATATATGTCGGTTTAAAATTGTTTATTAAATGTTCAAATAACAAATGTTTGCGGCTTTCTGCTTTGGTGGACACTGGAAGTCCAATCAGTACCATTAAAGAAAATTGTATTCCAATTGATTGTTTTGATGTTGTTGATGGTACTGATTGTAAGTACTCTGGTATTAACCAGAGTAGATTGAAAATAATTGGAATTGTTGATGTAAATATATTATATGGAGATAATTTATATTGTACAACAATGCATGTTGTTCCCGAATATATCATGTCACATAATATGATTGTTGGAAGAGATTTTCTTGCATTTGTGTGTCACAGAAATTAAAATGGGTAATTTGAAGAAAGAAATAAAAAATAATACTAAATCAGATGATACTAGAGTTTATTCTGATAATGAAATTTTAAATATATCATTAAATGATGAGAATTTAGAAGTAAAGTAAAATTGAAAGTCATTGATATTTTTAAAGAAAATTATGTAAATTGTGTCAAACCCGAAAAGCCAAAAACAAATTTTGAAATGCAAATTTCATTGGTCAAACACGATTATTTTAGTTCAGTACCTCGAAGATTGTCATATACAGAACGCGAAATCGTTTTAAAAATCATTACAGAATTGGTAGAAAAAAACATTATTCGTCCAAGTGAATCACCATTTTGCTCACCTATTGTGCTTATTAATAAAAAATAGAAGACAGAAAAACGATTATGTGTCGACTACCAACTGTTAAATAAATTGACTTTAAGAGATAACTATCCCTTACCGGTGATTGAGGGTCTTCTAGATTATTTACACGGTAAAGTTTATTTTACCGTTCTTGATTTAAAAAGCGGATTTCATCATGTTACTATGGCTGAGAGATTCAAAGATTGTTAGGAATGTGTTCCTACTTTAGAAAATTATTTAAAGATTTTTGTCATATTGCGAAACCTTTACAAGACCTTGTAAAAAAGAATCAAAATATGAAATTGGACTCAGTCAAAGGGAATCATTTAATACTTTGAAATTAAAATAAGTAGAAGAACCAGTTTTAGGAATATTTTCACCTTAAGATGAAACGGAACTACACTGTGATGCAAGTGCAAATGGATTTGGCGCAATGTTATTGCAAGAGAGAAAGGATTTAAAGTTTCATCCCATCAGTTATTTTTCAAAAAGAACCACCATATGCGAATCTAAATATCACTCATACGAGTTAGAATGTTTAGCTATTATTTATCCTTTACATCGATTAAGAGTTCACTTGTATGGGCGAGCATTTAAAGTTATAACTGATTGTAATGCGATTACACTAACACTTAATAAAAAATTAATTAATCCCCGAATTGCTAGGTGGGCGTTAGAATTACAAGAATTTGATTATGTTATAGTGTTATAGAACATAGAGTAGGACGGCGAATGCAGCATGTTGATGCGTTAAGCCGAGCTGAATCGATATTAGTAATAGAGGAGAATCCATTCGAGCAAACTTTGGCAATTATTCAATATCAAGATCCTTACTTAGAGAATTTGCGAAAAGAATTAGAAAAATGTGAAAGCCCATTGTTTGAATTAGGAGACGGACTAATTTATCGTAAATTTGCGAAAAACAAAATCCGATTTTATGTTCCTCAAATATTAGAATCACAAATAATTAGAAATTCGCATGATAATTTAGGTCATATTGGAATAGAGTAAACTTTAGACTTTAAAGGGCGAAATTATTGGTTTCCTCATATGAAAAAGCAAAGTAACGAATTACATTAAAAATTGTTTAAAATGTACTAATTATAACATTCTTAGTGGAAGATCCGAAGGTTTTCTTCATTCTATCCCAACAGAGGGGATAAACCATTTTTGACTATCCATACTGATTTTTATGGACCATTAGAACAGACTAGATCAAAAAAACGATTAATACTTTCAATAATTGATGGTTTTTCCAAATATGTTCGTCTATTTGCAAGACTGCCAGTACAAAAGACACTTTAGATTGTTTAAAAATATATTTCAAACAGTATAGTCGACCGAACCGTATAATAACTGATCGTGGAAGTAATTTTACGTCAACAGACTTTAAACATTTTTTAGAAGAAAACTGTATTCAACAGCATTCATTGTTGCGAAATTAGTGGACAAAAAACGACACGTTTATTGGGATAATGTATTAGATGACATTGAATTTGCGTATAATAACAGTTGTCGTAAAACTACTAAAATTACACCAAGTATGTTACTGTACGGTGTAAATCAAAAAGGCAAAGTTCATGATAAGATTATAGAATTTCTTAATCAAAATGTGGAGCTCAATTCATTGGAATTGTCTTTGAACGAGTTGCGAAAACAAGCTTACAGCAATATAGAACAAAGCCAGTCTTATAATCAAACATATTACATCAAAAGTTGAGAATGTTGATACTACACCAGGTGTTAGACAATGATAGATATTGCATTGCGGATGTAGATGGCTTGACACATGTAGAGGCCGTGACACACGTTTAGAACCGAACACTTTCAAACTATCGTTCAATTTATGATTGCATTAAATTAATAAAACTAAAACTATATAATTATGATAGGCATGTATTTGACTTACAAACAATGAGACCACTGTTGATGATGAACGAGAGAATCGCCACCTGTTGCACCAATCGGCCTATATCATCTGTATAGCTGAAAAATAGATTTGATTTATTTTATTAATTTTTATTTAGTTATAACAAGCTCGTACATACACTATTGCACTCCTGAGAGTTCAGGATTTTATTTTCAAAAACTGTCACTTTGATGAACTTTTTTCACTATATTTAAAACCAATTCTTTATTTATTACTAGATAATTTTGATTAAATGTATATTTTTCCACCCACAAACTAAGTTTTCACACTGTTTAGGTAAATTATTTATATTATATATTTTATTACTTAATATTTATAATTTAATTAACGATCCTCTTGCTTCTAGAGTCTGTTGTATTCTGAGCTTAAATCTACCGAATTTTATAGTTTTGTCGCCACACACAATAGCCCCCTACTATTCGCTAATTTTGTTTACGACTTCGTCAAATAAGGCGTTATATATAATAACAACTGAACAAAACTATACAGGTACAAAAGAAAATTTTCTTCACACTTTTCATGTCGGTTATGCGGCTTCAAATTACAAAAACTGCGTCGATATTATCAAAACATTCTCTAAACAAAACCCATTGTAATGCTTTTTTTTTAACATTTGTTGTTGCACGTTGTCGACTATCACTCATTTATCCCGAAAATAGAAATTAGTATAGACTAGAAATTAGTATAGACTGGACAAAATTCCATTCCATGGATGGAGATAATTTCTATGGCTCCACTGTGACAATATGGACGTATTATGTATCACGTTGTTTATGGAATGAGAGTAACAGAATAGGATGAAAAAGTGCGTGGGACCGAACTAAGAATGTCACTAGTACCAAACATGATAACTCGTGACCTCTCGTTTTGTTCTATATTGTTGTTAAATTGGTCGGTCAAAATCGAGGACACCATTCACTACTCATGTTATTGTACTGTAATTAACATTACTGAAGAAAATTAAACAAATTCGAAGATTAAGGCGAAACTTTAAATTTTCCAACACTCTTTCTATCTTACTCTCTTATTCGATCTCTTCTGCATAATAAACCTATTTAATAATAATATGAAGTATAATAAAAACCTTCGTTTTCCTTTTTGTTGAGGAAAAAGGAAATATAATTTTCAAACAACAACAATGTTTAACCATATCCAAACTCGTACGTTGTGTTTGTATATAGTAGGATTGTAAATATATGATATCAACGTTCATATCATATATGGACTAGTTTTTTAGTCTAGCAAAGTGTGCATTGAGAACTAAACAAAATAATAGATGTGTGGTACGTAACTTTTAGAAACTAGAAGATTCAAATAACATTTATTACCATCGTTGTTTTATTTCATTTTAAAATAGTTTGGGTATTGTTTAGTAAGGGGTATTATGCAACATGTGTAAACTTGATGCCAACAAATGTTTCAGGACGAGGAACTATTGATTGCAGAGAATATGACGTGTAACATAAAGAGTGCTCGTTTCCTGTTTCCGGGTCACACCGAAAATCAATCAGTTTGATTGACGTATCGAAGATTGGAGTGGGGCTCAGTTGGGTAGAACTCTTGTATCCCATAAAGATATTAGTTGAGCTTCGATCTTCCCGCAAATTTCAAATTCCCAGATTAACAACTGCTATTAGGATGGTATTATACGGCCTACAGTACTTGAGCTCACTTTCCCTAATATAAGAAGAATTTTTACAAGCTTTTAGGAAATGCGGAACACACAACACATATTTCATCACTCAGTGACAACATAACATTCGATTGAGAATTTGATGAAAGCTTCTAAAGGGTTCTCCAATAAGAGACTTCCAGTTGATTTTGCTATAAAATGGTTTAATTGAGCAACTTAACACTTCCTAGAATAAAAATATTTTGGTTATAGGGGATAAACACTAAGTCTTCTTATGGTTTAATTGATGCTGCAGAGCCCACTAACATTAATATTTTTGACCTCACTTTTCCTAATATAAGAGGGATTTTGACAAGCTTTTAGGAAATGCGGAACAACTTAACATTCGATTGAAAATTTGATGAAAGCTTCTAAAGGGTTCTCCAATAAGAGACTTCCAGTTGATTTTGCTATAAAATCGTTTAATTAAGCAACTTAACACTTCCTAGAATAAAAATGATTTGGTTTAAGGGGATAAACACTAAGTCTCCTAATGGTTTAATTGATACAGCAGGGCCCACTAAACTTAATATTTTTGTCCTCACTTATCCTGATATAAGAGGGATTTTTACAAGGTTTTAGGAAATACGGAACAGTTTAACATTCGATTGAGAATTTGATGAAAGCTTCTAAAGGGGTTTCCAATAAGAGACTTCCAGATGATTTTGCTATAAAATGGTTTAATTGAGCAACTTAACACTTCCTAGAATAAAAATATTTTGGTTTTAGGGGATAAACACTAAGTCTCCAAATGGTTTAATTGATGCTGCAGGGACCACTAACATTAATATTTTTGTCCTCACTTATCCTGATATAAGAAGGATTTTTACAAGCTTTTAGGAAATACGGAACAGTTTAACATTCGATTGAGAATTTGATGAAAGCTTCTAAAGGGTTTTCCAATAAGAGACTTCCAGTTGATTTTGCTATAAAATGGTTTAATTGAGCAACTTAACACTTCCTAGAATAAAAATAATTTGGTTTTATGGGATATACACTAAGTCTCCTAATGGTTTAATTGATGCTGCAGGGACCACTAACATTAATATTTTTGTCCTCACTTATCCTGATATAAGAAGGATTTTTACAAGCTTTTAGGAAATACGGAACAGTTTAACATTCGATTGAGAATTTGATGAAAGCTTCTAAAGGGTTTTCCAATAAGAGACTTCCAGTTGATTTTGCTATAAAATGGTTTAATTGAGCAACTTAACACTTCCTAGAATAAAAATATTTTGGTTTTAGGGGATAAACACTAAGTCTCCTAATGGTTTAATTGATGCTGCAGGGCCCACTAAAATTAAAATTTTTGACCTCACTTATCCTGATATAAGAGGGATTTTGAAAAGCTCTTAGGAAATGCGGAACAGTTTAACATTCGATTGAGAATTTGATGAAAGCTTCAAAAGGGTTCTCCAATAAGAGATTTCCAGTTGATTTTGCTATAAAATGGTTTAATTGGGCAACGTTACACTTCCTAGAATAAAAATAATTTGGTTTTATGGGATAAACACTAAGTTTCCTAATGGTTTATTTGATACTGGATGGCCCACTTACATTAATATTTTTGACCTCACTTATCCTGATATAAGAGGGATTTTTACAAGCTTTTAGGAAACGCGGAACAACTTAACATTCGATTGAAAATTTGATGAAAGCTTCTAAAGGGTTTTCCAATAAGAGACTTCCAGTTGATTTTGCTATAAAATGGTTTAATTGAGCAACTTAACACTTCCTAGAATAAAAATAATTTGGTTTTAGGGGATAAACACTAAGTCTCCTAATGGTTTAATTGATGCTGCAGGGACCACTAACATTAATATTTTTGACCTCACTTATCCTGATATAAGAGGGATTTTTACAAGCATTTAGGAAACGCGGAACAACTAAACATTCGATTGAAAAGGGGATAAACACTTAAGGGGATAAGGGGATAAACACTTAGTCTCCTATTGGTTTATTTAATGCTGCAGAGCCCACTAACATTAATATTTTTGACCTCACTTATCCTAAAATAAGAAGGATTTTTACAAGGTTTTAGGAAATACGGAACAGTTTAACATTCGATTGAGAATTTGATGAAAGCTTCTAAAAGGTTTTCCAATAAGAGACTTCCAGTTGATTTTGCTATAAAATCGTTTAATTAAGCAACTTAACACTTCCTAGAATAAAAATCATTTGGTTTAAGGGGATAAACACTAAGTCTCCTAATGGTTTAATTGATGCTGCAAAGCCCACTAACATTAATATTTTTGACCTCACTTTTCCTAATATAAGAGGGATTTTTACAAGCTTTTAGGAAATGCGGAACAACTTAACATTCGATTGAGAATTTAATGAAAGCTTCTAAAGGGTTCTCCAATAAGAGACTTCCAGTTGATTTTGCTATAAAATCGTATAATTAAGCAACTTAACACTTCCTAGAATAAAAATCATTTGGTTTAAGGAGATAAAAACTAAGTCTCCTAATGGTTTAATTGATGCTGCAGGGCCCACTAACATTAATATTTTCGTCCTCACTTATCCTGATATAAGAAGGATTTTTACAAGCTTTTAGGAAATGTGGAACAGTTTAACATTCGATTGAGAATCTGATGAAAACTTCTAAAGGGTTTTCCAATAAGAGACTTCCAGTTGATTTTACTATAAAATGATTTAATTGAGCAACTTTACACTTCCTAAAATCAAAATGATTTGGTTTAAGGGGATAAACACTAAGTCTCCTAATGGTTTAATTGATACAGCAGGGCCCACTAAACTTTATATTTTTGTCCTCACTTATTCTGATATAAGAAGGATTTTTACAAGCTTTTAGGAAATGCGGAACAATTTAACATTCGATTGAGAATTTGATGAAAGCTTCAAAAGGGTTTACCATTAAGAGGTTTCATTTTGAAATCAATTATTTCATTGTAAAAAGAAAGGTATGCCACTAACATTTTATAATGATTTCAGCCAAATGGCCGTCTCGGCTATGCTTGCAGCCCCTACGCTTTTCATAAAATGGGTCATTACCAATTCGCACATTTGTGGCTGTATGTCCTTGATAACTTCACGAGTTTGAACTTTCAGGTCTTGATTCGATTGTGAAGCATTGGCATAGATCTTATGTTTTCACGTGGCCCCAAAGAAAACAGTTTAAAGGTGTTAAATCACAAGATCTCGGTGACCAATTGTGATCACCTCTATAGTAAATAACACGGTCAGGAAACATTTCTTGCAAAAATGCGATTGACTCGATGCTTGTGTGGCACATAGAGTATCTTGCTAAAAGTAAACATCGTCCACATCAATATCTTTCAATTCTGGCCATAAAAATCATTAATGAAAGCTCAGTAGCGCAATCAATGGTTCGTGATAGTTGCACCAGCCTCATTTTAGAAAAAGTAAGGTCCAATCACACCGCCAGTCCAAAAACTGCACCAAACAGTGACTTGTTGAGGATTGAGAGGCTTCCAACAATCATTCTTGGATTTTCTAAGCCCCAAATTTGTCGCATTTCTTATTTTTCTGCTTATTTTTGTACGTAGTCACCGGTATGAAAATGGGCCTCATCAATGAAAATAAATTTTTGACTAAAATTCGGATCATTTTGATCGATTTGAAGGATCCAAACAGCGAAGTATATGGTTATCTTGAGTTCTTGGCCGAGAAGCTGTCTCATGTCATTGGTACTGCAGTAAGAATGGAATTAACTTAAAAATATTAATGCACGCCCGTACCGTACCAACAATCTGACTGCATCAGTTTCGATCATTAACCAGCAGATTTCTCTCTTTATCATAAAACCATTCAAATTAACTGTCAAAAGGCGGCTCCTCTGGCAAGCTATGTTTTCCCATGGGACACATAGCCACCATTATACGTATTGTGGTCAAGTTTCTAAGATGACGAGTTCTGGTAATGTTTTCGAAGAAGCTGCACATTCTACCTGAAAATCTGTAATCTCGTGATCGATTAACTCTAGTGGTTTTTGTTGTTGTTGTTGTTGTGTTTTCTAAGCTCTAATGGCCCATTGTGACTTCCCACTATATTACTGTACGTTCCGGCTATAGGTCCGATTTACGTAGAAACTATCTGCACATTGCATAGCTCCATGCCAATCTATATTACTGACATAGAAGATGGGACGGCACACGGGTTTTAACCTCAACTGGGTCTCAGATGAGTTCATTCTCACCACCGATCGTACCGCCCCAGACGATCGATGGTGAAAATCTTTTTTCGCATCCTGCCCCTATCCGGATTCGAACCCGGTACCTCCCGCTCCATGCCGCAGTGTTCTTATAACTGCGCCACATGGGCGGCAACTTTAGTGTTAGGTTGGCGGCATTTCTTATTTTTTTCCTTCAAGTAAAGGTTGTTCAATAGAACACACCACCCAAGTATAATGTCTCATATATCACAGATATGAAACATTTATGTTTTTGCATTATTTTGCATTTATACTATTTGTTGTAATAACACATAATATCTGTATTGCATTATCTTGCATTTATATTTTTTTTATGTTTTGTATAATTGCTTTCTGTAACTTGAAATGCTGACTCTACTATTTAACGACAGCATTATGTATATAAACAGAATAATTATGAAAATAGAATGAGAATAAAATTGATAAGCCATCCGATCAGTTCGTTTATTTTCCTAAGTAATTTTAATTATAATAAGTTAAAATTTACATTGGTCCTTCGAGCCACCAAAACAACTGGTGGCAATAAATTTGGAACTTTAAACAAATAACAACCATAAAGTTTATACCACGATAACTACTGACAGCTGGAAAAAACCATCAGGCATCGTTGAAACAACTACCAGCATCGCTAAGTTTTATCATCGGAAGCAGTCCATTCAACAACAAAAATTTTAACAAAAACACTTAGATTTACAACCAAAGTGTCACAACAACAGGCGCCATGATCGATGTACTACTAAAAGAAAAAGAGGAGATTGCAGAAAAAATCCAAATCCTGCAGAACAGTTTTAATGAGGCAGAAAGGCAGTCAAAAAGACAGCTCGAAAGAAAAATTCAAATTATAAAAGGATTATTTCTGCAATATAAGAGCAATCATGAAAGAATTGTTGCCTGTGCCACATTAGAGCCCTCACATGGTTCTTCATTGAAAGAAGATCTATCCAACAAACATACAATGCGTTCATAAATGAAATGCGGCAGCGTTTGCATGGAGCCCCAACAACGCCCACGGTGACAATCGACACTCAGGCATCAACAAGCTTTAATTTTCCGGAACCTCTGAAGAAACCTAATCTGATGGATAACGATAACTCAGAAGAAGAGATACCAACGGAAAAAACGAAACCGCCGCTTTCGTTTGCAGTAGAACCATCACCATCAGTACAAACCGCAATACCATCAGAAGCGGCCATCTCAACAATTCCGAGGCTACTCCGTCAACAAGACGTCGCAATGCGCCGCATGTACCGGACATTGGATGTCATTGAAGAAAAATTGGTGAATAACGACTGTACCAAGGAATATTTAGAGTTAAAAATCAACCAGATCACCAAAAACATGAGTGAAATTGATTCACTTGATAACGCAATACTTATCGAAGTAGATGAAGAAGAACCTATCAGCTACATAGCAGAAAACTGTTATGGAACACTTCAAGATAAAGTGGAATCCACCTTGATAAGATTGCAACAAATGTCCGCGCAGAAAAAACAACAAGGGCAGTAAATATACAACTACCTCAGATCGAGCTGCCCATATTCTCGGGAGAGTATGAAAACTGGCACGTTTTCAACGACATGTTTACCAACATGATCCACTCCAACCATCAATTGTCTTCTACGCAAAAAATGACGTATTTAAAATCACGCCTACAAAAGTCAGCTGCCCAATTGATAAACCATCTATCTCCAAACAAGGTTTAATAACAAACGATTACTAGCAGCTTCGTATTTCAACACAATACTTACGATGCCCAACATACATCATGCAAATGCAGCAGGGATTCGATCATTACACGATACTACAGTCGAAATGCTACATAACATCAAAATGCTGAATCTAGAAAATCCATTCGATACACTTATTGCGCACATAATAATGAAAAAGGTAGATACAGAGACACTGGAGCGGCATGAAAGCGGTCTCAAATGCCCTCGTGAAGTTCCGAGACTAGAGGAATGCATGGAATTTCTGATACGAAGGTTCCAAGCATTGGAGACATCAACACAACAACGGCCGAACATCACACGACAAAATAAGCCGGAAGTCAAAGAAAACCGTCGGATGTTCCTAAACACCAGATACACCAACGTTAGGCAGCCAGCTGAGAACAATGCAGCCAACTGCCACTATTGCGACGAGCAGGGGCATGCGATGACTAATTGCGTCCATTTTCGCAACCTTTCCGTCAAAAGGAGAATCGACGTCGTGAATAGAGCTAGAATTTGCACGAATTGTCTCTCTCACAGCTCAAAGATAACCTGCGGACAAAAGGAATCATGTAACTACTGTAACATGAAACATCATACACTGTTACATGAGCCGCCCCAACTTTTAGAGAAAAAGGTAGCAATAAGCACCTCTGAGGACATCCAAACCACTATTCTGTCAACCGCCATGGTAACGATCAACTCTCTATGTGGAGCGCCATTCAAGATCCGAGCCCTGATTGATCCAGGTTCCCAAATTTCACTGATCACAGAGGAAACGGTTCAACAGCTAGGGCTTCCATTAAAACAAACCGAGATAAATATTTCCGGAATTGGAGCCACCACCACCAATGTTCCAAAACATTCGTGCAAATCTGCATTATGCCTCATTTTCCGTCGACATACAAATTAAAAGTCGACGCATATGTAATACCAAAAATTACAACAAACATACCGGAACAGCCGATCACGATAAACCCTGAAGCCAAGTGGAATAGATTACGCTTAGCGGATCCAAGCTTTGATAAACCCGCGCCAATTAATCTTCTTTTAGGAGTGGACGTTTACGGCGAACTCATAGGGAACCGAATAATTAGAGGCAAACCCAGTGCTATAGGCACTAGTTTAGGATGGATAATCTCTGGCCCGTCTCAAACCTCTCTTCATCAGCAAACTGTGGCAATTCATACAATTCACCAGACGGAAGAACGCATGGAAAAATTCTGGGAATTAGAAGAGATTCCGAAAGATGACAGTAGTTGGTCAGAAGAAGATGCTTCATGCGAAACTCTCTTCCAGCAAACAACGAAACGAGATAGAAATGGTCGGTATATTGTGCAGCTACCTTTCAAGGAAAGCCAAATAGATCTTCTCGGAAGTTCTCGTCAACGAGCTCTACAACGGTTCTTACACTTGGAAAGGAAACTTGAAAATAACCCAGAATTAAGATCACTATATTTAAATTTCATGCGAGAGTACATCAAAATGGGTCACATGAAAACAGCTGGTCCCGACAGAGGAAAATTTTATCTGCCCCATCATGCAGTAATCAAGAAGACTGCAGACACTACAAAAATTCGCGTTGTGTTTGATGCATCCATGAGAACATCCTCAGGGAAAAGCTTGAATGAAGTATTGCTGACCGGTCCCCCATTGCAAAATGACCTATGGGTGCTACTTCTCAGATGGAGAAAACATAAAATAGTGTTCTCTGCAGATATTGAAAAAATGTACCGTCAAATAAAGGTACAAGAGGACCATCAAAGATACCAGAGGATTTTATGGAGATAAAACAAACGGCACCCAGTAGGTGAATATCAACTAACCACAGTTACTTATGGAACATCGGCAGCACCTTATCTGGCGATTCGCACGCTACATCAACTCGCCCTAGACGAGCAAACGAAGCATCCCAAAGCAAGCCTTATTCTAAAAAACGATTTTTATGTTGATGACGTATTATCAGGCGCAGACACAATTGAAGAAGCTATACAAGTGAAATCTCAGCTGATCGAACTACTTCAGCAAGGTGGAATGAAACTGAGTAAATGGTCAAGCAACCATCCGGACCTATTAAAAGGATTAACTAACGAAAACATCTTGAGCGGTGATCTTACCATCGCTGATGAACAGTCCATCAAAACCTTAGGGATAGGCTACAACCCGTCTGCTGACTGTTTCGTATTCCAAGTATGTCTACCACCTAACGACAAAACGGTAACGAAACGTCAATTTTTGTCGGAAATGTCGAAAATCTTCGATCCACTAGGATGGCTGGCACCATTAATCATCAGCTGCAAAATAATGTACCAAGGGCTATGGAGTCTCGATCTGAACTGGGACGATGATGTATACGCCAATAGACTCGGTTGTAATCTTGTTAAGAGCTCGTTGTCCAAAATCCAATTCCAAAGTCTATATTATAATTATGTGGGCAGTTTCTCGTATCCAGGTGATTATGCAGGTTCAATAAATATATCGCTAGCTGATTTCCGTGTCCAAAGTAAAGCTGAGGTCAAATAATATTGTAGGGATTTTCTCGTGTCCAATTAGTTCCAGGTTCAAAAAATAAAAATATTCGCTGTTTGTATTCGTTGTTTATATTCTTCCAAAATCGCAGTTAAGAATGAAAATATATTTTTTCTTTACAAAATTTACAATTTTTTAACATACTATAATTAGATTATATACTATAAATCGCTTTTTTTCGGAATGAAGATTAACAGTGACATCTAATTACAATTACAATTTTACATAAATTTTAACTATAAACATTTGAGAATCTTATGTTATAATGACGTAAATGATAATAATACTGAGTTATCAAAATATGTAAGCTGTCAATCGATGTTGTTGTGTTTGGCATTTGTACCGAATCAGCTGTTTTATAGATGTTAAGCTAAGTAGTATTATATTGTTTGTGATTTATTTATTTTTTGTTATTTATTTTATTTTAGAATAAGTCGTTAACATACTCCCCCCGTTAACGAACTCATCGTTAACCTACTGGTAGCTTGCACAATTTTACTACCGGTCGTTGCAATGTGGATGATGCAGTTTTTAACGTTACAGCTCTAACTAATCCATCACTTCCGAAATGTACTTGGATGACTCGACCAAGTGGCCATTTACATGCAGGAGTGTTATCTTCTTTAATAAGTACGACATCGCCGATCTGCATATTTTCTCGAACCTGTTGCCATTTGTGTCTCTGTTGGATATTATTTAAATACTCTAAATAGTATCTCTTCCAAAAACTTTGGATTCGGCTTTGAATTATTTGCCATCTGGATAATCGATTTTCGGGAGTATTTATGTTTACTTCTGGAATCGCGCTCGTAGAAGTTCCAATTAAAAAATGTGCCGGTGTCAGTACTTCGTAATCATCATTAGTCGAAGTAGTATACAGCGGGCGAGAATTTAAAATATTTTCGATCTGACAAAGTAATGTTGTCATCTCTTCAAAGGTTAATTTGATATTATGCGTGGCTTTGTGTAGATGAGTTTTGACTGATTTCACCGCCGCTTCCCATAATCCACCAAAATGAGGTGACATCGGTGGAATAAAATGCCACTCTATACCACTTTGTGAAAGGTATTCTGAAATCACATAATTAGTTTTAATTTCTTTAATTAGTTTACAAGCCTGCTCTAATATGCGCCTTGCACCAATAAAATTGGATCCATTATCCGTATAGATTTTCTTGGGTAATCCTCTCCTAGCTGCAAAACGCTTCAATGCTGCTAGGAAGGCTTCGCTGGTTAGGTCTGTTACGCCCTCAATATGTATCGCTTTAACTGAGAGGCAGACAAATATGCAAATATAACCTTTTGTAAGAACTGCACGTCCTCTACCCTTTCTCGTTGTTAGGTATATTGGTCCCGCAAAATCGATGCCACAGTTCTCAAATGGTTTTGTAGGAGTAACTCTTTCAGCAGGCAGATTTCCCATAAATTGCTTGGTAGTTTTAGCCGCATATCTCGTACAAATAACACATTTCTTGAGTACACTTCTTATTCGACTTCGTCCACTGATCACCCAATAATTTTGTCGTATAAGGCTGGAAGTAAGCGATGGACCAGCATGTAAATTGGATAAGTGCATGTCCCATATCACCCTCGTTGTAAATATATGTTTTTGTGGTAGAATCACAGGATGCTTACTATTAAAATCGCAGTCCGCATTTTGAAGTCGACCACCAACTCGCAGGATACCATCTTCATCCACAAAAGGAGCTAATGAGATAAGCTTTGAGTTGTTTTTAACCTTTTTATATCGCAATAAATTATGAATGTCTGCTTCAAAATTGCTTTGTTGTACCCAATTGATGCACCTTAACTTTGCGTTCGCAATCTCCGTCGCTGATAATTGGGTATATATTCTCTGCTTGGAACCTTTGATTGCATTTACAAATCGTAAAACGTAGGCAATTACTCTATAAATCTTTTGCAGTTTGAATTCCCCCTCGAACAACTCCTCTAACCACTTGTTTTCGTCTCGTTTGGTTTCGGAATATAGTGTAACCGTAGGCAGATTTAAATTTGATTTGCTATATTCCATATCTACCTGAATTTCGCTTGAGTTCGAGTTAACTTCCTTAACTGGCCATGATGTTTCAGGTTTAGCTAACCACTCTGGTCCTTTCCACCATTGGGTTAAATTATTTAATTTCTCTGGAGCCACCCCTCTGGAACCGTGATCTGCTGGATTGTCTGTCGATCTGACGTGAGACCAATGATTTCGTGGGAAGCTATCTAATATTTGACTGGTTCGGTTAGCGACAAATGTCTTCCAACGCATGGGATACGAAGACAACCAGGCAAGTACGATTGTTGAATCCGTCCAAGCAAAATATTGAGCATTTATTCGCAGCTCTCTTTTCACCGACGACATCAATTTTGCAAGCAAGTGAGCAGCGCATAGTTCTAGACGAGGTATAGATGTTTTCTTGATAGGAGCTACCTTTGTCTTCGCTGTCAAAAGTTCAGTCGTAATTGTACCATCTTCGCGTACTGTTCTACTGTAAATCACTGCACAGTAGGCTACCTCACTCGCGTCTGAAAATCCGTGTATTTCTATTTTGCCTTTATGCTCTACAAATCTCGATACGTTGATATCTTCAAAGCACACAAACTGAACTCGGATTCTTCTGTATTCCTCTTGTATTTCTTGAGGTAATTTATCATCCCAATCAATCTTCAGAAGCCACAATTTCTGAAATAATATTTTTAAAAGGATAGTGGACGGAGAAAGGAAACCAAGGGGATCAAATAAACGAGAGGATTCAGATATTATTTTTCTTTTACTAACAAAACCTTCTCTTTCTGGATTTATTTTAAAAGTGAAGGAGTCGTTTATCGTTGCCCATTGTAAACCAAGAGTTTTAATGGTGGAAATTTTATCGCCGCATATATCGCTCACAGGTATTTTAGCCGGGTCGTCAGATAGGGAAATTACGTTTGATTTCCACTTCCTCAGACTAAAACCACCTTTCGCCATTTCACTGATCAGCTTTTCCTTTAATATAATGGCGTGATCTTCATTATCGCTGCCTGTTAAAATGTCATCTACATAGAAATCATTAGACACGTGAGCCTTGAATTCATCATCCTTTGAATCTTTGGCCATTTGCTGCATCGTTCTAATTGCGAGAAAGGCTGAACACGCTAGGCCAAAAGTAACCCGAGTAAGCTGGTATTGTTTCAACGCCTCATCTGGTTTTTCTCGCCATAAAACCATTTGAAAGTTGCGATGTTCCTCTGCCACAATCACTTGACGATACATTTTCTCAATATCTGCAACTAATGCCACTTTGTTTTTCCGAAATCTCAGAAGAATTGCCCATAGTGTTGGTTGGATAGTTGGGCCTACCATCAATTTATCATTTAACGACAATCCGTTACTAGTTTTGCTGGATCCGTCAAAAACGACTCGAACTTTGGTGGTATCGCTAGTTTCTTTAATCACAGAATGGTGTGGAAGATAGTATAATTCGCTATTTGTATAGTTTTTGGGAAGTTCAATCATATGCCCTAGATTAATATATTCTCTCATTTGTTTAATATATTCAGTTCTTAGATCAGGATTTGCTATTAATTTCCGTTCGAGTGAACGAAATCGAGTTGTTGCTACTTGAAGTGATTCGCCTAGCTTACCGCAATCCTTTTTAAACGGTAATTTAACTACATATCGCCCGTCCTCTCTTCTCTTATAGGTGTTCACATAAAACTTCTCACACTCCAATTCCTCTGGAGTATGGCTTTCAACACTCGGAGTGTTCTCTATTTCCCAAAATTTACGTAACGCTGAATCTAAGTTGATGTTTTCATCTGTAAATGTGGTGAAAACTTCAGTATTATCAACGATATCGTTTTGCGGCTGTCCTGAAACCACCCAACCAAAAATAGTTTTATTTAATATTAAAGAATTAATACGCATCTGATGCTTCTCGAGAAGTTCAAAAAATTTGTCAGCTCCAATCAGTATATCTATAGGTGCTGGTGTATCGAAATGAGGATCAGCCAAATTAAGATCTTTAAACAAAGTTTTGTTATCTATGCTTATTTTTGTCCTTGGTAACTGCATAGGTAGATGATTCACTATTAGCACCTCTAGGACAGTTTTCACTGTATGGTCATACATTGACCGCAATATAGTTGTTGCTGTTCCTCTCGCATTTAAATTTCCAGATGTTAATCCTGTTATGTGTATATTGACCTTCTCTCTTCTTAATTGTAATCGTTGTGCACAATTTTCTGATACGAAGGAGGATTGAGAACCGGAATCTAATAACGCCCTACATTTTTGTAAGTTACCAAACTTATCTTCAACTAAAACAATCGCTGTTGGTAAAATAGCTTGGAACGAGGCTACTGGTTTGTTCTTCGACATAACAGCAGCAACGTACGAACTCGACTCTAAATTATTCTGAACGGTATCGCTTGAAGCTCCAGGCTTGTTCTCGTTATCACATTTCGAATCTGGTTTTAGATCAGTATGGAGAGTTATATGATGTTTTCGCTTGCATAATTGACATGAATATTTTGAACGACAAACAACAGCTTGATGTGACGATGACAAACAATTGAAACATAATTTTTTGTTCGCAACGATCTCTCTACGCTCCGTTTTTGGTAATTCAAGAAATTGACTACATGTACCAATATAATGATCACCTGAACACATTTGACACGTACTTATGGTTGCAGCTTGCGTCACCATCGTGGAAACCTTTTTAGGTAATGCTGTTTTGGGATTTATCGATGACCCAGTACATTCTAAAGCATCACACCTCTTATTTAAAAATTGGAGAAAGGTTTCAAGTGACGGAAAGTTATCATTCGTAGGATTATGAACCCACGCCCTTTTTGTTTCTACATCCAATTTATTAACCAAAATGTAGATTAACCAAACATCACGTTTTTCGGCCTGCTCTCCCAGAACTTGCAGACCACGAATAACTTCGTCAGACACATCTGTAAGGTGACGAAGACCTTTAGCAGTGCTTTGTTGTAGCGTGGGTTGATCCATAAATTGTTTTAACAAATCATAAATCACATGTTTTGGTTTGTTGTATCTCGCTTTGACCTTTTCCCACGCTTGAGTATAATTGGCATCGGTAACTGTTAAATGTTTTATTAAACTATAAGCCTCCCCTTTTAATAAACATTTTAAATATTGGAGTTTGTGCACCTTTGACATATTCACATTTTTATCGATAGACGCTTCGAAAAGATCTTTAAAAGATGGAAACTCAGAATAATTTCCTGAAAATGACGGTATATTAACACGAGGTAAACGCAATTCACTGTCTCGTTTATTTAATAGCGTTAACTCATGCACAAATTGGGATTGATTTGTCAATAAATCATCTATACTTATATTTCCCCGCGCATTTTCCGCGTCGTTGCTTCGTTCTTGATTTCGATACAAAATTTGTTTGGTTGAAAAATAAACCGTTTCAATTTTATTCACCGTTTCTAATTGCATATCGGTAAATTTTCCGGAAAGTGACTTTTCAATGCCTTGAAAATCTTTCCATTCATCACTAAGCATTGCTAAATACGTTTTAATTTCATTGGCATGTGTATCTTCACCAAATTCTTGGGTTTTCGCACTCACATACTCTAAATTTTTTAAGATACGTTTCAATGCCCGTAATTCCGTCATTTTGGATTACAAACTTAATCGCACTTTTCACAGATAAAATGCTTAATTTAATTAAATGAATAGAAATAATTCAATTCCCAATCACGCACGTATAATAAAATGCTTAGTTTTTCACTTAGTTTATCACTTAGAAGATTATAAATTTTACTCACTCTAAGTATATTTTCTTAATATCCGGCTCGAAGGACCATGTATACGCCAATAGACTCGGTTGTAATCTTGTTAAGAGCTCGTTGTCCAAAATCCAATTCCAAAGTCTATATTATAATTATGTGGGCAGTTTCTCGTATCCAGGTGATTATGCAGGTTCAATAAATATATCGCTAGCTGATTTCCGTGTCCAAAGTAAAGCTGAGGTCAAATAATATTGTAGGGATTTTCTCGTGTCCAATTAGTTCCAGGTTCAAAAAATAAAAATATTCGCTGTTTGTATTCGCTGTTTATATTCTTCCAAAATCGCAGTTAAGAATGAAAATATATTTTTTCTTTACAAAATTTACAATTTTTTAACATACTATAATTAGATTATATACTATAAATCGCTTTTTTTTCGGAATGAAGATTAACAGTGACATCTAATTACAATTACAATTTTACATAAATTTTAACTATAAACATTTGAGAATCTTATGTTATAATGACGTAAATGATAATAATACTGAGTTATCAAAATATGTAAGCTGTCAATCGATGTTGTTGTGTTTGGCATTTGTACCGAATCAGCTGTTTTATAGATGTTAAGCTAAGTAGTATTATATTGTTTGTGATTTATTTATTTTTTGTTATTTATTTTATTTTAGAATAAGTCGTTAACAGATGAGTTACCAACAGTAACAGCTAAACGTTGGAATCAGCTCAAGCTAGAGCTGAATGCCGCGCAACAAATCAAAATTCCTCGTTACATCAACTATTCGGAAAACAACTGAACATTTGAACTCCAAGGTTTCTGTGATGCGTCCGAACATGCATACGCGGCTGTATTATACAGTAAAAGTACCATCAATGGTCAAAGTACAATTCGGCTTTTGACTGCCAAAACAAGGGTCGCACCGGTAAAAACAAAATTGACGATCCCTCGACTAGAGCTATGTGGTGCGGTGTTGTTGAGTCGGTTGGTCCAGCAAGTTAAAAAGAGCTTGGAAATCGACATAAGTTCAATAACCTTATGGACCGATTCCACGATCACGTTAGCCTGGATTCAAAAACCATCATCAGCATGGAAATCATTTGTCGCACATCGAGTGGAAGAGATTCAACAAAAAACTGACCGCCAGTCATGGCACTTCATCCGTTCAGAAGACAACCCAGCTGACTGTGCTTCCCGTGGTATAACCGCTAGGCAATTAACGGCTCTACATAGTTGGTGGAACGGTCCAGCCTTTTTGCAGAACATAGATATAAAAGGTGACGGAGTGGAATACGAAACATCCGAAGAAAAGAAAACAAATGTCACTATTCATCTGCAACTGGAAATTATAGAAACCCCAATTCAAGGTTTAATCAATAAAACTTCATCACTTCAGTCGCTCATACGCATAACAGTGCACATATTAAGATGGCGAACCAAGCAACGAGGAGAAATCACTCAACAAGAATGGGATATAGCCTTGTCTAGACTAGTAGCATCGGTTCAACAGGTGGAATTTTTCGAAGAGCATTCTCTGCTGAGACAAAGCAAATCCATCAACAAACGTAGCAGAATTATTTCACTCCATCCGTTCCTCGACGAGGAAAACGTAATTCGGGTTGGCGGGAGATTAGACAACTCTTCGCTATCCTACTAAGAGAAACATCCGATCATCCTTCCGTACAAAGGACCCCTGACCAAGTTAGTATTGGATTGGGGACATAAAGAAACGTTGCATGGAGGCAACGCGTTAACGTTGGCTTTCATTCGGAAAAAATTCTGGATCATCAGAGGAGGCCAAGCAGTAAAACATAACAACCATCTATGTATTCGTTGCTACAGATTCAAATTGAAAACCACCGAACAACTAATGGGAAATTTACCTGAACCCCGCGTCACTATATCACGCCCATTCACTCACACTGGAGTTGACTACGCCGGTCCAATTCACATTCGAACAAGCAAAGGCCGCGGAAATAAATCACACAAGGGCTATATCTGCATATTTATCTGCTTAGCCACCAAGGCGATTCACATAGAAGTGGCGTCAGATCTTTCAACAGAGGGATTTGTCAGCGCGTTCAGAAGATTTACCGCTCGCCGAGGTAATGTAGTGCACATGTACAGCGACAACGGAACTAACTTTGTTGGAGCTCAGAAGTTACTTCAACCACTTACGTGGCATTTCATTCCACCAGCATCACCCCATTTTAGTGGACTGTGGGAAGCTGGGGTGAAATCTATAAAAACACACATGAAAAAATGCATAGGCGACACCAAACTCACCTTTGAAGAAATAACTACTTTATTAAACCAAATTGAAGCCTGCCTGAATTCAAGACCACTTTGTCCTATAAATGAGAATCCTGAATCATTAGACGTACTCACTCCAGGACACTTCTTGATTGGAGATGCCTTACTCGCACCACCAGAAAAGGAGCAGCTAACTCAACATGGAAATATTCTGTCCCGATGGAAACTAATTCAGAATATGCGTGCTCAATTTTGGCAAAAGTGGGTTTCTGACTATCTACACCGTCTGCAACAACGTCCTAAGTGGCAACAAGCAAAACCAAATATAAAATTAGGAGACATCGTTCTTGTGCGGGACGAGCTACAACCACCAACCAAATGGAAACTCGGTCGAGTTATACAGGTACACACCGGCAGCGATGGGCAGACCAGAGTAGTCACGCTCAAAACAGCTGACAATTCAAACGTCAAAAGATGCATAACCAAAGTAGCACCTTTGCCCAGCCAAGAACCCGTAAAAGAAATGAAACCTGAAGATCGAAAATGAGATCTTGCAGATGACAACGAAGCCTCCACACCACGAAGAAGGCAACCACTCAGTCGAAAGGCGAAACAAACAGCAAGTCAATCTTCGACCACAAGGCGAGTACTTCAACACACCTGCCTTTTACTGAGTTTAATCAGCTTAGTATCTGGTAACCAATGGTCTAAAGAACCAGAATTGTTGAATCCATCACTCACGGTCACCACATGGAACAACTCGGGTATGTACTATGACAATATTGCCAAGGTAGAACTTCTGTCGACTAAATGGGATCTAGTCATTCGATACAATCTGTCTAGTTATTGGCACGAAATGCATAACGTGGAGCAGGACTTGTCCTTACTTGAAAGAGCGTGCCAAGATGTACAACCAATCAAATGTGATCTCATCCTACAACAGCTGCGATGGCAATTTAACAACATTAATCAAGATAATGAGTTACTAACTCAGAACGGCATTAGCCCACGTAGGACGAGACGGCAAGTAGGCGATACAATCGGGAGACATGTTTGGGATATTGTCACAAAGAGAGGCCGAACAGTACGAACAGCAGTTTGACCAGATAAGGCAAAATGAAGAGTACACTCTAAGACTCCTGAAAAATCAAACCTCGATTGTCGACAATACGTTGAAACTATTTAAACACAGTAGTAACATCACCTCCCAACAGTTAAAACAGTTAATGAAGGCACAACAACAATTCGACGACGAGTTACAAATCCTAAATGAATACCGAACCCATCAGGATAAAGCACTAGCAATCATCCTTTTATCCATGCAATTGGGTCTGGTGATCAAACACCTTGAAGATACACAGCAGGGACTATTGGACGTACTTACAGGTGCGAAACATCAGATAATTCATCCATCGTTATTATCTCCGTTGCAACTAGAACAAGAGATGTCAACCATACTTAAGCATCTACCGAAAACCTGCACGATCCCAGGACATGGACTCTTAGAGTTACATAACCTGTATCGTCTAATGACAGTAAGAACAAGAGTAACAAATGGTAATGCTATAATTGCGATACAAATACCTTTGGTTCAATCATGGGACTATGAGCTATATGAGGCCATTTCCGTTCCAATTTTTCTCAACGATTCACAAATAAAAATAAGCCCCAGCACAAGGTACATACTGGTTGATCCCTACCGAGAGCGTTTTGCAGCCATCACGAACAAAGAACTAACCAAGTGCAAGGAACTGCCAAATGAGCTATTAGTATGTGACGTAGCTACGGTATTTACTCGACAAAGTGAGCAGAACCAATGTGAAATATCCATGTTTCTCAAAGCATCAGTACCTCATCAAAGTTGCAGCATCGAGGTCATGCAGGCAGCGAACTATTTTATCAAACTACAAGCTCCAAATCAATGGATTTTTGGAATCAAACAAAAAATATCCGTGTATATAATTTGCAACTCCAGAATACAATCCACCGCACTTGAACATTATGGCCTGATAGAACTTCACCCAGGTTGCATTCTTAGAGCCAATACCGTTCATCTTCACGCCGTCAGCACCACCAGCAGCAAGAGAAAGGGCTCTTACCTCCCTGTGTTCAACATTTCAGCATTAACGCCGTTTGTACCTTGGGAACACCATTTGACATCTGCTCATCAACTCAACTTTACCATTACCACACCCGATACTACGCAACTGGAGCAAGACATCAAAACTCAACAATTAGATGAGTCAATAACCATAGATCATCACCACATCCATCACTACGTGATGGTCCATTTAGTCTTTTGGACTCTTCTCACACTTGGTATCGTTTATGGTCTTATACGGTGCCTAAAAGCAAGACGACATGATACACAACCAACACCATCAACTCTTCCAGCATCATGTGGCCGGCGCCCAACATGT
Source organism: Tipula lateralis (assembly GCA_963932295.1). NCBI lineage: Eukaryota > Metazoa > Arthropoda > Insecta > Diptera > Tipulidae > Tipula > Tipula lateralis. Next base: position 31,936,746 of record OZ010739.1, on the reverse strand, counting down.
TCAATAGAACACACCACCCAAGTATAATGTCTCATATATCACAGATATGAAACATTTATGTTTTTGCATTATTTTGCATTTATACTATTTGTTGTAATAACACATAATATCTGTATTGCATTATCTTGCATTTATATTTTTTTTATGTTTTGTATAATTGCTTTCTGTAACTTGAAATGCTGACTCTACTATTTAACGACAGCATTATGTATATAAACAGAATAATTATGAAAATAGAATGAGAATAAAATTGATAAGCCATCCGATCAGTTCGTTTATTTTCCTAAGTAATTTTAATTATAATAAGTTAAAATTTACAAAGGTTGATAGCTCCCTTAAACTTGTGCATTTTATATTCAAACGGAAACTGAAAACCGGATAACAAATTCCACTTCCTGGATGTTCGATGAATGAATTCGCGCTTTGTACCTTCAGTTCGAGGTTTCGGCAGCTTCACCGTAAGCCTATGCGCATTGACTGTTCCTCGTGTTTTGTTTTATGCATATTCAGCCTAAGCGTATTCTAGTACTTAAGCTACTGCTTGCAAGTCAATCATTCAATTCTTTCGTAACATTCAAAGTGAAAGGTTGTGTAAAACAAAACAGAAAAAGCAAAAGCAAAAACAAAATTTTTTTTTTTTTTTAATAAAATATATAATAAAATAAACTTTTTTTGTAAATTTAAAATAGTTTATAATACAATAGTTTAAAAAACTTATAATCTAATAGTATTTAGAGTAAAACTATTTTTAAAGTGTTAAGTGCGATTTGATTAAAATAACAATTTTACATTTTTGGCGCAAAAAACAAAAATCCAAGCGTCATAATAATAATTTTTGTGAGTCATAATAATAATGTTTGGTAATTGTGAAAAATGCCTTAAAATCATTAATAAAAGAACAGCACCAGGCATTAAATGTGGTATGTGCGGGAGTTTGTTTCATATTAAGTGCGCCGAAATCAGTAAAATGGTTCTGCTACATGGTTATGTCCTGATTGTCGCTTAAGCTCAAACACATCTATGATTGATGGTGATTATGATACGAATGATGATTTAACTAGCGCTAAGAATCCCAAACTTAGTGATTTGTTAATAATACTTCAGGGTATGCAAACCAAATTGGATTCGTTGACGGAATCATTCAATTATTTATGTAAAACATTTGATGATTTGAAAGGTACCATAAATAATCTTACTAAGAATGCTCAAATGTCTGGTCAAAAACTAAACGCGCTTGAGGTGAAATTTGCTGAGCAGGAAGAAAAGATCAACGCTATGGAAGCTGAAATGGATCAACCTTATCAAAAAATGAATCAAAACAATATTGTTATTTGCGGCATTCCATCCAGCTGTGAAAATATTCATAGTGTAATTATCAAAGTAGCAGATAAAATTGGTGTTACAATCACGGATGAAGACTTAACATCTGTAAAAAAAATGGTTCATCAGAACAAAGAAACAAATTCACTTTTAAAAAATTCATTTATTGTCACTTTTAAAAGAGTTGATTCAAAATACGAAATTTTAAGTGCATTTCGGAAAAGGAAGCAGATACTGTACAACGAACTGGATGTCAATTTTTCCGCAACACTACAAAATCAGAAAATTTTTCTGCTTCAGCATCTTACCAAATTCCAGTCAAGGCTGTATAGTGCAGCTAAAAATATTAAAACCAACTTCAAATTTCAATTTTTATGGTGTAAAGACAATAATATTTACCTACGCAAAGCAGCTGATTCAAAAGTCTACCGTATACTTTCATTTAACGACATCAACAAAATCAACAACAGTATGTATACGTCACCGCCTGGATCACCTGTTTATCCAGTTACTGATGTTATATCACAAGATGTATGATGTTTGTTCAAAAGTAAATCAACAAAACAGTATGATAAATTATTTTACTAGTAATTTTATTATTATTAATTTTATACTTATCTTTTTATTGTATTCACTTTTTTGATTATTGTTTACACTTTCTTCAAATGTCTTACAGTTGACATTTGTTGTTTATTTACATTTAGTATTAAAAATTATAACTTTTTTCAAATGTCATAACGTAATTGAGGCCATCTCATACTATCCTGTTTTATGGAAAGTAAAGGTTGCAGTATACTACTTTAATTTATTGTTATATTTTATATATTATATTTGTACAAATTTTTTATGTCAAAATGCTTTTAAAGTTAAATTTTTAAATTATTTTTTAAATTATTTTTTTATATTTTTAAATTATTTTTTTACATTTCATTTGATTTTATTATATTTTTTTTCTTTATTTTTGTTTATTTTTACACATACCGTGATAATGTTCTGTATTTATAGTGCAGTTACTTGCTGCTACGTAAATTTTTTAAATTTTAACTGTGCATTGGATTATTTGAATGTAATTATTGCTTCTTGTGTCCATGAGTAAATTTTCTAAATTGCTTAAAAAGAACTGCGTAAATAATAACTTTCTTAATGTTGATGAATGCTCATTGTATTTAAGTCAAAATCGTATTGATCACAATAAGAAAAAGTTAAACATTATTCAACTCAATGTCCGTGGTATGAATAAATTGGGTAAACTTGATGATGTTCTTATATTTTGTGAAAGAATTAATGAAGATATCGATATACTTGTACTTAGTGAAACTTGGTATATAAACCATAGCATAAACACCATATCATTTAAAATTAATAATTTTCATAATATTTTTTCATGCCGTGATGATCGAGCTGGCGGTGGCTTAGTAGTTTTTATTAGAAATCATTTGAATTTTAAAATTTTACAATGCGATGATGGAAATTATCCATTTCATTTTATTTGTATTGAACTTTCTGACCTAGCAGCAACTAAACTGTGTGCTTTCTATAGACCACCTGCTTCCGATATTAGTTTATTCAACAATTTTTTGGAGAACTTTTTGGAAAGTTTTGTTAATACCAATTGCGATACAATTATTGTTGGCGACTTAAATATTCCAGCTAATAAAGATTGGAATATAGTTTCTAATTATAAAAACATTTTAATGAGTTCTAGGATGATTGTTACTAATACGTTTGCTACAAGATCTATTAGTAATAACATTCTAGATCATGTTGCTTGTAGTTTTTCTAATATTTGTTCGGTAAATAATTCTATAATTTTCTCAGATATAAGTGATCATAGTTTTATGTTTTCATCCATTTACTTTAAAGAAAAATTCTTTCGACAGAAATTAGAGAAAAAAGTTATTGATTTTAGCAAGGTTGATGAGTGTTTTGACGAGTTTCTTAAGACAACAGTTTTTGATATTACTAATCCTGAATCAACTCTTAAATTAATTAGTGATCAATATAATTTCTTAGTAGCTAAATTTACAACTATTAAAGGTGTTGTTGCAAAATTGAAGTCTAGCTCTTGTCTCTGGATGACCTTCGATCTATGGAAATTGATTGGAAAGCGCAACAGAATTTTGAAAAAGTGCAAATTAAACTCTTCTAACATTGAAACTCGGAATTGTCTCTGTTCTATCAATAAAAAAATAGCATCTGAGAAATATTTTGCTAAAAAAAGGTTTTATAAAAACATGTTTACCAATGTAAGCCAAAAGAACTTATGGAAAAATATAAATCAGTTCTTAAATTGTAACAACAGTAAATCTAAAATTGAAAATGTCGTTTTTAATGATAAAAAATATAGTAGTACAATTGATATTGTTGATGTGTTTAATCATTACTTTGTTAGCGTTGGTACTCTGCTGGGTGAAGCTATTCGAGGTGATAGAGATATTTACAAATTTAACACAATTCAATCAAACATGAACTCAATATTTCTGTCCTTTGCTACACCGGCGGAAATTTATAATATAATTTGTAATCTCAATTGCTGTAAAGGTGGCGGGCCAGATAATATTCGGAATCAAGTAGTGAAGCGTAATGTCTCATTTTTTTCAGATATTCTCGCTAAATTAATTAATAAAATATTTGAAACTGGTGAATATCCAAATTCTTTAAAAATAGCTCAAGTCATACCAATCTTTAAAAGTGGTGATAAAGATTTGATTTCCAACTACAGACCTATTTCAACTCTATCTGTATTCGATAAAATCATAGAAAAAGTAATAAGCAGTCGCTTCAGAAATTTTTTAAATGATTCTAATTTCTTCTATGCATATCAATACGGTTTTAGAGAAGGTGCAGGTACTGAAATGGCTCTTGTAGAGATAACGAATATGATATATAATGCTTTGGATCGAAAGGAGTACGTAAGTGCTCTTTTTCTTGATCTTAAAAAAGCTTTGGATACTGTTGATCATGAACTACTTCTCGCCAAATTATATAATTATGGATTTCGTGGTATATCCTACAAATTAATGAAAACATACTTAACAAATCGTCAACAATATGTTAAAATTGATGGGATAAGCAGTAGTATTCTTAATGTGCATTGTGGAGTTCCACAAGGTAGTGTACTAGGACCACTACTGTTTTTAATTTTCATTAATGACATTTCGAAATTACCATTGAGGGGCCATATTCGTATTTTTGCTGATGATACCGCAGTATTTTACGAAACAAAAGATCCATTAATTATAACTAACAACATGGAACACGATATGCATATTTTATTAGATTACTTCAAGTCTAATCTTATCTCTTTGAACCTAGCCAAAACTAAATTTATAATTTTTCAATCACCACACAAAAGTTCTATCGGAATATCATCTTTCAATATAGAAAATATCGTGGTTGAGAGAGTTGATCAGTTCAAATACCTAGGAGTAACATTTGACTCTCATATGTTATGGGATAAACATATTAAAATTATATGTAGCAAAATGGCTCCTATTAAACAAATTAAAACAAATTCAAATCATGCAGAACAAAAGTATTAAAGCTATTATGAAATTACCTCCACGATTTTCCTCATGGTCATTATATAAAACCGAATCGATAGGAATTCTACCCATAGGTGCGCTGCATGAGTATCAAGTGTCTCTATATATGTATAAGACGTTGAAGATATCTTTATTTCTCTCCAATTTAGAATTTTCAAAAAACAATCATAATTATAACACTAGATTTGCAAATAATTTATCTTGTGGCTCAATAACTAATGAGTTTGGACGAAAATCTATTAGGTTTTCTGGTCCTACTATTTATAATAAATTGCCGGATATCCTCAAAAACTCAGTTAATATTCACCAATTTAAGAAAAATTTAAAAATTTACTATCAATCACTTGTCGCTGATTACATTCAATAAATTCAACCTAGTAGCTTTGAAATAAATAATTTATTAAATTTGACATAAATGTATTTCATTTATAATGTTGATTTCCTTAAAAGGACAAGAAATCCATTGGAAATCAACATTATAAATTATTGTTGTAAATATAATATTATATTATATTATAAATAAAAATTAAAAAAAAAAAAAAAAAAGTCCAACACGATCCTTTACAGGTGGTTCAATAATAAATCTAAAATTCCTAAAATCATCTCCACTAGCAAGCAAGGACATGCCCTTTACGAGAACCTAGGAAATGAGGTTCCAGTAGATACTTCAGAGATTATTCCCATAAGCTGTGGTATTAGTCATTCTATTCATTGCTGCAATCTCATTGCTCCATGATTTGAGGCGGTAGGAATTCGGATGGTGTATGCCGCCACTCAGGACCCTTCCACCATAGATGGTGTGATTTAGTTCACATGGGGAAATACCTCTCGTAACACAATCCACAGGCACTCAATAGAGGACACATGCCTCCAATGCTTGTGAGGCAGAGATGAAAGAATTAAACTATTCGATTGTCAACAAACATAATCCAGCGCCTAGGATGGCTTCCCAACCAATATAATACAATTCGAGAATCGGTCAACGTGTAGATATTATCTATATTGACTGGGGTTTGCTGCTCAATTATGTTGATTAGATGGGTAACGAGAACCGCAGTAATTTGAGGTCGTTTCGATTTTTTTCCATACATTTCTTTTCTTGGTCGAGTGTGGATCATCCCAGTCCAGTTGCAAGAATATTGTAGTAGTTACGATAACAGGAGCGAACCATCCGAGAGGGTCAAAGATACGACTTACTTCAGATAAAATTGTTCTCTTTGTGCATTTTATGGTGTCAGGTTGCTCAGAGATAAGGAGTTCCATGATACACCCAAAACTTTTGTTTGAAGCCTCTTAAATATGATCCTAAATTTCCTTTACGTGAGATTCTGGGTTTTTTATGTTGGTCCTTGATAGTAATGACTACAGTTTGACTTCCGTTTTTCAAGCTCACACCCGTAATTTGATAAAATAGTTGTGACTTCATCCTGAAACTGTTATAGTTTTTCATTGTCTTCTCCTGTCAGTTCCTCATCCTGATGTAGCAGGAAGTTGTGTTTCATTCCACACTTTTGACATCTTTGACGTGACGGACATTTCAAAATGGCCTTTACTTGAGGGTCTAAAATAAGAACGTTTCGAGGTTGTAGTTAGAGAATCTTATTTGTCAATTCTTCGTGGTAGAAATTTTAAGAATTGTGAAAAATTTCGGTTTTCATTAGGATACAGATGAGCCAAGGGTCACACGTTTCACCTTTATCTTGTAGTGATTTGAGTTCTTGAATAATTTCGTCGGGTGTGTCCATTAGGCGTTTACTCGATGATGGGTCGAATTGAATTTGACTTAAATTTTTACTTTCGGCAGCATTTATGTATCACAACAATACTGCAGCTTCTCCACGCAACGAACCATACAGGTACTGAAATTTTTGGACTGCATTGAGGGAGAGCCCTTCATGTAAGGTGGAGGTATAGAGATCAAAGAAAGATTGCCACTCTGAATATTCCCTGGAAAAACATGGAATATGAATTTTTGGCAACTTTACTTCTGATCGAGTGCCATTTTTCATTGTCTGATGTATCCAAATTGTTGACGCCATTTTATATACTAATACTTTTCTCTCGAGTAAGTGTATTAAGGTCTGGTACTGCAATTAATAATTCTCTTCGTAAGCGGAATCAGGAGAGTCCCCACTGTCAATCAGGAATATCCGATGTTCTAAATTCTTGCATTGCATTAGATCGCCGCTAAACTTCGAACTACCCAATACCTTTTTCAATACCTTATCGTACACGAAGATGGAAAATAAATGAAGTCTTCAACTTGTTCATATCTTATATGTCAAAAAGGCACGAACTTCTTTGAATTGTTGGTGATATTCATTTAAATTCTCTTAACATATCGTAGCAGCATATATATAAATTCTTTAACAGAGTTGATTGGCAACTCATTTTTTACACAAATATGAAAATGATAGAAAATCGTCAAAACGAAATATAGGCGTAGAAAATCTCAGAAAATATTCCTCTTTTTCGTTTGTTTTTTTTCTTTTCTGTTTTTCTGATGATTCTATCGAACTTAGTTAAGGGAATTGTAAAATAATATTTTCCTTTGAAAAAAAAAGAAAATTCATCTAAATTTTTTATTTTTTTTTGCGAGTTTTCTATTTTTCGATGAATATTGTGCTAAGATTGATTGTCTTATATATTATATTGTAAGAAAAGCGACATGAAAAATTTGAACTATGAACGACCTGGAAATACCAAAATCGACAAGTCATCAACAATCGAATACACTTTCTATTTTCATAATATTTGGTTCTCAATTTCACATTGGGAAGCAAAAAAGAAAATGTGTACATAAAGCACAATAATATCTCATATACCGGAATGTATTTTTGATGGATTGCAGTTTTCGAAGTCGTTGAACGATGTGCGGGGGTTTTACACGTCTGGTTCGAATGTATATAAAGTTTCCATTCTAGTTAAAAAATATGGCAACACTAATACTATTCCGGGATCGGAGCCTTTCATTGTATGTTTAAGACGTTTTCTCTGCTGTTAGATTTTAGTTATCTGCTGTTAGTTATCCTGTGAAGGTTTGATAAATGAAGAAATTCTACGAAAATATCAAGATTTTTCAACAATAACATTTTGTATTCGAATTACCAGTCTGATGAAGTGAACATTGTTTAATTGAATACGTCAGTTTTCGATCCTGCGTTGATGACACAAAAAATGGGCCAAAAATTTGCTTGAGCATACGATAATTGTTGGTGATGCCTTTCATATTAAGCTACGATGTTAGGTGCCATCTCTTCTGCTATGTAACAGGATGTTTATGTAAAATTGAAGCGTATGGTTGGAATAATGTCCCTTGAAACACAAATTTATAACAATTCATCCACTTATTTGATACTCAATTGATCTCATTCACTATACTATACTCCGCGTCACCATCTATCTTCGATTGCATTTTTTTATGCAGCCACAAAATCCAGTATGTTGCAGATAATAATACTAATGGGTTTTGGAACCCTGTTGAATTCCAATGTACTCCTGTTGAATTCCTACCTCCAATGTACTCTTTCTCATCACGCCGCGGTCTCGAGTTCGATTCATAAAAAACGCGATTGTATGTAAGAACATTCGTTGGGCTGACCACCTACAATGTGCAACAATACGTTAAAACTCTAAGCCATTGATTATTTATTAATTATCTCACCAATTGTATTTATTAAATAGTAAAAATATTTTTTTAACAGATGGTGCTTTAGTTACAATCAGATTTCATAAGGGATGGCGAATGTTTTTTACATGACAACATTTTCATATATAACGTAAAAAATTGTAAACTACATCGTGTAATAAACACGCCCAACTGTGATTCTAATTTAATTAATTTTCAATCCATATTTAACGCAATAACCACAAAACGTGTTCAGTCTGAGGTGTTTCAATACGAACTATATTTGAACATGATATAGACACGAAAAATAAATTGAATAACGGGAATAATATTTTAAAAGGAAGGGTATTTCTTGTAGAAACTGTAAATATGAATATAGAAGTTTTGAACTTTTTCCCGTACTAAATGTTTTAGTACATTTGATTATATGAATGTTGCCACATTAGCAATATCACGAAAAAGTGAACTGGTATCACAATGCCATACTGGCTCTAATCGCGTCGTAAAAAGACAATTTTAATAAATCGGGTTATGGTATGAGAAACGGGCAGATATACCAGATTATATCAAACACTCTCCGCTAGCAAAATTTAAATTTTAGTCCACTGCAATGCAAATGGAAATTCTCTGCTATAAAGCAGAAATATATTAAATATAAAGATGCGCAAAAAGCTACTTATTCTATTACTAAGGCTACTACTGTTTTACTTCAAATATTTCTCTGAAATGGATGAAACTTTTGAAACTAGCCATAGCAACGGGTTACCTTGCGTATCCGAATCATCTGTTTTTGTGCCAATACCGCTACAGGATGAAGAGGCTGTCGATGATTCGTCCGAATATATTTCGGATTTTCGGCAGGAGTGTGCAGATCGACATAAAGAAAAAATGGAAAAACTAGATATACTGCCAATTATATGCTCAACACAGCGTCAGGTAGAGTTACAAGAACGAGCGCTCAATACAACATAAAGACCTAATGTTAAAATTAATAGAAAAACTATAATTTTATTACTAGTGAATTACAAGAACTTAACTCGAAATATCGATTTTATATTAATTGCGTGTGGCGTGAAGCTAATTTGAGATTTTTCCAGTTGCTCTGAAACGCCACATTACTCTCCCGAAAGTGAATTCCCTCTCCGTTTGGTTATGATGAATGCGTAATGCGTTGGGGTGCCCTGCTTTCGCCCGGCTTAGAGATTAAGCTTGTTGCGACATGAAAATAACTTCCTGGCTATATCTGTGCCTTGAGAGCGCAAAACGAACCACCACGTATTGAGAGAGAAGGCAGAAATTACACTGTGGGAAGTTAAATTTTTCCGTTAGGGCAGGAGGGGATCGGTAGGTTGTGTCAGAAGGTTCCCTAAACAGGGCCGTTGGGTCACCAATGAAGCGTGTAACTTTTATGTAAATTTGCGTGTGTTTTGTTGTACTTCGGTGTTGTTGCTTGTATCTTGTAATCCACTAGGCGATCTGATGATGACGTCATTGAATGACTGCGTGATCGAAAAGATCAAATCCATCTCATCAGGCATATGCTACCGGACTTCCAAAACATTTGAAATACAAAATCTTTCAAAACTAATTTCTTATTTATTCCATCATTGCATTTCTTACAGAATTCCCAGTTGTTGTTATTGTTCGCGATATTTCAGTATCTTCCGGAGTATTATGTTGGGCGTATTCTAATCCTTCGTTAAGATAATCTACTACATTACTATCGGGAAAATCTATACAAATGTTATGTAAAACACAGACTGTCATAATGGTTGCTGGTATAAAGTCAACTCTTTTGATATCAATGTAACGTAGACTTCGAAAACGACCAAACAACAAGGCAAAGCTTCACTCGATAACTTGCCTAAAAAATTGATAAAATCTATAAGAATTTATAGAAATACATATTATTATAACAAATATTAAAATATTTACCTGCACGATGCGTGTATTTTGTTTAATCTTTTTAGACTGTTAGTGAGACTTTCTCGATCAATAAACGGAGGATTGCACCATCATTCTAGTGTGTAAGTCTTATCACCTAGAATCTTTTCGTCCTGGTCAAAATAAAATTACACGTTCTGTTGTACATTTTTATAAAAACAGTAATGTTACTGTTGTAAACATCCTGCGGTTCGTGTACGCCATTTTTTTATCTGCAGGTACTTTGCAAGGAACATAAGTTCCGTCAATCGCTCCTATTACACCTTTTAGCCTGGTATTGATTTCAAAATGGTTTTTGATTTCTAATTTCCGCGAAGTGTTAGGAAAATGAATAATGGTTTTGGCGATGTGATTTAAAAAATCAACTATACGAAAAAATATTTTTGATAATGTTGATTTCGCCAAATCAAATCTTTCTCTAATTGAACTATATGAATCGGGAGTAGCCAAGATCCATATAACCGCAACTTGTTATTTTTCCGGCGATATTATTAAATTTTCCCAACCACGTACAAAATGCAAATTTGTATTAAATATGCCTAGGAGCGGCAGTTCGAGCGGAAAGTACCGGGTTCGAATCCCGATAGGGGCAGGATGCAAAAGGGATTTTCACCACTTGATTACGATTGGTGGTGTGAATGAACACAACTATGACCCCCTGTTGTAGTGCAGAATCCATAAGCCGACCCATCTTCCATGTCAGTACTATAAGCTGGCATGGAGCTATTCAATGAGCAGATGGTAAGGTAAATCGGACCTATAGCCGTACGTCCTCGATTTGGCTGCAAATCGTATGGTAAGGACGTAAATAAGCGAACCGCAAAAGAGTTGCGAGTGCCTTGAGCCCCAAAACAGATTGCATAGAAATAAACGAAAAAAAATATGTCTAGGAGTTTCTCAAACACATCTCTAGACATTCGAAAATTCTGTTGAAACTCGACTGAATTGTTATTTGATACAATTGTTTCAACATACAAATTAATACGTGGTGGGGTCTCATTTTGACTTGCAATCAATATAATTTTCTGAAAGTAAACAAACAAAAGAAACAAAGTGAGAGGGATGCTGCTCAGACAGCATTTTGAATTGCGACACAGGTAAACAAGGAGACTAGTACATCCGAACACATTTCAGAAATATATACAGCGGAAAACAGGTGAAGGCAAAGTTGAGATGTTCAAGAGATCAAATAGGAAAAGAAGATCGCCGATACACCATACCTATCTTTCAAATGGAATCCCCAAATAGGTCGCTTTGAAACAGCGAAGGTGGAACAAACTGGGAGCAGATTGAAAAAGAAGCCACTAGTTTAAGTATACGCTGACTAACTTTAATCCTTTTGTGCAAGTCAGACGAAACATAAAATGGTTTAGTGCCCAGTAGTAGTGCGGAAACAAGATCCCTCTAAACAAATAGACTTTAGTACAAAGCTGGCGGTAAATGAGTCATATACACAAACGTTTTAGAATGAAAAAATATATAGCAGAATGTATTTTGCACTAGCATTTTGCGATCCAGCACGGCAGTACGAGGAATTTTTATAAACCCACGCTGTCCAACCAACAAAGATTTACGTAAACTGATAGAACACGTTATTGGACTTCAGTGTTTGTTGGTTGACCAATGCTTTAAAACGGGAGAAGTGACAGTAATACAAAATGCCGATACGATTAAAATTATTGTATACACTTAAAAATTTTAGAACATCCAAAAATACCACCCTGCAGCATTGACCTGTTAGTTTCATTTATGGAAACACTTTCCGAATTCCTAAAAGGGTACAATACAACGGCAAATGCATTCTCTTGGAAGAAACTGTCATAAGAGTGAAACATCTCAGAAAAGCAGTAAATGGAATACAATGCATCTGCCACCGACGTTCGGTTTGGTCATTGACATAAATAAATGAGTTTTTGTAAAATAAGTGAGTTTTCTTGACAGTTAAGATGAGTTTTCAAAGAATAAACCTGTTGATAGTTCTAACCGAAATTATTGTGGCATTCAGTATGTAGTCGTAAAATTTTTTACACATTTAACTATCCCACCGGTTGTAGCTTAATTGTTAAGAGAGTGTCTCATCACACCGCGGTCTAGAGTTTGATTCTCGCCGTTGACCAAAAATTAACAAACACCGGATCACATAAAAAACGCGATTGTGTGTAAAAACATTCGTTAGCTTGACCACCTACAATGTGCAACAATACGTTAAAACTCTAAGCCATACATTATTTATTAATTATCTCACCACTTGTTTGTTTGTTTGTTTTTATCTCTACAATGTTTTGGGGCTCGAGGCTCTTTCGCGGTTCGTTTATTTACGTCCTAACCTTACGCCATTACAGCCAAATCGAGGACGTACGGCTATAGGTCCGATTTCCGTAGAACCATCTGCACATAGCATAGCTCCATGCCAGCCTATGAGTACTGACATGGAAGATGGGTTGGCCCATGAATTCTGCACTCCAACAGGGGGCAAAAGATGAGTTCCTTTACACCACTGATCATAATCGTATGGTGAAATATCCCTTTACCATCCTGCTCCTATTCGGGGTTCGAACCCGGTACCTCCCGCTCCAACTGCCGCAGCTTTAACCACTGCGCCACCCACCAATTGTATTTATCAAATATGTAGTAAGAATATTTTTTTAACATATGGTGCTTTAGTTACAATCAGATTTCATAAGAGATGGCGAATGTTTTTTACATGACAACATTTTCATATATAATGTAAAAAATTACCTTATTAAATTACACGTATTTTACAAGTAAAGACCCGTGTAAACTACATCGTGTAATCAACACACCTAACTGTAATTCTAATTTAATTAATTTTCAATCCATTTCCTTAGTACGCAAGAATCACAAAACGTGTTCACTCTGAGGTGTTTCAATACGAACTGTATTTGAACATGATATAGACACGAAAAATAAATTGAATAACGGGAATAATATTTTAAAACGAAGGATATTTCTTGTAGAAACTGTAAATATGAATATAGAAGTTTAGTACTTTCCCCCGCACTAAATGTTTTAGTACATTTGATTCAGATGCATGAATTTTGTCACATTAGCAATATGACATTAAATATTGTACTGTCAAGCAGGGTCATTATTTGGATACTCGATACGATTAATCGAACGACGTTATCGAACAATCGGTATTTTTGAATTCGATAACATGGCACGTACAAAATGAAAACGAACAACGATGCAAACATGTATAAACATGAAACAACTGACTGTTATTTGTTCGATCATGATCAAAGTTATGTTAGTTTTGTTAACGAATCATTATCCTTACTACTAACCATACCTTCTCGTGGTAATTGGTGAACCAAGTTAGTCTATGAGTAATAGAACGGGTTCTGTGGTACGACTGGGAAGGTTAACGTACAGTGAATATAATTAACCGCTTCAGTCACTCAAGCTAAGGTCTACGCCAATGTCTGCATGGCGAATTAGTTGAATTTCGGATATTACAACAAAGCCTTTCTGTAATAATGCAGAGATTTGTCATAGGTGACCGCATTTCTAAAATTAAACAAACTAAATAAACAAAATAAGAGGGATGCTTCTCAGACAGCATTTGGTATTGCGACGCAGGTAGACAAGGTGGAACAAACCGGGAACAGATTGAAAATGAAGCCACTAGTTTAAGTACCCTGATTAACTTTAATCCTTTTGGTGAGACGAAATATAAAACGGTTCATAGCCCAGTAGTAGTGCGGAAACCAGATCCCTCTATACAAATAGACTTAAGTACAAAGCTGGAGGTAAATGAGTCATACACACAAACGTTTCAGAATGAAAAGATATATAGCAGAATGTATTCATAGAATAACAGAAATACACTTTTTAAATGTCAAAATTCAAGAATATGATTTATTTTAGGAAAGGTATGACCTATACCACAAAATTTCCCTTTTCATTATTTGGCAGTGTAAATACCGAGATTCGAATCAATTTCCCAAATATAGAAACAGTATCATCAAATGGAAATTTAAGCTTGAAATCGAAATAAAATGCTTTTTTGAGATTTTTCAAGTATACTCAATGATTTTGAGATATAACCAAGAATATTTCAAGTAGAGGAATTAAGGAAGTCTAACGGATTGTCAATATTCTAGCAAGTGGATGTGACTTAAATTTAAACATCGAACACGCACATACAAATTTGAAAAACCATTTAAATTAATTTTATTTCTTAATTTCTTAATGTCAATAAGAAAAATCGAATAAATAAATCTTAATTCAATTTCATTGATTTGGAGATAAGAAATTTTATTTTGTCGAAAAACGAAAACTTAATAAAGTAAAATATAGAAAATTGTAAAACATGTACAAAAATTTATTGAATTACAATTTTGCAATGATCAATGCGGCTAGGACACCCATACACGAATATTTATTTATATTTCTTCAAAAAACACGAAAACAAGGAGTTATCTCTAATAACATCCCAATTCGACTGTGGTTTAAGACAGCAAATCCTGGAATGTAAATAATTCCAATCAGCAATCAATTATTATTTACTTCTACAGATGATGTCAGCTGACTATTGTGAACGACTAATTTTCGAAAATGACATGGCCAAGAGAAATGTGCCAGACTCAAATCTCGTATCATGGGTCTGCAGTATGGAAAATATAAGACACCCGCATAGTATATCCCAGGGCAGGTTTTCTAACAGGAAGTATTTGAAATACCACCGGACTTAAAAAGAGAAACTGGTGTTATATTATGGTGGGAATATTTCTGTGGTTGCAAGGCGTAACCGCTTAAGTCGATTTTACCAATTTGTCAGTTTATAGAGACATGAAACAATGTTAAACAATGAAACCTTTTTTAAATACTCACCGATGTTTGGATATGTGGTGTTGGAAGACATTGCTGTAAGTCAAACGTGTAGGTTTTTGCTTTCAATTTGTCAGCATATTTTGCTTTGTAAGCCATATCAGCTTCCATGTGATGTAGTTTTTGTTCTGCAATCAGATTGGTTCTTCGGATAAAGTATCAACAATATCGATTTTACATAGAACGGAAATAGAACGTCATAGAACGGAAATAGAACGTCACTGTTCTCGTCCCAGACTGGGAACGGTGCTGTGCGCTTTTGGACTCCAAATCACAGACATCTTTCGTAACGGAGGACTGTTTTCAACGTCTCGGTTTAAAAAGAGAAAATGGTCGAATCTGGATTCAAGGATTAAACGATGCTGCGTCAGGAATTTCAAAGGGCATGTCAAGCATACGCATTAAATCTAGATTCCAGAATGATAGTTATTGGACCACAGCAAAAGTTCTAATAGTACCAAAGATATCATCAATATCAACCATCAATGACAATATTGGACGAAGTTTGGACAAGTTGAAACTCACCGATCCAAATTTCTACAAAAACAAAAGAATAGAGATCCTTTTAGACAGTGACATATTATTTGAGCTACTGTATGATGGCAAAAAGTACATTTCCAACTCCAGGCTAATAGCACACAATACGAGACTTGGGTAAGTCAGCGCAGAAACGTCAATGCAAACTGAAGGTGCCAAAGCATTCCCAGTAAACCTACACCTTGATGTTGACTCGACTCTTCGAACATTTTGGGAGCTCGAAGAAATCAAGAATACTGTTACATACACAGTGATCAAAGGGTGGGGTGATCAAAGAAAGTAGTACGACCACCAAATTGCGAGTGGTATTTGATGGGTCACCCAAAATATTGGAAGGAAACTAGCTGAATGACCAACTAGCAGTAGGACCGCAGGTACAATCAAGTCTGTTCGAGCTTTTATTTAGATTTCGAACTCACAAGCTTATTTTCACGGCTGACATCGAAAAGATGTATTGGCAGATCTGATTTAACCGAGTAGATAGCGACTACCAAAAAATTGTGTGGAGAAAGAAGCCATCTGAAGAACTGAACGTATACAAGCTTATTACTTGCTTCTGATTATCGAGCAAGACTATTCAGAAGCCGCCAAAATAGTAAAACGAGATTTTTATGTCGATGACCTTATGTCGGGTACGAGCAACCTACAGGATGCTAAAGTCATAGTTCAAGACCTAATAACCTTAGTGAACAAGTGAGGATTCAATCTTCGGAAGTGGGCATCTAATTGTGAAGAACTCATGTGTACATTCCTGAAATAAATCGAGCCTCCACAATTTTGGATATTGAAGACGGGTCACAAGCGATATCAATACTTGGAGTGAGGTACTCCACCAAAACAGATTGTTTCCAATTTAAAGTTAAACTAGAAGATCAGAAACTAACCAACCGATAAATGTTATCCGAGACTTCAAAGAGTTTTGACCCCACAGTAACAAAAATTAAGATCATCTTTCAGAAATTGTGGCTAATAGGAATCGATTGAGATGAACTTCTACCGGACCCAGTGTATCAAGAGTACGAAGAGATAAGAATCAACTTAAAGCGACTAAAGGACATCAGAATCAATAGGTGGTTGTTCACAGAAGAAGACATAGAATTGCACGGATTTGCGGATGCCTCTGAACTGGCATATGCTGCAATAATTTATACAGATGGGTACAAGACCAATATATAGTTACTGCAAAAATCAAGGTGGCTCCATTGAAATCGATCAGCATTCCAAATCTTGAACTGTGTGCCGCTACATTACTGACAAAATTATTAATGTCCGTGCTGGAAATATTTAAGGGCCAAGTCGTTACAACCTATCGTTTGTGGACATATTCCACGATTGTGCTCAGTTGGTTATCATCATGTCTACGGAGAGGCAGCATACAAATCGAAGTCAATGGATCCATGTATCCTCAAACGATACATGGATACATGGACTGTGCTTCGAGAGGTATATTTCCGGAGGAGTTGCTAAATCACGAGAATTATGGTGGAATGGTCCGTATTGGTTGAAGAAAGTCGAAGAAGAATGGCCAAGTCAAACTAGGTTAAAGAGTGATCTATCAGAAGTGGTAATTAATTCAGTGGTGTTGAGCAACACAATTGAAGATGGCAGAAACGATTGGGTGTTTAGACTCATTGACCGATGTTCGATATTCACGAAAGTCATTTTCACCATTACTCGAATTCTGATGATGTTTAGAAGAAAATCAAAGACCAGAGCAGTTGAGAAATTCGAGATTTCGAAATTTGAGAACGGGGCCAAGATTGATGCGTTCAATTTCGTTATCCGACGAATTCAGTCGAAGAGTTTCTCATCAGAAATAAATGTAGTCTTTGGGCGATCCGTTAAATGTATTGAAGGAAGATTGAAGGCAAAACAACAACATCAACTGATGGGCCAACTACCGCAATGCAGAGTCACATTGCATCGTCCATTCTGGTCCACGGGTGCGGATTATGCAACGCCGCTGTTCATTAAAGCGTCCAATTGCGTGGGTTAATCAAAGCGTACCTGCCACTTTTTGTGTGTATGGTGACCAAGGCGGTACATTTGGAATTAGTCAGCGATATGACGAGGGAAGCTTTCTTGTGACAACGGGACGAATTTTGTTGGTGCCCAAAAGAAACTACAACGAAATTTCGAAATGATATTGAAAGATGAGACAATTATGAGGTAAATCACTTTAAACAACATCAAATGGCATTTTATTCTTCCAGCTGCTCCTAATTTTGGTGGTTTATGGGAGGCTGCCATTAAATCAACTTAATTTTATAGGAAGGGCTCACATATGAAGAAATGTTGACATTGTTAGTCGAAATAGAATCGACCCTTAATCCACTGTGTGAGATGGCAACACATTGGCAACAAAGGATGGCCCAGCATTTTTGGCAGAGATGGCATAGGGAATATATCTTAACATTACAGCAACGCCACAAATGGAAGTATCCCACAATGAATCCAAGCATCGGGAATTTGGTGGTAGTGATGGATAATGATGTTTCACCAACAAGATGGATGGACTAATCAGAGAGGTCGTCATCAAAACAAAACTGGGTGATTTTCTTTTTGGGCATTTTCTTTTTGAAAGGTCATTTGAGACATATTTTCATCTGTTTCAGTTTCACTCGTTGGCCCGTTTTGAATGTGATGGTGAACAATTTAATGGTTTCTATGATGGTTCGCAGGGTATTTGTCGGCAGTAATGCGTATTCCAACTGCAAGTGACAACCATGTTAGTCATGGGAAAGGAAATTTTTTTTTGACCCAGTGCAGGGCATTGTGCCTTCCCATGAACGTGTTAAAGTTATAAAAATTTCAACGAGCAGTTAACGTTCGTGGTTGGTTCATTCCCGCAGTGAACTGCGCTCTGAAGATCAATTTTGCTGTTGAAACAGTTGTTAAACTATGGACCGAATCATGGAACCCTTAGGTATTCTGCACGACTAAAAGCTAAAAAATATATACGGTATTTTAGATATACTTTTAGGCAGAATATAACCCTTTCAGGTTCAGGTGGTCCAGTTTGAAAACATTTTTTAAAGAAGCTATAAATTTTGTTGGAATTTAAACACAAGTGAACATGTGGATGACCTTAGGGTTAAGTACCACGTATCGCGAGGAATTACATGCAGAATGTGCCCTAAATAATAAAATCACCTCATCATATTCAGTGAAATTTATGGAGGTCACTTGGAAAAGGCATCGACTGGAAAGCGAAGTATATCGAGATAATGTGGTAAAATAACGGGTAGTGCCGGATCCTGTACCTCAATGATTGTTGTAAGGTCAGTTCAGTAAACCCCAATTGCAGTGTTTGTTACCCATAAACATGAGTTCAAGATTTAGACCAACAAACAGGATTTTAAATCAGCTATGCCATTCAGAAGCAGGATAGGTTGATGATCAATCATAAGGCGAGTTCACTCTTTACTTTCTTTTCTGTCGAACTTTTACAACCGTTGGATGAAAAGAAGACCAATTTAGTCTATATATGATACACCCTGTGTACATAAATACTTATATATACGACAATATACGGTTCATTGGAAAGGAATTTACATTGGAAAAATGTCGGAAAAATTAAAACGATTTATCCATTTACATCATTTTATATGATTTTCCTTTTTTGTATTGTGTTGTATAACACAATGTCTTTTCTTATCGATTTGATTAGGTTTTTCCTTTTTTTATTTTACTTTAGAAACAACGGTTTTCACTTATAATTTTCTTTTATTTTATTCCTTTTATATTCTTCTCTAAATAAAAAGAAAATCGAATAAAAATCAAACTTTCTTATTGTTTTCTGTCGATTTTCCGATTTTCCTTTTTTTATTGGATATCATCACTTTCTTCATTCTATGTATTTCAAATAATAATAATAAGAAAAGAAAAACAAAAATTTTCTTTATTTTTATGACTTTTAATGGGGATTTTTCTTCTAAGATATTCCCAATTTTTTTTTTCTTCTATGAATATAATAAAGAAATAAAAACGAAAATTATTTCAGAATGGAAATTGAATAAGAAAAGAATAGAAGACAAAACAGCAAAAAATTGTCGATTACTTCATTGTTTCGAAATACAGTTATTTTTATGTTTATCAGTTGAAAATTTTTCAAGGAAATCTTTGAATTTTAGTTGGACACACAGTGAACACAATAGACAAGGATTTATCTATATCGTGATTTCAATGACCCGACGAATGAGGTCTGATGTCTAATGTGGAAATATCCATTTATACCTTAGATACGATTGAAAATAATCTTCTTGGTACGACAATCGTTATTTCATCCCAAACATTTCTGCAACAGGTGACGATACCCCTCCTGGGCTTGGTAGCCCGAAGCGTCATCGATAACATAAAAATATCATAATCAATGGGACAGTAGTGTACTCTTAAAGAGGACTCATAATCAGTGCGCTATTTAGAACTATTCTGGGTTATTCTGGGAAACCTGACTTGGTGGTTGTTTGTTCAACCATCTTGAGTTAGCATAGTGGTTAAAATCTATTTTCGCCATTTGCCAAAACTTAACATGCTTCCTTGAGTTTTAATGGTTGTTCGATAGTTACGCTGGGAAAACCAAAGATTATTTTATTGCATTGGACGTAGAATCGAACAATTCTGTAAATACATCCTAGTAGTTACCTCTTCTCGAGGCCAAAAAATACGGTGGAACGACGAGTGGAATGTGGCTTTTCGAAAATTTAAGAAAAATAATAGGCGGGTCAATTGCAATCGACTGGATATAACAGTAAATGGACTGCAGGCGGACTATCCACCTGATAACTTTTCTAACAGAATCTCACGCCATAAAACACCGATGATGGTATCAAGGAATATAAGCCAACAGGTGGAACCCCGCAGTTGGAGAAGGAACTAAAATTGAGGACTGTTGCGGTGTGGACTGTATTATTTCGTTTGTAGTAATAAAACAAGAGTGCTAAAATATTTGAAGTTGTCATCGTTTGGGATTTCTGTCCATGATATAAGAGTCATTTGACCCAGTTGACTGTATTCCTCTATGAACTGTTTATATTCCTCGTGATATTTTCAGACTTGATAAATTTTTTCTCGATGGCACGCATCCTGGATCGTGCGTTTAATAATGAGTTGCCTAACTTCGGACGTGGTGTAATGAATGGTAGTCGCACGATAAATCTGCCATCAGGTGCTCTTGTCGTTGTATTTTTATATAACTCTTCCCAAGGATCATCTGGATGAGGTTTAATATGCTGATAATCTGGAAGTAGTTCTTCTACTTGCCAATATTTCTTTTATTGGTTCAGCAGTTGTTCGTTGGTGACCGTGTTTATGTGATAATTTTGTTCTGTTGTTTTATCATTTCTATCATCATTTATGTGTCCAGCGATTAACCAGCCAAACATGGATGAGTGCAACACTGGTAGATCTGATATCGTCATTTTTTGGTCTGACAGAATATCCAATTAAAATATCCACTGAACTGGGTTTATTAAATTCAGGATCTGCCATCTCGAGTTGCCATATTTTGGTTTGCTGTGGAATATTTATCATCATATCTGGTAGATGTGATGATATTTTGTCAATAATGTGTGCCGTCATTGTGATAGTATAATGTGGCATTACACGTGATGTTATGGTAAGTATTGTTTTCCCTCTTGTTTTACCCGTGGAACTTGATGCTAGGCCGTAAATTGAGACATTAGAATGCTTGCGACGTAAGCCTAGGTTTTTGAATACAGGATTCAGTGATAAACGAAGATTGTGATCCTGAATCGAGTAACGCTCTTGCTGGTATGTGTTGACCGTTAATTGCCTGAATGTGAACCAAGGCTGTAGGCAACAGTATACTAAGAGGTGTATTGTTGCAAGGATGATGTGAATAAATTATTTGATTGTTGAATTGGTTCATTATCTTTAGATAGATGATTACTATGTACTGATGAGTTTAAAGTTGTATTTATGGTGGTTGATTGGTTGAAATATATAGGTTCATCTGTAATGTGCATATTGATTGAGTGTGTACCTTTATGAAGAAGAGAATGATGACGACGTTTGCATATTAAACACGATACTCGAGAAAAACATTGCGGTTCTAAATGTCCTGAACGAAGGCAATTGGTACAACTGTTTGTACTGTTAATTATTTTTGCACGATTTTCTACAGACATACTTTTAAACAAGGGGCATTTATATACCAAGTGATCCTTTTTACCTGGAATACAATTCCACTGTTGTTTTTAAACCGTATTAAAGACGCGTATATTTTTAGTTGCAGGCCTTGTGGTCGGAGCACATGATGCTAATGCATCACATCTAGTTCCCAAAAAAGTTAAATACTTTTCAAATGTTGGAAAGGAAACATCAACTGACTGATTTGCCCACAATTGTCTGGTGTCTGGATCTAATTTATTGGATAATATGTGCACCAGCCAGGGATCTCGTGTCTCAGCTGAATCTCCCAATGCACAAAGACCTCTTATAACTTCATCCGACGTGTCGCATAGTCTTCTAAGCTCCTTGTGGTTTGCTTGAATGCAACCCTTTGGGCCTAAAAATAATTGCATCAATGATGATACAATTGATTTTGGTTTATTATACCTTGTCACTAATTTGTTCCAAGCTTCATCATAGTTTTGCTCGGTAACTTTAATGTGACGTATCAAAGCTGCTGCATCTCCTTTAAATAATCCATTCAGAATTTGTAGTTTGTGTACTGCAGTTAGCCCTTTGTTGTCATGGACTGATGTCTCAAATAAATCGTGGAACGATGTTTATTTTTGGTAAATGAACCTGGTGGTTTTGCGACATTCCTTGTAAAAAAGTTTGTTGCTGATCCATAAATTGACCTAACGTGGTGTTTAAATCTTACACTTCGGATTTATGCTCCTGTGACCTAGCGTTAATTTCAGCCCTTAGTTTTGAAATCACATTTAAGTATAATTCGTCCACCTCTTCGGTAATTGGTTCATAATTCGCAAACGCCAGTAATTTTAGTTCGTAGTCGCCAAAGTCCTTATACCGTTTTTCACAGTGTTCAACACGTGCTTGAATTGCTTCCAATGATGTTTTTTAATCAATTGTGTTACTAAAACTGTTTATGGCCTTATTTGATTGACGGAACGATAAAATAAAATAAAAAATGAAAAGTAAAAATAAAAAATGGCGATACTTTTATTACAGCTTCAATAATCAGCAGCTCCCGAGTTTCGGTACCAAAATGTTCGTAGGGATGTTAGTTCAGATAATTGTTTCTGGATAATAAATTCACTAACAACGGGTGTGAAGATTCCGACAAATCGACAAAAATATGAATGTATTGGTATAAAAACTGTACAGTAGGTAAATAAATTGTAATATTATATTGAAATACCACCATATAAAACAACAGTTAAAAATGATATATTAAAATGATTTCAATATAAAATGTAATAAATTGTTTTAAATGAATTACAAACATCTTTTTAAAATTATAATTTATCTCTTTTTTATTTTTTTCAAAAAACCGAACAAAAATTTTGAAATATGTCTATACAAATTTAATAGTTCACTGTATTGAATTTTGGCCAAATCTCAGAGATGTTCCCGGGGTATGGCATATACCTGAATATAGTTTATGGTACACTCTATCAAGCAATTTCTTGGAGAATTTTACTGATATATATTGATATATATATAATTATTAAATTAGATTTTTTTATTATAATAACAAAAAAAGCAAAAGTTCCATATGTGTCGAATCTATTTTCAATGCGTTGCTC
The DNA here is from genome assembly GCA_963932295.1 of Tipula lateralis. Lineage (NCBI taxonomy): Eukaryota > Metazoa > Arthropoda > Insecta > Diptera > Tipulidae > Tipula > Tipula lateralis. The sequence goes on along the minus strand of OZ010739.1, from coordinate 31,913,179 downwards.
ATAACAAACGAAAACCGTCATTCTTTCCGTTTCTCGCGGTATAAAACCCCAGAAATGGAAAAGTTATGCAATATAATGCATATTGTTAGTAATAGAAATAATTATTGTAAATTATACTATTCATGGCATAAAAGTAAAGATGGTTTACAAAAACAAATGTCATGTCAATTACAAAATTCTTGTACCATTGATAGTTCATCCAATAATCAAACTCATGTCAATGCTGCTCAACTTATTGAAATTAATTTTGATAAATAAATGGTTCAAAATTTTTCTGGAGTTTCTGATAATATCGTGTTTGAAATTATTGATGAAGCAAAGCCACCATTATTTTCCGATCAATATTTAAATAATGTTAACAAGGTTATGCCACTTTCAACTCTTGTAAATAACGAACAAGTTAATTTAAATATTAATTATAATAATAATTTAGAAAAAAATTTAACAAGTTGGAATTGGAATCTTAAATTTTCTATTAAATTTACTGATGATATTGAATTACTGTCCAATTTTGAAATAAGAGAATTGATATATAAGCTTCTGATTGAAAATAAAAATTCATGTATATTATCAAAGCCCTCTCAATAAATAAAGCCAGAATGAATACTCACTTTTTGAAATGAGCTTTATTTAGTGTATCAATAATGTACGTTTTATCAAGAAACTCATACGAAACGTACAAATTTCTTTTTAAGTTTTTAGCTATTGCAACTTAGAGCTTTTACAATTTTATTTCATAAAATGACTAAGAAAGGATGAAATTAGATCTGACCATATCTCATTTTTTTCAAATCAAAATAAATCACGATCAAATTTAATTATAAATTGATCTAATTTTTATAAATTTTGTGCTTTTTATTTCAATATAAACGATATCCTCTAAAATATATTTTCCTCGCTCTAATTCTCGCTTGGTTGTACGACGAAAGTCAAACTCATTTTTTAATAAATTTAGAAAAATAATATTGACGAAAATACACATAATTGAACGCGAAAACATAAAAAATTAATAATTAATTTAGTTAAATGAAATTATGTATGCGAAAAAATTAACTTAAACCGAATTTATAAACATAAATCAGCTCAAAAGATATTTTCAACATGCAGTGGTCAATAAATAATATAATCAGCTGATTAATGTTTACACTTCAAAATGAACACATAACCTAATCACAATTTCTATTTTGCTACACATTTATTTACAATAACAGCACAACACTACACTATATTCTGAATCCTGAAATACAAAGAATCATTAAAAAAGGTTTATTTATGCTGTCTCAACATAAGAATAATATTTAATTGCATAATTATGCATTAAATACAAAACCAATCTTCATAATGACATAAATGTCATAACAATGGGAGAGAGAGAATATTTTTTTATATTGAATGATAGTTCGATGAAATGCCATTACTAGCGTCGCTGTTGTATAAAAATTTTGCAAGCCATTCATGTTAAAATCATACATGTGTGCATTAATCATTAAATCTAGTTAAATGTGTATATGAGATTTAGTGCATTGGTATTGTTCATTTTATTTAGGATCGCTTTGATTTTATACATCAAAGCAAAATACAAATTACAATACAACTTAACATTTAATGAAATTGATTTGTTTGGTGTAAAGTGCCATTTTGATTTATTCTCTTTGTGAGCATACTTAAAATAAAATATAGTTCTCGTAACCTAACTATGTATCTGTCTCTGTTTACATTTTAAGTTATTAAAATACCATATTTTCATTTAATGAATAAAAGAAAATGGAAAAATAAATGGAAAAATGATCAATTTCAGGATGACAATTGGAATTTCTGTTTTCAGTTGAATATAACCTAAGTTAAATTTGAACTACTTTTCATTCAAATATTTACTATATAGTAAAGCCTTACCTTTCATACATTTTGTATGAAACTGACGTTGATTTTTGTATTTTTTGTTACACTAAATAAAGCTCATTTTGAACATTCCTGCTTCAATCACTTCAAGACTGCTTTGATATTATCATTCGAAACCATACACAAGCTTTCAAAAAAAAATAAAAAAATTGTTGTATATGGTGCTTGTAAAGATAGTATGCACTAACAAAAGTATAAATTTGAAATTTATAAGTTAAAAATTATGTTGGTGTATATTCAAGGATCAGAGATTGAAATCATTCATTCTTCAGAAAAAGTATTTCGGCAGTATCGTGGATTGCGACGCGATGCCATGAAGCAAATTTCAGATAACAAAACCGCACATAACACATATCTCGATTTAGTTAGCTCAACTGATCTTGAACTGTATAAACAAGGTAATACACAAAATATCACCACTCCAGTTGTATTAAGAAAAATTAAATCGGAATTTTATAAAAAGAACGATCTCGTCTTGGATTGTGATTTAGTGGACATATATTTTAAATGTTGTATACAGTCTCAAGAAAATCGATATATATATTCTGTGGCTGAACCTCTAAATGTTATCTTATTACGAAACACTCAAATAAATCTGTTAAAGCACGTCGAAATGAAGGCCATTCACTTTGATGCAACCGGTGGGATTATTAAAATTCCCACATGCCACGTTCAACATTCATATTATAAAAAGATCTTATATTATGCGTGTGTAATTAAAATTAATTATAACATCATTCCAATTGCTGAGCTTATATCATGCCAGCATGATGTGTGGACTATCAAAAAATGTTTGATGGACGTCAGAAAGGAAATGGAAATATCTAAAATACATTTGAGAGGACACTACATTGTTGTTGATTGGTCCTGGGCACTCATAAATTCCATTACAAGTACATTTAATTCAAATGATATATCGGAATATGTTGTAGTATGTTTTAATTTTTTAGAAAAGACAACAGCATTAAAAAAATCATTCATCCCTATTTTTATTTGCTGTTCACATTTCGTGAATATAATATCAGTTCAAATTAAAAAAAACTACCCAAAGCAGGTATTGAACATCGTAATTTGATTTTAGATTTTTTTTGCGCCATGCTTTGCGTGAAATCAATCGAATGTGTTGATGAACTGTTCAAACAATTTTGCTGTATAATGTGTTCCAAAAATGTTACGAAAAACTCTAAATGTGCTTACAAAATGTTTATTGAAACCATTGGAAATGTATACAGTGCGAATTATGCAGAAAATGAAATTAATAAGTCTGATGAAATTGTTAATAGCAATATAAATATATGGCAGGTAAATATTTCAAATCATTTCTACATTAAATACATGAGCTTATACTTAGATACGAAAATAAAATTAGAGAACGAAAAAGGTTCTAAACCGAATAAATTTTATTGCGAAGAGTTCGTTAAATTTTTAATAAAAAAATATTTTTCATATATAGTTTTATGGGCCAACTTTTTTTCAATTTTATTCGGTGTGGAGGGTAATGTTTCAAACGCAGTTATAGAAAACTGGTTCCACGCAGTAAAAAACCAGTATTTAAAAAATAAGCGGATGAAGATTGGACGTGTCGTAAACATATTAAAATTAAAAAGTGAACAAAAATTAAAATCAATTGAAATGCCAGAACCATTAATGCCTGCCTCAAAATCTAAGAAACGAAACAACATCCACATGATATGCTAAACGAGGAACAATGGGACAAAAATTGGAAAATCTAACGCATCCCCCAAGCATTTTGGTAAAAATGTAATAAGTCGCTATAATTAAAATAGTATTTGTGTCTCTGGTCCAAAAACCTTACAACCCGTAAAGTGCTTTGAAGTCGAACAGGTTCCCATCGCGAAAAATGGATTTACAAACGTTTATGGCGAGGAAACTATAACAGTGATAAACACATGTGGATTCGACTCGCTTGCATCAATTTTTGTGTGTTTAGGAATGGATTTAGAATACTTTAAAATCAAATTGAATGGCATCAATAACGATTTTTTTAATTATGTTTTATCAATAATTTCAAATAAAAGAATAGGTCAATATAGTAATATAACTGAATTAAACGCAGAATGTCAAATAACATATTTGATTAATAAAATGGTATCACAACCTACTTTTGTTCACCAGAAATGCGATAAAGAACAATTAGTAAGAATTAGAAACTCCTTAAGCTGCTATTTGCCTTTCGACATTTTTCCGGTCAATGAAAATACCCTGCGTAACATTCAGCAGTCGTTGTCTTTTGGTGCTCTAACATGCTCTGAATGTGGAGCAAATTTAAAAATAAATAAAATAGTGAGTAGTTATGGAATAGCCATAGCAGACGTTCAATCCATTAACAATGAACATTACAACATAAAAATTTGTGAAATTCAGCAAAAAATTACCTTGGATAGTGACGATTTTTTCTTAAAAGCCATAGTAAATTTCAACCAGTTACTAAAACATTATACTGCGGTTGTAAAAAGACCAAATAATAAATGGGAAATTTTGGATGATTTAAAAAAATTTTCTGTTTCGACGACCAACCAATCATTTGTTAATCCAGCAATTTTAATTTATTGCAAAAATTAACACTGCTATTCATAAACTAATACAACTCTAAAAATAATAACTATAAAACTCTACAAAATGAAATTCACATACAATATACGTGGACTAATCTTATCATAAAAAAATCATAAAATATATCGATTATCGAACTCGATACCGCAGCGTGATGAGAAACTCTTAACCATCGAGTTACAACCGACGACAAATCACTAATTGGATAAAATTTACCGTAGTTTTTTTGTCGAACTATAATCGCTTGATAGAGTGTACCATAAACTATATTCAGGTATATGCCATACCCCGGGAACATCTCTGAGATTTGGCCAACATTCAATACAGCAACCACTAAAATCTAAAAATCATAGAAGTTATGACTTTTCCAACTCAATAATTGGATAAAATTTACCGTAGTTTTTTTGTCGAACTATAATGGCTTGATAGATCATGTTTGAAATTATATATGTATTTATTTGGCCACTATTTAAGGATATATTATTTAGTGGTCTTCTATATAAATTTTGAAACAATTTAAAGCTAAAGTAAAATTAGTTTCAATATCAGAAATGTTAATTTATTAAAATTTATTTTGTGTTATTTTTGTTTTACGTGTTTTTATAAATTACATCATAACCTTATAGCGAAAATTTTAAACATTGCTTTTACCTACTATTTCACTAATACATTTACATATTTTTGTTATTTCGACAAATTTTGTATTCATATATTTTTGGCGATTTGTCGAATTTTGTCGGAAACTTCACATCCGTCACTAACACTATACTTTGAAAATTAATTTTATTTAATTAAACTTTAATCAATCAAAACGACTTATTGCTTATTTATCTTGTGTTATTTTTATAAATACTTAAGTTTTAAAGATTCAGAATTAGGCACTTCTTGGCTTGGATTCTAGTTTTATAATAATTCTGTTTTAAAATTTTACTCAAGTCAAACAAGAAAACGGCGGGCTTATCATTTAGACTGAAGTTAACATTTAGTACATAAATAACTTTACTTTAGATTATTTGTTTTTATTATTGATAGATGTCACCGAACGGGTTTGGATTTAACTATCGAAATTTATCGAATTATTTTATGAATGGAATTTTGTTGTCAAATTGTATGTAAACAAACCATTAAGTTAGTCTAAGTGAAATGACAATCGCAGCCACAGGTACATTTTCTGATTTGATTACAATTAATTATTGATAGTGGTTAACGACCAACCAAAAATGTTCCCGGAGTGAGCGCTGACAAATCATCGGGTGACATTGAATCATCGCGTGATCGGTCTCGAGTTGAGAGAAGTTTCTATATTTTTTGACAGTGTGTGCAGTCGCTCGTAATCGTAGGCTTGATTACGAGCCACTCGTCAAAAATGGCACTTAAACGATTTGATAGCAGCTTCCCATAGTCCACTAAAGCTTAGAGACCGTGGAGGGATAAACTTTCAAATTATACTTTCGTTGTTAGAGTGGTCTTGTAGTTTATTGATGCTAGCTAGCTCGTTAAAAAAGAACTGAATTTTCTTTAATTCGTCAAAATTTGCAAGAAAACTGCTGGTTGATAGGTCAGACACTATTTCTTTATGCATGGCCTTTGTGCTGAAGCAAACAAACATGGCCACATAAGTTTTATATTCAGCCTTGCTACGTGGATGTTAATTTCTGTTTGAAAATGGTCCGCAAAGATCGATACCAGTGATAGTAAACGGTGGATTGGGAACGACACGAACAGCTGGTAAATCGGCCATAATTTGCTTGTTAGCACACGATCGCCCATTGATGGGCCAAAATTGCTGACGACATTGTGCCAATGCAATTGCTTAACATGTTCGTGTTGCATCAGAAGTTCTGTGAAACAATGCTTAGCTGGCATCAAGATTTGCTTTTTGCTATCGTTTGAAAGAGTACTGTTGGTTAGTCGTCCTCCAATTCGAATGAGTCCATCCGCATCCAGGAAAGGATGCAAGCGGTTTATACAGCTTGTTTTAGAAATTGTCTTGTTTGACTTTAAAGAATTGATTTTAGAAGCAAATGTCTCGATCTGAACTGCCTTTACGAGTTTTTGCAAAGCGATGTTAGGCTCGTCGTAGGTTAATCTCTGCCCAGTTCGAAATTGTTGCAAAATCGACTATAATATCCGACGACATTTAATAGCTTTCGAAATGAACAAAATTTTTAAATCAGTTCATAAAAAATGACATCATTATTTTCCGCTTTCTGGCAATGCAACATGGTGGAATCGTCTTTGTTTTCCGGCAATTCAGACAGTTCCGATTGAACACTGAATTTCGAAGGCCATTCTGCTTCGTTATTTGATAGGAACTCATAGGAAATGGGATTTCTTGAATTTCATACACTGAATTGGACACATAAGTCTTTAACCGACGTGGTGATACTTGCAACCAAGATAATACAATTGATGAATCGCTCCACAGTATAATACTTCTTGACTAATCGACTGCAGCATTTAACTCCAATCGTGGAATTGTTCTGTTTTTCAACTGCGCGACATGCGATTTGCTGCACATAAGAATCGCACGACATGAATTTGCACCGACATGAATTTGCATCGAATTTGCGCCAGCACACTGGCTGGCGTCAGCAAATCCGTGTATTTCAAGATGTTGCTCATCTGTTGAAGAGATACATCTAGGAATCCTTATTGTTGGATGGTATACATTTTCTGAATTGGAGCTAGCAGCAACGGGTCGTCCTATTTTAATTGCTTCGACCACAACCCTAGCAGGAAGATCTTAGCCAACGCGAATATTGGACCAAGAAGTCCAGTTGGGTCCAAAATATAAGCTATCTCTGAAAGTACTGTGCGCTTTGTGATTTCTGTGTTGCTAGTATCGAAGTTGATATTGAACAAGAAATAATCGCTTTCAAGATTCCAAGTGAGACCCAATGTTTTGATTGTCTCATTGAGCTTCATTGATGATGGTGATGTAGTTTGTTCTTTATCTTCTTCAGGAACTTTTGATAACACTGCCTTAGAATTGGATGCAATTTTTCGTAACTTCATGCCTCCCTTTTCCAACATCCCACGAATTTCAGATAATAATCGTTAAGCATCAGCTTCATTCGCTGTCCCCGTCAAAAAATTGTCCATATAAAAATCATCACTATACTCAGAACCACTCGGAAATTGTGCACCTTCATCCAGGCTAATTTGTTTCAGAACTCTTGTTGCGAGATATGAGGCTGACGTGGTACCGTATGTGACCGTTGATAGTGCGAATGTTTTTACGGGATTATGCTCATTTGCACTGCATGATGCGGTAATTAAAATTTGGCTATAGTTTCATTTTTGTGTTCTTTATATTCGTACATGTGACTCATATCTTCATACTCTTTGATGAAGTTGGTATACTGTTTTTGTAACTCTGGATCTCGTTGGAATCGTCTTTCAAGCACTTGAAATCGTTTAATACCGCTCCGGATTTAGTTTCACCAATACAATTTGGGTTGGTGCGTAAAGGCAAGCGTACTATATATCTTCCATTATTATCACTCGTCGTCGTTTGTACGAACAGTTCTTCGCATTGTTTCTCCTCTGATGTTAACCCTGGCTTGGATTCGATTTGTTCCTGCTTGAAAAACTCTGCCACCATGAAGTGCAAGTTATCGTTTGTGACCACCTCTGGCACTACGCTAATATGCATTTGAGTCGATGTAGTTATCTTTCCGCCCACAATATATTGATCAATATATCATAGGACATCAATATATCATAATAACAATGAGCTCCTAGCAGCGAATCGACTGGATCCGATATGTAGTTATAGGGTGGAAATGGAAACTTTGTGACGTGCGCGTTAACAAAATAATAATTTACTTCTTCTTTTGACACTATATTTCAAAACTTTTTACACTCTAAATGATACATCGCTTTTGGCCGTCCTCTCCCCTTGCTCTTCCTCCACCTCCCAATTTAGCAGACAATTTGTGTTGGAGACAATTGTGAACGCACCCACTAATCATCAGTATAATGTGACATCTCGTGGCTAAACTCGCATTAAGCAAGCCTCGCTACAACGAGTCCTTGAACGAGCGGTGAGAAAAAGTAAGGATTTCTCGATCAATACGCCGGGAATAAGCATCGAATCCATCCAAACACAGATCGACCACGTGGCGTCCCGATACAATGAGTTTTGTGGTATAGAAGATCAAATCGAGGCCGTGTGTGGTGACGAGGAACTCGAGGGAGAATACGGTAACCGCGATCAAGCGGATGATTATTACCTGGTGGCAACATCGAATTTAAAAACCTTGCAGAGACAGTTAGCAACCTTGAACGAAAACCCACAAGTTGACGCCAAGGCAGCTCTCATACAACAGTCATTCGATACAAAGCTGCCCCGAATCACGATACCAACATTCGATGGCGAATACACAAATTGGACTGAATTCGAGAATTTATTCGTCGATCTCGTACATAATCATAAACAGCTGACCAATTCGCAAAAACTGCATTATTTAAAGGCGAACTTAAGTGGAGAAATCGTTGCTCAAATCAGTGAGCATCACAACTACGAAGAGGCATGTCGCATGTTACGAGACCGATACAACCACTGTCGGTTCATCATCGACAGCCATCTACGAAAGTTCAGAAATATGCCTGCACTACAAATTGAATCGGCTGTGGGATTGCGCAAGATAATCGATACTACAACCGACACCGTTCGCAGTCTGAAGGTTTAAGGGGTACCAGTCACAACATCGGATATAATATTGGTCAACATTATTGCAGACAAACTGGATCCTGAAACTCATCGCCATTGGGAAATATCACTAACTCGAGCACAATATCCATCATACAAGGATCAAATCGATTTCCTTAACACCAGATGGCAATCATTGGAGATGATTTCCATGACCAAAGAACAATTGGATCTACGACAGTCACGCAGCAATGTTCCGTCTTCATCGCATATGTCGCGCACTCGAGCACCTCGCATACTTGCCACGCAATCAACTCGCTCACTCGTCGTTACATCGGACTCTCACACCACGTGTCAAGTTTGTGCTGGAAATCACAGCGCGTTTCAATGCGATTTATTTAAACCACTGACATTCGAAGAACGATCAAATCTCGTGCGGACAAAGAGATTGTGCTTCAACTGCCTTCGCAAAGGTCAAACCAGTTCGAATTGCAAATCCAGTTTGTGTCGGGTTTGCAACAAAATACATCACACGCTATTGCATAACTCCTTGAATCTGAACACCACGTGGCATCGCCATTCACGGATGTTCTGCTCGCAACAGCAATCGCTTTTGTATCGCAATTCGGTCCTTTTGGGAGATCGAAAATGTTCATTCATCTCGAGAATTAACGCGCGACGAGTCAGAATTCAAGCGACACTACGAATCGACACACTATCGCAATGGACATGGAAGGCACATTGTATTTCTGCCAATGAATTAGAACCCATCACCCCTTGGGAGATCACGAGAGAATGCAGTTATACGGTTACAACATATGGAACGCCGGTTCGCTAAAAACGATAAACTACGTTCTGAGTACACCAAGTTCATGCGTGATTATCTGGAATCAGGACACATGGAGGAAGTGTCCGAAGATCACAATGTCTCGCCGGGCCAGACGTGTTATCTTCCACATCACGGAGTGATGCAACGCAAACTTCGCGTGGTATTCGATGCATCGCACAAAACATCAACCGGCACATCACTCAGCCAGAAGATTCACGTTGGTCCCAAGCTTCAGCAGAACGTCTTTGAGATTCCAACGCGATTTCGCAAACATAAATTCGTATTCATTTCAGACATTAAGCAGATGTATCGACAAATTCTGATGGCGCCCAAACACAGGAATTATCAGAGAATCGTATGGCGATTTTCTCCAAATGAACAAGTTCAAGATTATCGTTAGTGTACTGTCACATACGGTACTGTCAGCGCTCCGTATCTCGCAATTCGCACTATTTCGCCTACCGAAAGGCGGTTCTCCCTTCAAAGATCGCTGTATCATTCGTTTCGGATCAGCACGCAGAACGTGACCAAGCCAGCGTATTCGCTGTCCTTTGATTTCATGTCATGCACGATATCCGGAATTTGCATTAAATTCCTGATCTCGTGATTGAATAGAACTCGGTATGTGCCATCAACGTCGCGTTTTGGGCCATATATCACACGCATGATTCTTCTCTCGAATGTTAGAAGCCATCTTTCGTACTCATCCGTCAAGGTCCAACTCTCACATCCATACATGACAACGGGTCTGATCAACACTCTGTACAGCTTCAGCTTATCCGTATTTGCAAGATATTTTGATTTCAGAATACAAAGCCCGATTGCCAGCGGCAAGGCGAACCTTGATATCCTCTCCCACACTATATTATCGTGAGTAATGAGAGATCCAAGATACTTGAATCTCATCACTCCTTCAAACGTGTGGTTTCCACTACTGAAATCACTTGCGTCTTGGTCTCGAAAACCAGAGATCAGATATTTGGTTTTGGACTCATTGATTTTGAGACCAACGGAAGCTGAAAACTGTTCCAGTAGATCAAGTATCTCTTTCACTCCGTTGCCATTTAATCCAATCACACAGATATCATCTGCATACGCAAGAAGTTGATTGGATTATCGGAATAAGATATTGTCCTGAGGCGTTGCACTTTTACGAAGGATGTATTCCAACATGAGATTAAAAAGTATCGGGGACAGCGCATCTCCTTGTCGAACACCAGAAGTAATTGCAAAAATTCTCGATAGCCTGTTCTCAACTTTGACACAGCATTGTGACTGCGTTACTGTCATTTTACACAGATGTACATATTTTTGTGGTATTCCTAAATATTCAAGCGCATACCATAATCTCTCTCGATTGATCGAGTCATTGGCTTGCTTGAAATCTAGGAATACCTGGTGTACATCGCAAGATTTTTCGTAGTACTTGGAAATAATCATCCGCAGCGAAAAAACTTGATCAGTGACTGACCGATTTGGACAGAATCCTCCTTGGTAGTCACCGACAATTTCCTCCGCTAGAGGAGTAATTCTTCCCAAGATTATGTAAGACAGTAACTTATATGCTGTGCAAAGGAGAGCTATACCGCGATAATTCTCGCATTTCATGCGATCACCCTTTTTGAATATTGGGCATAACGCGGCCACTTTCCATTCTTCGGGCATAACTTCATTTCGCCATACCAAACGAATAAAGTCGAAAAGACAGTTCCACAAAGTTAGCCCTCCAAATATCAAGAGCTCTGAATTAATGCAATCAACCCCTAGTGAACGATTTTTCTTTAGTCTCTCCATGGCCATTGTGAATTTCTCATAGGATGGATCCTCAATGAACATCTCCGCGATCTGTATTTGAGGGTATTCAAATACAGCTTGTGATACATGTGGAACATTAAGTAGATCAGAAAAATGTTCACGCCATGTATCGAGTACCGCGTCGACGTTAACACAGAGGTTTCCATCCTGATCCCGAATGGCAGTTGACCGAGATCTTAAGGTATGGTGCAATTCGGTGATTCCTTTAAAGAAACCAGAAAACGGTCGATTACGCCGACTAAGGCTCAGGAGCTTGGGGTGGGGAGTCTGGAACATGAACAGAACAGTAATGACCGTATACAAAACAAAGGAAGGGAATAGAAAAAGATCCAGCCAATAGACATTCTTTTAACAGCTTATACTCACCTAGAATCCATCCTCATACTCACTCATAGTAAATTGATCAATGCATTATGAATTTAATGCAACCATAAAAAAAAATCGTAGCAAAAACACAAAGTTTGACATATACGAGTAGAAAAATTAATTGATATACGAAAATATATTATCAGAAATTCAAAAGAAAAATAGTAAAATTCATTAACTTAGTCTATACCTAATAGTAATAATAATTAGTAACCTTACACTAAGACAAAAAAAACTTAATTACTAATTCTATTTGAAATTAAAGTGTTATTTTTAATTAATAATTTTGTTTCTGTTACTCCAAATACAAAAAAAAATTACTTAAATCGAATATTACTTGCATGATTATTATGTTTGTTGTATGTTGATGATGTTGCTGGGTTGTTGGTTATATTATAGTTGGTGATGCGACAAGATGCAGGTGGTTTGACTTTATGTATTTTAAATTTGCATCTAAGCGTGCATACTGCAAAACTTATATTTTTATTTTTGGTTTATTATTTTTGTTAGTGTTGTCCTATTATATTAATGAATGATGTGTATTTAAATTTATTTATGAATGAATTTTAAATTTAAGTACGGTACATCACTTTGAGTTCTTTTTATTAATTTGGTTTTTAAACGTTGTTTTGTTTTAATATATTAATATTTGTTGTCTTTAATAAGATAAGTTTGTTTGGTTATATCAGTTTTAGAATAAAATATTATTTCATTTAGCTATTGATTTATAATAAGTATTTTTACACTCTGCGTATGATAGTACATACACAGATATCCAACGCCACATGTAACTGTCCACTTTGTCTTTTATTTATTAATTATTTATTATATTAAATTTTATTAACTTTAATTTTATAACTTGACAATACATTATATAAATTTATTAATTAATATAATTTTAAATTTGATCTTTAATTCAATTTAACTTTGTGTTTTTAGTAGATACAAATTTTAACAAGACACGTTTATTCAAACTTTGTTATACTGTAATCGCTACTTGTTTTAATTTTATCTATTATTAGTATTGTTTTAATCTTATCACATTCAAATTTACTTGCTTACTGCCCATTACTTTTCTACTCTCCCCAAAAACAAAACAAATTCCACCAATCGAATTCAATTGCATTTTTTTCTAGTGTTGTGCCATAATTATTTTAAAATACGATGTCGCTAGAATCAGGAGAGAGAAACAACTTCGGTTACCCATTGAACAACGATATCGATAGTTGTTACAATTCATGGGGACGATCCACACCCTGAAGACGTCTCATATAGCCGGGCAATAACCTATTCGATTACGTTATAGTGGGTAAGATACTGATCATTCTCGAATGTCTTTGACATGATAGATTCCCAGACTTTTCCCTGTTGAATCATGAACATCAAAAACAACTTGTCCTACTGGTCTATGAATAATTGCTTTCTGAAATTTAGGAGACAACTTGGCAGAAAATTTGTTTGATTTATCACTTTGGGTAAAATTCCTAACAAAAACTTGTTGTCCAACGTGAAAGGTTCGTTTGCAGGTTCGCAGATTGTAAGTATGCGCGCTGTGTTCGTATGCTCCTTTTAAATGAAATATTACCTCTTGTTGCGCTTGTGTAAGTCGGTCAGCACTAGAAATGACAACATCTCGATTATTCAAACTATTTAATGTTTTAAGAATTTTATACTCTTCACCATTTGCAATATGACGCTGTCCAAATACTAAAAAGTGTGGCGATTTGTGTGTGCTTTCATGAACAACGTTCCGTAACGCTGAACCAATGGCATGAATATATTTGTCCCAGTTTGTGTGGTCTGTATGAATGTATGCTCGAATGGCGGCGAGTACTGAGCGATTGACTCTTTCAGAAGTATTGGATTGAGGATGATATTAAGGGGTAAAAGAATGTTTCACGCCAAATTTACACATTAGTTCTGAGAATATTTTCGAAGTGAATTGCTTACCATTGTCACTAAAGATAATTTCCGGTACTGAGTAAACATTGAAAACTCGCGATTCTAAAAAATTTACAACGCTGTTGGCTGTGGCGTCTCGCATGGGCTCTAACAGAACAAATCTTGAGAAATGATCTAATATAACGAACAGGTAGCAGTTTCCTTTTTTTGACCTGGGGTAAGGGCCCAAAAAGTCAATATATAGTTTTTGCCAGGGACGATTAATTTCTGACGTACTACCCATTGGAGGCCTTGCAGTACTGTTCATTGGCTTACCTGATTTACAAATGTCGCAGTTTATAATGAACTCATGTACATCTTTAGGCATTTGTGGCCAGTAGTAATATCGACGTAGTAATTCAAGAGTTTTGCTGATACCAAGATGAGCAGCTGTTGGTGGACAATGTGCTTCAAGTATAAGAGCTACTGTAAAATCATTCGGAACATACAATTTCCACTGTGGAATATCGCTTAAAGGTGGAATATTTTGCACTTTATTAGTGAAGGTGTTTATAAAAATTTTACTGTCAAGTACTTTTAAATTAGATTTCCAGTCCGGATGGTCATTTAGTGTTTCCATTAGTTGTGTGTATTTGTTGTCAAGTGTTTTAGAAAAATCTAAATCTATAAGCATTGGCCCATTGAAACCTTGGCCAAACCCGTTGATTTCATCGATAGCATGTTGCCGCGAAAGAGCATCTTGTACGATATTATCTTTGCCCTTCTTGTATTCGATACTGAAGTTGAAGGCCTGTAACTTAAGGCTCCAACGAGCGAGACGTCCAGAAAGCTCCCTTTGTCCCATTAACCACTTCAAACTAGCGTGATCCGTGATAATGGTAAAAGGGAAACCTTCTATGTACTCTCTGAATTTCTCATCACTCAATACAGCCGCATAACATTCTAGCTCGGTTATGCTATAATTCCGCTGAGCTGCATTGAGTTTTTGAGAAACAAAGGCAATAGGACGTTCTTCGCCGTTAGATGACCTTTGAAACAAAACACTTCCAACTCCAGTAGTCGATGCATCACATTGGATGAAAAATGGCTGCGTAAAATTAGGATGACTCAATACGGGTGCCGTTGATAGTGCAGTTTTTAACTGGTTAAAGGAGTTATCAGCCCCAACACTCCATTCAAATTTTTTATTCTTTCTTAACAAGTTGGTAAATGGTTCGGCCATTTCCGAGTATCTCGAAATAAAACGGCGATACCAGCCGGTCATGCCTAGAAAACGTCTTACCTGTCGGACTGTCTTAGGTTTAGGATACGACGTGATAGCACTGACTTTATCTGTATCCACTTTTAGGACGCCGTCACCTACTACATACCCCAAGTATTAAATTTTTTTCAACATAAAGTGGCTCTTGGCAATGTTTATGGTTAAATTAGCTTGTCGTTACAAAAAAGCTACTTTACTCAAAAGATAAATATGTTCTTCAAACGTTTCGCTCGTGATCAAAAGATCATCGAGATAGACAAAGATTTGAGAATGTAGTTCATGGGGTATCACTCGGTGCATTAATCGGCACATAGTTTGTGGAGCGTTGCAAAGTCGAAAAGGCATCACTGTAAATTGATACAGTGGTTTACCTGGAACGGTGAAAGCTGTCTTATCCTTTGACTTCTCATCCAATGGAATTTGCCAAAAGGCATCCTTTAGGTCCAAACTTGAAATGAACCTAGTTTTTTCAAGCCGCCCGAGTAATCCATCAATAAGAGGTAAAGGATAAGCATCTTTCACCGTTACCTCGTTCAATTTACGCGCATCCGGGCACAATCGGACTTTGTCGCTTGCCTTTTTTACCAGAGCAATCGGTGAGCTCCATGAACTACAACTCTCCTCTATAACACCCAACTGAAGCATTCTCTCTAGTTCTTTGTCCATTTCTAGCTGTACCGCGGGTGAGACAGCATAATAACGCTGTTTCACCGGCTTTGCTTCTCCGACGTCGATTACATGCGTGACAAGATGTGTCTTGCCTAAACTAATCTCAGCCGATGGTGGGAACTGCGTAATAATTCTTTTCAAAAGTGCTTGTTGGTCCATTGTCATATCGTGTTGTTAAGATAAGTGTGTTTTTTGTGGTATCTCATTAGATATTTCATATATTGAAGGGGTATTAGGTTTGTTAGTGTGTTTTAAATGGTCGTATACTGCTAATGGAAATGATATTTTTAGGTCAAACTCACGCCAGAAATCCACGCCTAAATATAATGGCTGGCTAAGATTTGGGGCAAGATGCAAAGTCAATACTTTAGTTTTGCCTGCAAACGATATTGGTACTCGAATATATCCTAGAATGATTTCTTTGCGGCCACTAGCTGTAAGCACGGAAGATAGAAAATTGCAAAACATGACTTTAGACTGATTCAGATATTTTTCGCAACCTTTCCCTAGGACTGAAATGTTTGCACCACTGTCAAGTAAGCCTACTACGGGTTCGTTAAGCAATTCGATTTCGGCGTATGGTCTACCATCTAGAGTATCTGATAATAAAGATTCGGTTATTTGTTTTTTTAAAACGCGTCGCTTTGTCCAGTATTGAATTGATCGAGATATTAATAATTTTGGAGAAGTTTTAGGTGAGTGGTTATATATTGTTGATGACGAACAATTTATTTGTGAAGCGGACGTATTAATTGGTACTGTTGAAATTCGGGATCCGTATTGCAAGCACTGTCTTCCATTCGGGGTTTCATATGGGATGGAAAATCTACTCGAGGTTTCATGCGGAGGGTAAAATTTGTGAAAACTTTCACCCCCTTTTGGGAGTTTTCCGAATTATTCTTACATTTCAGACAATTAGGTTTTAATGTGTTATTTGTCCCACATCCAAAACAAAATCTCACGTCTTGAACAACCCGAGCCCGGTCTTTTGAAATCAACACATGGTCAATTTGGCTTCGGGATGTTTTACGTGAATGTGTTCATGTTTCCAAATGGATGTTTTTATGAGGAAAGAATGTACTGGCCACTTTGAGATCATGAGCGATCGCAAAGTACATCATTCTTTCCCCATTTTCGGTAGCAGTTTCGTGTCGGGAGTACGGACCTATATTATTTCATAAGTCGGTCTGATTTCTGCCAGCTCTAGCATTAAAATCACCAATCACCAAACTTATATCGTGCTCAGGTATAGAGCCCATCAGATTCTCCAAATTATTGCAAAATGAGTCTTTATCTTGGGGTTGGCTTACATCAGTGGGCGCATGTACACAAACAATTGACAGGTTGGTTAATTTCATGTGCAAGCGAAGCTAACACATTCGATTATCGACTGCCTGGAAGTCCAAGACAGCCTTTTTACCTGCGGCCCAATGAGACAGCCAACTCCAAGATTTCCGAGGTCATCTCCACTGTGTAGCAACGTATAGCCTTGGGACACATGGACTCCACTTTTAGGCCATCGAGTTTCTTGGAGCGCTACGAGTTCCAGCCGATACTCCTTCATACATGTGATAAGGCCGTCCAACGCGCCAGGTTTTCTTAGTGACTGCACGTTCCACGTGCTAATCCTCATTCTCGTATCCGGGTACTTAAGCGGGGGGTCATTGTTATTTAGGCGGTATCCGATTTTTTTGGTTTTCTTGACATTTTTAACTGTAATTGCCCCTTGCAACTGTAAATACTCTTTTATTGACAGCGACAAATAATAGTAGCAGCACCTTGTACAAATTTTCTCAAATCCGCTGAGTTTGACACCTTGATGTTGGGCAACGCGAAAAATTCATTTAAATCATTCATTTAATAGTGGTGCCACAGGGCAGTGAATCTAAGGGGGACGAGAGTTTACCTGTATATTTTATCCACAGACAGAATTGCTTATACCACTTGACCTACTATCGACCTTGAAATAATCGAATATCTTGGTCTTCATGTGTAGTAAAAAAACGAGGATATAAGTCAGATATAAAACCTGAGTGACGGAATTAATCCCCGTTAAAAACAAAAGCATCCAAAACTTTACAAACAAACTGAAAAAAGGTTTCAATTTTTTATGCTAAAATTCCGAATCAAATAATTCCGGTTAAATTTGATATCATATTCCGTCTCTCTTCTTATCCCCCACCAATGCTATTTAAGTAATTGGAGAGTTTCTCAAAAACTTTTCGACATCAAATATTTTTATCAAAATGACGTCCGCGGAGGGTACTTGAGACAGTGAAAAGTCACAAATTACATTAAAAGTTCTAGGCTGGATACATAAATAAGTATTTTTCCTTACCAAATTCCTTTAAGAAAAAATGAAAAATACACAAATCAGTGACAGTAATTTAATTTAAAATTAATATAACGATATTATTGGATGTTATTTATTTTATATCCTTTAAAATTTAATGTCCTGTTAATGTATTGCTTTTTCATAGATACATTTTCTTACAACAAGATAAATGTCTTATGGTTTTTGTTTTTATATTTTCTTCCTACATTCCTTTATTTACTTTTATATACATACACACTTTCTAATGATTTAGGAAAATCCTTCGTACATATTACATCTAGTAGGTATAGGAGGAGATAGCGATGTTTTCATTAAAAATAATTAAGGATCTTCCAATTATGTTTTCTTATAGCCAAAGGTTATGAGCTTATCAATATTTTCTTAGATATATAGAAGCTTTAATCGATTATTTGAAACAGTAAATTTGTATTCGATGTTATGTACCTCTATATTTGATAATGATTCATGAGACATATGTGCCAGGCTTGACTGGCCTTGCAACGGGTTCGTTGCACCATAAGACAAAAATCGGAGGAAAAATGTTTTTTTCAGAGAGTTTTTGATCACTATATCTTCTTCTTTTATAGTGATCCTTAAGAGTATCTAGCTTAATCGCCTGTAAAACATTATATTTGGCTTGACCTTCTTCCCATTCGGCTTTAGTGTCTGAAATCTGGGTCATGCGGGCCATTTCTTCTCCCTTTGCTTCATTGCGAAGCATATTTCGTGACTCACAGAGTGCAGAATCCGAATTAACGTTTGCGTCAATATTTCGAATAAAACTTTCATATCGGGACTCTCCGTCACTGATAAATCAATTGCCAATTAATTAGTAAATTACGTTAAATTGCCTAATTGGGCCCCACGTTGGGCGCCAACTTCACCGCAATTACAGACCATGCCTCGTAAATATGGCTTAATAACATTCGAGGTCCAAGTGGTCGCTTGGGTAGGTGGTCTCTTAAACTACAGCAGAATCAATTTGAGCTCAGACATAGAAAAGAGAAATTTCATGTTGTGCCCGATGCCCTGTCCAATGTGTGGTACAATAACTTAAAAGTGGGTTTAACTTGCTCCCCGGATAGATATCCATCATTTAAGCTTGTCGAAGGGAAAATTTTCAAAAATTATCAGAATATAAAAATGGTGGTACCTTTGGAAGATCAATTAAAATCTTTTGAAGTTGATGGTCAGACCCTATTAGTTTCTCTTTCAAGTTCTTCTTCGTCCTTGTAGAATGAATCACTGACATCTTCGATTCTAGGTTTAGGTGTCGTCTCAAGTACTGCAGGTGTTTGTACAGCTTTCTTAAGTTCTTCATTTTCTTTCTTTAATATTGTAAATTCTTCTTTAGCACTGGATTCCTTTATTTCTCTCAGTTCTTCTCCGAGCTCGGAGTTTTCTTTTTCGAACTGAAAAAAATGTTCAGTTTAAGATTTTGATGATCTCTGCAGTTTGGAACTTCGTCCAAATGGGTAAAACAATCATTGGCCCATCCCAGAATCATTTGGGCCATCCTAAGAAGAAAGTGGATTTGATAGCAAATTTGCCTTCTTCTTAGTTTTGGATGTATGTCATGATAACCCATTGTTTGCTCATCTTGGAGTTAAAAAGACTTTAGTAAGGACTAAAGACAAATACTATTGGCCAAGGATGACCGTGTCGGTTAAAGACTATGTTCGTAAATGCGAGGTTTGCAAGTCGGCAAAGCAGTTCCCTACTGTAAAGTCTCCTATGGGCAAGACCAAGATTCCGATGGGTCCTTGGTCTGTGATTGCAGTGGATTTTAAAGGACCTCTAACAACATCGAAGCAAGGTAATACGTATATTCTCGTGGATATATTTACAAATTTCGTGTTACTCTTCCCGCTGAGAAATTCGGAAACTTCCAAACATATTCAAATATCAGATTTCTAATTTATTGTACCCCTAAGGCCCTAATTTTTGATAACGGTCCGCAATTTATTTCGAATCGTTTTCAAACATTTTTGCAAGAAAATAGAGTCCGGCACTACCAAACGGTCGTTATCATCCCCTAAACAATCCAGCTGAGTGGGTCAACCGAGTTCTTATGGCTTCAATGCGCGCATACATAAAAGATACTCATAAGGACTGGGATAAAGAACTTTACAAATTTGGTTGTGCCCTACGTACTGCAAAACATGAATCGACTGGATTTACTCCGTATTTTTTTTTATGTAGCATTACCCACCACAGATACGAACAAAACAAAATCGATATTCAAACCCAAAAAAATGTGTTCGTACTTAAATTATGATAATAAAATTATTATCTGCGTCACTTCTACAAATCAGAATCTTACAAGCTGAACATTTGTCTGCCTTTTTCTTGTTCTGTGAATCTGAACCAGATATCCGGGCACCCACAGAAATTTTCGGCCAACAATAATCCTTAGATACTTATAAGATCGAGCATGCAATCTTAACATCACTTGTCGGTAGAGAAAACGCAGATTCAACCCTCTCTACAGTTTATTTGCATCCAATAGAGTGCTGTATAATTTTTTTTATTATTATTTTTTCCCCAGTCACTCAGGCTCAATTGGGCCAATTTGACATCCCTTCCCAGGCGTACACTCTCAGTCCCGGAATCTGTTTGTTCTTCTAATGAAGTAGTTGGTCCTCAAATAGGACTTGTGAGCCAAAACAGTGCAGTCTATGGGAAGAGTATGAAAAACATGAGCACAAAAAGTGCTCCCCAGTTTCTTCCTTCCCGTTCCCACACTGTTCGTAGAAAGAGGTGTTTCGAATTTTCATTCGAAACATATGACTATTCAGGGAGCAGTGCCCCGTGAGAATGCCCAGCAAGATCCTTTAAGTGCGTCGATCATAGTTTAAGAAAGACTGAGGTCTTTGCTGGTTTACTGATCCAAAGAAAATTTTGGATACACGACGAGAGATGAGATTATCCTATCTCTTTTGGTGCACATCTGCCTTTCTGGTATGTGTGTTGTTTGGAGTGTATGGGATTTACCAATAGTGCATTATCCCTAAAATGCCTGTCAACCAATCGCTCTAAGCATTTAAGTTGAAAAGAGGACAGGCTGATAGGCCAAAAATTATTTGCCTGATCATATCTAGGCTTTTGCATCCTTTGGGATGAACACTACCCTGACTTTTTTCTAAGATCTTGGAATGTACCTCAGAGCTAAACTGATTCTGAAGATATGTTCAAGGTGGTCTAGGATAATTTCCAGTACTTTCTGTAGCAAACCCGGGGATATCCCGCCTGGACCTGGTGTTTTAAATTTGAGATAGAACCGATGCTCCATCGGATTCTGTCTTTTGTCACCACCTTCGCCACCAAGCTCCAATCTCTGAAACTTGGGAGTTGATTTCTATCAACTTCATTTGAATTCTCACTTTCGGGAAAATGAGTTTTCATTAGTACATCTAAAACTTCCTGATTTGTTCTCGTGTGAGTTCCATCAGGTTTCTCTAGAGCTCAGATAGTGACCTTCATGTTTATCACCTGCTTTTTCTATTCCCCCCACTATCTCATTTTCTTTACTGAAGATAGAAATGACTGGTTGAGATGAAGTCTGTAAAGTTCCCAATCCGTGTTTCTTGGGTTTCTAAATTCTCTAATTTCAGGTTTATCGCTGGTTAGAGAGACAGAGATGTAGCGATGGTCAGAGAGAGCTACGTCATATTAGACCATCCAGGATGATACTTTTCCACTAAGACTCCGTGAGGCAAGAGTAATATCAATTATATCTTGCCTTGAAGATGTCAAAATGGTAGGTCTATGGCCCACATTTAAGATGCGGATATGGTATTCCAAGAGGGAAATTCCTCTAGGATTTATATCGGTGCTACCCCAGCATACGTGATGTGAGTTTGCATCTCATCCGGCAAAGATTGGGATATCATTATGTTTTTGTACTCTATTGCTTTGATAAACTCTTGAGTAGGAGAATGAATTACCGAATTGTATGGGAAATCATTTGAACCTCACGTCAAATACCCTGTTCTTTAACTTCAACGACGACTGATGTAAGGTCATTACAACCAATTTAATTTAGGAGTCTGTAATTCATGTTATCACTAACACAAACACAGGCTCTAGGTCTCGAGCAGGTATCACTAACCAGGAGAGAATCTGATGTCCCTTGATTGAGTCCTTTGGTTTTGTCCCCGTGAATCCACGGTTCCTGAATCAAAAAGACATGGTTATATAGTAATGTATTGCAGCATTTCAAGCGTGTTCTATGAGAGAGGACGACACCTTTGAATGCTACAAATTTATCTGTGTAAACTGTACGCCAGACATTCCAATCAAGTTGGGATGGTGGGGGACAGTTGTTCCTTGGCCCTCCTCAGTTCTTTTTGGGTCACATTTCTTGTGACCCTAATAAGAGCAAAGATCTATATCACTCCAGCTCAGCTCCCTTCCAGGGATGTAGAAACGGTACAGCTTCAAAACCCCACTTAAGAGTTCTGTCGTTTGCACACTACATGCTAATCATGCCGTTGTACAAACCTCAGCCCTCAAAAGCCAAAGGATCTCCAGAAGCACAAGATGTGTTTATTACTTTCCGATTAATTAGCTCGAAAAGTGATAAACGTCGTCCCTCATTACGATCCATAAGCCTGTCTTTCACAATCATACGGCGTTCTTGAAGTATTACTTCTTTGAATCTCAGTTTCGGAATTTCTTCCGAGCCTGGGCCCTTTTCCGGGTTCCCTGTGACTTGAAGCCAGAAAATACCCTCTATCTTTTAGTCTGGTTCTCTGGAGAAGGCGTGGTCGTATCCAACCTGTTTTTTCTTCCACGGAAAGAGGGAGATCTTCGATAATTTCCTCTTTTGCGCAGGTTGGGTGAAAACCCCTAGCCATAACCTTAATTGGACGATTATTCTTGTCCTCATAGGTAAACCACTGATATCCCTCCAAAGTTAGCTTCGTAGCTAAAGCTCTATAGGTGTTAAAATCCGTCACATTTTCCAGACCCCATTGCTTAGAAATACGAGTTTATACTCAGCTGTCGTAACCGATTTTATAATCGATTGTATAGTGGAATAATTAGATATTCCAACGATGCTAATTGGTGGAGGTACTTTCTCTTTTGGCTTAGATGGCTGTTCTTCAGAAATAAGTTTATTTTAATATTATCTGCCTTCTAGAAACATCTTTTGAAGTTGATGGTCAGACCCTTTTAGTTTCTCTTTCAAGTTTTTCTTCGTCCTTGTGGAATGAATCAGTGACATCCTCGATTCTAGGTTTAGGTGTCGTCTCAAGTACTGTAGGTGTTTGTACAGCTTTCTTAAGTTCTTCATTTTCTTTCTTTAATATTGTAAATTCTTCTTTAGCACTGGATTCCTTTATTTCTCTCAGTTCTTCTCCGAGCTCGGAGTTTTCTTTTTCGAACTGAAAACAATGTTCAGTTGAAGATTTTGATGATCTCTGCAGTTTGGAACTTAGTCCAAATGGGTAAAACAATCATTGGCCCACCCCAGAATCATTTGGGCCAACCTAAGAAGAGGGTGGATTTGCCAGAATCTTTTTGAAAAGTAAGTCATCATTACTATCGATAGCTTTGGTATTGCTCTTGATTTCATGTCTAATGACCCCAATCTAGGTCATTATCATGTTATAATGCACACACTGAAAAAAATAATTGTTCAAACTTATAAAAATTACGATCAAAATTCCTATCAATGAGATTTACGAATTTATCACCAACTAAATAGTTCGATAAATATATTATCAATAAGAAAAGTGAATTTATCGATTGGAATATTTTATATTTTAATTTTAATAAATTTCTTATTTAATAATTCCGTTAAATTAACTTCATTATGTGTAACGCGCCACACACACTATAGCGGTAGTTTAAGTAGACAAAAGTAAAAAACACAAATTGGGCGCCAGTCCGTAATGTCCCCAGCTTAGCTCTATGATCAGATTGACTCGATAGGGAGGATTACCTGGTATGAAAATAAAAGCTACCACTAGGACGAGGCTGAGATGCCAATTTACGAGGGGGAAGCAAATGAGAATTTATAAATTGAATAAGATGAAAATAAAGGAAAAAATTTAGAAGAAATGATGACTCACCGTTTTCTTTGCTGTTGGTCGTGATCCACATGTGTCGCTGTCCACACCACAAAACTGATAACCGCTACTCCTGTGCTTTTTATTACCATTAATCACGCGCCTTTTTCCCAACGATCACGGCTGCGCCTTGGTTGACAACTTTTTTTGGATCACTCTCTTGTTATTTTACCAGCTTGCGTTTTTTTTATTGTTCTTATGCAATAAAAATGTTTATTTTTATGATAGGGGAAACCTCGAGCTGTGGCTCATTAAGCACAGAATAAAATGTCGAACCATACACCAAAAACCAAACGCACAATAATTAATAATATAAGAGTAATACCGTTTCTTTTTTTTTTATATCTAAGATAAAAACCTTACAATATTTTTCTTCTTTTTTATAAAGTTAGGCCATCGAAATTCCGCTAAAACTTTTGTATTTATTTCGGTCTCTTCTGTCCACGTCCACCTCTTGAATGACCCACTTCTTTTTTTTGCATTTTTCCATGTCATCGAGATTTTCCATCGACGTGGTGGAATTCCCTCGCCATGTGTAACACGCCGCCAGCTACTTACCTACTATTGGACTTCATACCACCAAATTATTCTCTCTCTGAAACTGCGCCGACAACTTAAAAACCGTGCTTTCCGATAACGTTATAATTTTTATTTAGGAAAACCCAAGATAAATGAAAATGGTATACACAATTAATAATTATCTCCCCTGAGCTGATTCCCTTTTTCTGTAGGACGAAAGGAAGATTACTACAGATCACGATTTACGACTTCTGGAAATAATAGATTAAACAATCCAAAGGTCTATTTGAGCTGATGGTGCCTTCTAAAAGCGGACAGTAAAATATTTATAAGGCGCCAGTCTGCGCACGTGTATTTGCCCGACTGAGATTCAGTCGTTGAAGCTTGAGACTTACGGGTCGGGTTCTGGGTACCATCAACACAAATTAATATTAGTTAAATATAGGAGAAAGGAATACTCACCGATGCTAGCATTCACTGAACCCCAAACCACCACGCTGCATCATCTGCTCCGACACAATGGTTAAACTCTGCTGTTCGCTTATATTCTGCTTCCTTTGCTTTACAGTTCATATATATTTCCAAACGTGAATGTTTGGTTTGGTTGTTGCTGTTTTGTCGAACCCCACCACGTCACTGTGTATTGGTAGGTTTTTATTCGCACACATAAAATTGTTTCGTCTTTCCAGGCACTTCCAGTTGATAATAGGATTTACTGACTGATTGCTTTATGACCAAAAATTATTCCCGCTTGATCACTGACTCATAAATATTACAAAATTCGTGATTTATATATGTGATACACTGAGTAAAATCACTGTTTGTTTGTATATTTCACGAGCACTGATACAAATATTTCAGTACAGCCTGTACCGTGTATATTTACAAATATATATATATATATATATATATATATATATATATATATATATATATATATATATATATATATATATATATATTATATTATCCAAAACAGATGTGGTCAGGTATACGAGTATGCGCACGTTCAAGCAGCAAAATCCAAGAGACCCACTCTTTGTTACCCATGGCTTATATAACTTGTCAATCGGCGGAAATGATGATTAGAATGGCTGCTTTACGCCATTTAATGCGTTCGGTATGCAAATTAATACGATAGCATCGCCATCTCTCCACAAATTACAATAACATCAAAAGTAACCCTTTGATGGCTATTTTTTTTTGTTTTATAGCATAAATCCGCCGAATTTAAACTTGTGGTTTTTGAAGTAAACACCAACCTTGTGAGTAGGGAAATGATATTTGGAATAGGAAAACTGATAAATTTATCATATAGAATACATTTCTATCATAGTGATAAAATTTTGTTAAGTATAATAAAAAAAATTTTTTTTGTTGAAAAATATAAATGAAGATATAACTGTAATATTCTAATTCGAAATGAAAATAAATTATCAGAATGAAATAATTTTTTGAAAAAAACAATAAAAATACACCTTTGTGAAATTAGTCCAGAATTTCATCTTCGAAAATGACAAAAATTGCATGTGGTAATACAGTTAGTAAAAAAATACTATCACGACATTACAATTCGATTATACATAAAAATGTTAGATAAATAAACAAACTAAAAAATTGTAACTGAACAATATCAATAACCAATCTATTATATTATTAAAAATATATGCAAAAAATAAAACATAGGGTTCGTGAAAAATTCAATCTTAACATTATTTATCATCTATCTTACATTATTCTCAGTACCAAAAAACTTCTGCCGCGACACTTTTAGTATTAATTATATTAATTGATCATAAGACCATTAAAAAAAATCTACAAAAAAACCAAACAAATTTTCCTTACAACATATACAATCAAATATAAAATGTCCAAACAAAGGAAAATGTACTATACTGATAGTTTTTATATAACCAGCCCAGAAAAATTTACTATCATGATAGCTTTCATATACTCAGCCTAAACACAATACTGAAACGGAAAAAAATAATCATTTGATAAGAATTAATCAAAGTTGTTTACTTATCGTGACAGTCATTTTTTGGGCTGAGCTAATCTAAGCTATCATGAGAGTTAAATTTTCTAGGCTGAGTATATGAAAGCTGCCATGATAGTAAATTTTTCTGGGCTGAGTATATGAAAACTATCATGATAGTTGATTTTTTCGGGGCTGGGAATAAAAAGTGTCATGACAGTTGAGATAAGTGTTGCCATCGCTTTTTTCTGGGATGAACTCTGGGCTAACTTCACATACATAAAAATACTGACAAATATTAATCAATTTTTTTGTCGCTAAAATTTGTTATATTGAGTGGTACATTTGGTTCAGTGCACACTTCACTTATGATTTGCACAGTAAAGTTTTTTCTGAACACTGCACTTTTTTGTTAAAAAAAAATTATAATGTTATTAGTGTCTTGTACAATGGATTTATTTGAGTGAGTTTGTAACTGGCTGTTTCACGTTTTACAGACTTTTATGTTTCGTTTACTAATCAGTTATCAGTTTGTAAACTCTGACCAATCACCTTAAATTTTTGATTATAGGTCGCTGAATAGAATGTCAATTCTGCTGCCTTGTATAGGTGTAGGGCAATTTATTAGAAACGTGATGAGTCATTCCCTCTGTCGCTCTTATTTAGCTTTATACATTGAAAAAAATAATTGTTCATACTGATCAAAATTACATTCACATTGATAAATTCATTATCAACATACAACCGATAAGGATTCCTATCAATGAGATTTACGAATTTGTAACTAGCTAAAAAGTTCAACAAATATATTATCAATAAGAAAAGGGAATTTATCGATTGGAATATTTTATATTTTGATTTTAATAGATTTCTTACTTAATAATTCTGTTAAGTTAACTTCATATGTTTCAGTGTATGCACATAAGTATGTTATAGCAATTTATGAATTTAATTTAAATACATAAAAATACATGCTTAAAAATATATTATAAAAGAAAAAGCTTTCTTTATTTGAAACATTCTTCCGGGAAGGGGAACAATCATTTTGAGCTTCCCCCCTCTATCTATAATCATCCCGTTATTATAAATGAGTTCCTCATATTATTTTTAAGGTCGGTTTGGAAGTGGGGATTTTGGGTTTATTACTAATATCTATCTCCTTGTAATATAATTCGTTGTGTTGTTGCAATTTTGTTTAATGTTGTTATTCTGCTTTGGCCGGTTTCGATGTGTTGGATGACGTCATATTAAATAGCTGAGCGATCGAATATATCAAATCCATCTCTTCAGGCGTTTGTTACCTGATTTGACGTGCAATTATTATATATATACGTTCAGTCGAGTACGTTCAGTGCTAGCGAATTACAAGAACTTACGCGAAATATCAGCCATTTTCGCAAATTTTTATTTTATTATCGATCTACATTGATGTTCACTTTGATAGCAAACCGATCAGTTAGACCATTTAAAAAAACTGATAAATTTATCATATAGAATACATTTTTATCATACTGATAAAATATTGTTTAGAATAAAGTTCACTAAGAATAATAAAAAATTATATTTTTGGTGAAATATATGAATGAATGTATAACTGTAATATTTTAATTCGAAATGAAAATAAATTATCAGAATGAAATAATTTTTTCAAAGTAACAATAAAAACACTGACAAATATTTATCAATATTTTTCAACATTTGGTTCAGTGCATTAGTGTCTTGTACAATGGGTTTATTGAAGTGAGTTTGTAATTGACTATTTCACGTTTCACAGACTTTTATGGTTCCTTTACTAATCAATTATAAGTATGTAAATTTTGACCAATCACCTAAAAATTTTTATTGGTACGCTTCAAAGGTTACCAACACAACTAAAAAAAAATCAAGGGACTGTTTCTTTACACTCTTCACCATATAAATCTGTTTTTAATCCCAAATTTGGTTGATAATAAAAACTTGTAACTATACCATCAATACTAATTCTATCATAAATTCGAGTATTCCATCTATCATATTTATTCAGCCCCAATCTTACAGAATGTATTATATACTCAAATAAGTATTCCAATATTAAGATTAAAAAATACTTTATGAAATTTTATATACGAGTATTACATGTATATATACATACATCAATTTCGAAAGTAAAATTTTTTTTTCTTAAAAATTAAAACGGAAAGGAAAATTATTATTTTTCTTCTTGTTTTAAGAGCATGAAAAACAACACTAAGAGCACATTTAGTAAACAGTCTTTTGTATTCGTTGTTTGTGGAAGCTATGTGCGGAATACAAAATAATAAAGAAAATATTAATTTTCATAAGAATTTTTTTTGACGTTCCTCTAGTACTCAACCCCCTTGTTATCGCATCATGTGTACAGAAGAAAAATATAGGCGCACGAAAACACAATATCATGTATAATTATCTTTTTTTCGCCTTACCCCAAATAAGGATCAGACTTGTGTGCACCACCCTCTCTCATCGCCCATACATTTTAATCTCATCTTTTATTATTTAAATAATTATTTTTTGACTTCGTAAACACTCATTTTCAATCGTTTTTATCGTGGAAGGGAAACAAGAGCAGCGGAGTGGGAGTTTGCTCAAAAAGGTGATCGTATTTGTTTACCTCATTAAATCAAGATTCAAAATTATATATATATATATATATATATATATATATATATATATATATATATATATCTATATCTATATAAATATATATATACATATATATATATATATATATATATATATATATATATATATATATATATATATATATACATATTTATATATATATATATATATATATATATATATATATATATATATATATATATATATATACATATATATATATATATATATATATATATATATATATATATATATATATATATATATATATATATATATATATATATATATATGTATGTATATATATGTATATATATATATATATATATATATATATATATATATATATATATATATATATATATATATATATATATATAAGTTAAGACTTTACGTCGAGTTAAAGTTTAAAAGAATTATTTTATTTGGACTGATGTCCACTTTATTCAATCAAACTTAAAACTAAACTCATTTTACAATATTTGCATTTTATATCTTAATCTATTTTAACAATAATGTGGGACAACAATTTATGTAATTAGATAGTACACACGCGCAATATGCATAATATATGCATGCGCATATATTTTGTTGATTTGCGAATTTTAGTCAAGTGGCACGATGGACTCATTTCATATTATAGCTGACTATATACTTTTGATGTTTTAACTCTTCCCCTCTAAAAAATCCTCTCCCCTCTAAAAAATCCTCTCCCCTCTAAAAAATCCTCGTCTCGTGGATGTTCCTCAAAAATTTACATGTATGGGTTGAGGTTCGATTGGTTCTAGGTTGTTTGTTTTTCTGGTGGAAACATGATCATCCGTTTTCTTTTCCTTCGTAGTCCTCGAATGAGCATTAGAGTTAGGATAATAATAATAGTTGTTATAATTTCAATGTCTATGATGTTACTAGTGATATAGCTAGTTTGTTGATTTCTAGTCATTTTTTGCAGGTGTTCAATGTTCTGAGTGTGTAGATTAAGCAGGTTTTCTAAATTTAATTTAATCTTTTGTTCGGTGATATTTGTTTGAAGTACTGGTGGTAGAATTTGATGTGTTTTGATTGCCTTGCTCGTAAATACCAAATCTTTGATTTCCACTGTTTCATTCTGATGTCAAATCAGATAACTTCCAATTTTAGCCTTGACAAGGGTCAAATTTTTAGCTTGCTGCTGTGATTCCGGTTGCTAAGAGCAAACGTCAGTGGTTGATGGTCAGTAACAATTTTGATTTCCCTGCTCCATAGAGGTAATTTCTGAGATTATCCAAAGCCCAGACAATCGCCATCTCCTTTTCGTTCGTTGCGTAGTTCTCTTCTATTTTGTTTAACCAACGTGAGATGTATGTTATAGGCCGATTTTTGCCTATCTCTCCCTGTGCGAGTACTGCGTCCGTTGTTAATATGTACGGTTTTCCAAAATCGGGAAATACTAATATCTCCGCTGAAGATAATAGGTCCTTTAGATGTTGATGAGCTTTCATTTCCGTTTCGTTCAATTTTATTGGAATGCTTCGTGATTTACTTCCTTTGATTTGTGCATTCTCTCCTCTTGTCAGGTTGGTCAAGGGTTTTGCGATTTTTGCAAAGTCCTTGATGAATCTCCTGTAGTAAGAGATTAAGCCAAGAAATCCTTTTAGCTCCTTGAGATTTTCTGGAGGTTTCATTTTTTGGATGGCACCTACTTTTTAGGGATCTGCCCTATTCAGTTTTTTCAAGATTGACTCGTAGATTTTCTTTGGCCAATCTATCGAATACCTTCTCAACATTACAAAAGTGTTCGTTCCTTGTGGTGCCTCCAAAAACAATGATGTCGTCAATGTTTACATAGCATATCTTACCTATGTTTGATTTTATCATGTCATCGATCATTCTCTGGAAAATAGCGGGGGCGTTCTTTAGGCCAAATGGCAGCCTGGTGAACTCGTATTTTCCATTCATGGTTGAGAATGCGGTTTTCTTGATATCGGATTCCTTCATCCTGATGTTGTGGAATCCTGACGTCAGATCTATAGTGATGAAGTATTTGGAATTACCCAGACTTGCGATTGTGTTAGTGATATCCGGGATTGGATATGTATCTGACGTTGTTATGGCGTTTAATTTTTTACAGTCGATACTTCTTTATCCCTGAGGTGTCCATTTTCTTTTCTACAACCCAAATTGGTGAGTTGTAGGGACTTTTGGATGGCCTTATAATTCCATCGTTTAGAAGCTTTTCGATTTGTGTTTCTACTTCTGTCCTCATATTGATGGGGTAAGGTTAAGTTTTAGTATATATCGATTCATTGGTAGTTGTTTTAATTTCCGCACGTAAGCTGGTTTCGATTGTCTGCGTGTCATCAATGGGTCCAAATAATGGTGCAAATTTGGCGATGATTGATCGTAGATTAGCCTTGCTTGTTTCTTCCAAATGCTGGTCACGTATTTCAATATTGTTTACTAGAGTAGATGTTTTTGCTTTTAGAGGGATCCTGATGTCCGGTTTTATGGTCAGGATATTATTCTTCCTATCTATTAATGCTTCTAGTCTTTTTAAGGTGCCATCATCTATTATTCCGTCGAAAGTATGTAGCCCAGGTAGGCCATAAAAATCCAGCAGAATGTCATTGCCAAGTTTCTTGAAGAATAGTTTTTGTTGAATCCTGACCTCCTCCAGCTGATCGAATGTTGAATGTTTTGTCGATCTGTTTGGCATTTCGGGCGATTTCGGGTCTTATAAAATTCTTGTTGGTCCCGGTGTCGACAAGGAATCTCAGAATCTTGTTGCTATTTGTTTTATATTCTACGTAGGGTCTGCTGGAGAGGCATTCGTTATAAAATTTATTTCGAAATTTTCCTCAGTCTCTTCTTCTGATTCTTCAATGTCGCTGTGTTGATTAATGTACTCCTCGTATTCCTGTTCGTCCTCAGGTTGTTCTATATGAAACACTCGTTGTTGTTTGTGATGATTTGGCCGAGTTTCGGGACTTCTTTCTCGTCTTGGTTTTTCGCTTAGGTTTGTTGGTCGATTCATGTAATTGATATTTTTCGTATTCCCAGATTCATCGATCGACATTGGTACTGGCGGCTTTGGTTGAGCTGGCCTTCCTGGTGGTGTTGTAAAGTAATTGCAAACTATAACCCATGTTTCGCTGTTGTAAGGATGCCCTTGGTAATGGTATCGGCTTAGATGTGTTCTATTGAGCTCCATTAGTGCAAATTTGATTTATGTGCACCGTAATTGCGTTACTGAAGTTCTTATTGTGTATAAGAATGCTCCGGAAATTGAGATTTTGGATCTCGAGGCATGAGAAGTATGCCTCAGTAAGATTCGTTGGTCTTTGAATCGTCATCATTTTTGATATGTCCCCATTCAGTCCTCTAATAAAGACATCGAGTGCCCTATTCCTATATGTGTCGATAAGGACCGTCATGGTATCTGCACTATAATTTTCGGTTTTTATTTTATTAATTATTATCGATAGTTGATGATTCACTGTGGCATAGAATTCATCAACACTTTTATTTCCTTGGATTATGCTTCCCAGTTGATATTCAAGAGTCCTAACGTCTCTTTTATCAGCATAATGTAATGACAAGCATTTCTTTATAGCACTCCAATCCTCGTCGAAGAGGTTATAAGACAAAAGAGCTGCATCGGCTGCTCCTCTAATCTTTTGTCGTACAGATTGCAGTATTGCTCTGTATATAGGTTTGTCCTTCACAATTTGGTAATCAATTAGAATACATTCTACACTATATATCCAAGATACATAATGCACCGGATTCCCGTTGAAGACTTGCAATTCCTTAACGCTTTCTGGAAGTCTGCATATGTCTTTGAGCTCCTGCTCTGTTTTTGGTAGCGCAATACTGTGGTATTAAGATTGTGGTTAACTGGGTTATTCTCTAATTGGTCAATCCTTTTTTCCAACTTTTTATTTAATTCAATCTGCGCATTGAGCTGATAATTGCCTCAGCATGTCTTGAATTTGTTCCATTTTATACAGTTTGCACTTAACCTTGTTATATTGTTACTTAATATTCAAACACTATTAGGTGTATGGATTAATTAAAATTTCGTATTATTTTAAGTTGTTTATCACTTTTAGATTTTCACTTTTTTCGAATTAAATTAATTTTTATGTGGTCTTATTAAAATTTCGTATTACTATTTCACTTTTTTACACTAATTTTTTTTTTTTGAAATTTCGTTACTGATACTTACAGTATTACAATTTTCATTATTCGTGAGGAATTTCTCCTGGGTAATTATGAGCTGAGAATTTGAGTTTCCTCAGAGGTGTTTTACGTGCACAGCGGGTGTTGTACACTTGGGTTAGCAGCTTTTGATCCGGATGACCGTATTTTTCCATATATACACATATATATATATATATATATATATATATATATATATATATATATATATATATATATTATATATATATATATATATATATATATATATATATATATATATATATATATATATATATATATATATATGAATATATATGAATATATATATATTATATATATATATATATATATATATATATATATATATATATATATATATATATATATATATATATAAATATATATATATATATATATATATATATATATATATATATATATATATATATATATATATATATATATATATATATATATATATATATATATATATATATATATATATTTATATATGTATAAATTTATATATATATATATATATATATATATATGTATATATATATATATATATATATATATATATATATATATATATATATATATATATATATATATATATATATATATATATATATATATATATATATATATATATATATATATATATATATATATATATATGTATATATATATCTTTATATATATATATATATATATATATATATATATATATATATATATATATTTATAGCTCCGGCTCCTGATCCTCTTCTATCTCTTTTACGTTATCAGCCAACATCAGCCTGTCGTTGTATCCCAAGCAATTGAAACGCGTGTATCTCTATGAATAATATTTGAGTTGTGATTCGACTTGTTACTTCTATGTTTGTAATTCGCTAGGCCGGTTTCGATCTGATGATGACGTCATTGAATGATTACATGATCGGAAAGATCAAACCCATCTCAGTAGGTATATGTTACCGTATTGAATGTACGTATTGTGCGATTCGTATATGTACGTTCTCTTTGTTGCGGTGTCAACGATTAAAAAATTTCTGCGACCGTGACAACAACGGCGCCAATTCGCTGGATGAGACCAAGTTGGGTATTTTCCGGATTGAGGTAGGCCGTCGCATTCTTGCGGCGGCAAAACTAAACGGATTTGTGGCGCAGATGCTGGGATGCTATCTAAGTGATGGTGTCTTTTATGCAAATGTGCCAATAACGCAACCTACAATTGGTTTGACGAGGAGATTGCCAAAGTAGGTGATCTTTGGAGTGGTTGTCATCTTTCAGTTGGTGACCCTCCTAAACCACTGCTTATCCATTACTCCCTGGTCCTCCGGAGGAAACCTAGTGTGGTTTTAGCCAACATAAGTGTGATGAATCCAAATGTAAACATCAATGGATGGAAAATCCTCCGACACAGACGAGAGGCTAGTCGTCAATCAATTGTGTTCCGGGTTGATTTGAAGTTCATCGAGCACATTATTGGGTCCGGATCAGCCTTACAGTACGTGCTTGAGAGAATCTCTATTAAGATTATCTCTGGCCTTATCTTACTGATGCTATCGTGGCATCTATGCACTTAATCAAACAGATCAACTTGCAACATAGCAAGTCAGCTTCTGAAGAATTAAAGAAGTTGCTTGTTAATACGCACACAGATTTATGTTTAGTTCAAGAACCTTATCTTCTTGATGGTTTGGTTTCTGGACTTAACACCCTCTGTGGTAGGATTATGTACACCTGGGAAACATTTTCTCTTGAGCTTGTTCCCTTACTCGAATCACCTATGATGATTCATTCGTTCAATCTCAACTGCGTTTGAGATCTCGTTTCCACTTAAATCTCACCAAAAAACTCGGAACAAACCTTTCTGGTGTTCTGCTCTCAAACGGTTAAGGAGGACTACCAGGAAGCTAAAGAACAAGGCCAGAAGATCTAATCTTCAGTCTGATTGGGATAGCTTTCTAGCTGCACAAAAGGTTTACAAAAAAAGAACTAAGAACTTCACAGAGATCCTCTTGGGTAATCTTCTGTGAGGAAATTAATAGCTTACCTGCTGCAGTTAGACTCAATACGTCGCTCAGCAAGAATAATAGTTGTAGAATTGATTCACTTCGTCTACCTGATGGCAAGTTTACTTCCTCTAACAAGGAAGTAGGCGACCTACTTCTCACTACCCATTTTCCGGGCTGTATTACCATTCCAAACAACAATACTGGTTAGTCACGAATGATTCGGAGGTAATTCCCAATTGGGATCTAGCCTGCAGATTAATTAGTTATGAGATCCTACGTTGGAGCTTGTTCTCTTTCAAACCCTTTAAATCTGCTGGTCCTGATGGTATATTTCTTGCTTTATTACAGCATGGATATCCTATCATTAAGGAGCATTTACTGCATCTGTTCCAGGCATGTCTCGCTTTTAGTTTTGCTCCACAATCTTGGAGCAGAAGAAAGATAATTTTTATTCCAAAAATTGGCAAGTCGGATTACACCGACCCCAAATCGTTTCGGCCTATTTGTCTGTTATCAACTTTTCTGAAATCTTTAGAAAGGATTGTTGATAGGTTCATTAGGGACCAACATTTAGCTACCGCTCCACTCAGTAACATGCAACATGCTTACAGAACGGGTAAATCCTGTGAGACCGCCTTACATGAACTCGTAACTAGGATTGAGAGATCTTTGCTCAACAATGAGTTTTTTGTGGGCACTTTTCTGGATATTGCGGGAGCCATTGATAATACTACTTTCGCCTCGATTACGAATGCATGTACTAAATTCGGTATCAAACCCAACATCATCAGGTGATTAAGTGTATGCTTGAATCTCGCATTATTTCAGTCAAGGCTTCCAGAGGATGCCCGCAGAGAGGTGTGCTTTCACCCCTATTGTGGCTTCTGGTCATTTATGAACTCTTTGTACTTCTTCGTGAGTCATGTGGGTTCCTGCTCATTGTGACATTAATGGCAACGAAGTTGCAGACAGGTTGGCTAAAACTGGTTCTCGCTTATTATTTGAAGGGCCTGAGCCAGCAGCTCCTATACCTCTTCACATAGTGAAAAAAACAATTAAAGCCGTTGCCCTATCGAATTTAAAGCTGACGTGGTCAATCACCTTTTCTTGCCGCAAGGCGAAATACTTTGTCAGGGGGCTAACTCCGAAGCTGAGAATATTGGTTTCTTTACTTACTGGCCATGGCCGTTTCAAGTCATCGTCATCGCATGGGACTTGCCAGTGATGCCGTATGCGATGAATGTCTAGAGGATGTTGGTGACAGCTTCTACTTCATCAGCAGCTGCCCCATTGGATCCCTTGACCGCATTAGATCCCTTGTGTTCAACTCCAGGATTATTCCTGGACGGTTTTAAGGCTGCAGAGCGCGCATGGGCGCTTTGATGAATCCTAGGTTTGCACCATGGGCACCTTGTGGCGAGCCGAACCTCTAACGGTTCCAGTCAATGTTAATAATAATAATATGTACGTTCAGTCGCCACACGACACGGTGCT
Source organism: Tipula lateralis (assembly GCA_963932295.1). Classification (NCBI taxonomy): domain Eukaryota; kingdom Metazoa; phylum Arthropoda; class Insecta; order Diptera; family Tipulidae; genus Tipula; species Tipula lateralis. The sequence continues at coordinate 31,875,961 of OZ010739.1, read as the reverse complement.
AGCGAATTACAAGAACGTAACTCGAAATATCGATTTATATTAATGATTGATTGTGGCTCGGTACGCCATACAAGTTTCAAAAAACAGTGTTATATCCAGACACCTTTGGCTCAAGATACAGATGCAGCGATCTCACCGTTACTAATATAATAGTTGTTTCATCCTTAAACAGTTGCACCCTCCGTTTCAGGATTCAATCTCTTTTAACTTTTACATTTCTTTTATGTTTCTCTTCTACCTCTTCTACTTCTCCCATCTCTTCTATTTTTTTTATATTGTGATCATATTCGACAATATCCAAAAAGTGGTACCAACTGTTCTGCCTGCAAATTTTGGAGAATTTGTAAATAACATACCGTAATCATTTGAAAGTGTTAACAGATGCTAGTGTGAGTGATGTTCGAGTGGGTGTTGGAATTTACATCTTAGCACTAAAGAAAGAGAAAATGATATGGGTAAATGATATCGCATCAGTATAATGAATGCCGAATTGATTGGGATTATGGAACGGTTCTCTTACTATCCGACTTTGTGGCTGGTTTAGAATTAATAAGAAAGGGAGAAGGTACTCATGGCCAATTAATTTTTTGAGTACCTTAAATCTTGTAGTAGCGAAGTGGTTCTTCAATGGATACATCCACACCATTAGATCAAAGGTACTGAAAGAGCCGACAAGATTGCAAAAAGGAATTTCTAGAATAAGGAGGTAAATGGTTATGATTTTAATACTTTACGGAAGCTAGATATGTACTTCGTATGTTCTGGGTGAATCTGTGAAAAAAATGTGAGAGTGAATTTGCCCAAAACTTTCAAATAAAAGGCAAGAAGTACTTTGAATCGTGTCGAACAAACATTTCTATAAGGAAATAAAAACAGACAATACAATGATTCGAACGAGTGAGATTGGATCATGGAAAGCATGTCAGCATAAACGCCATTCGAGTGAAGAAAATGTGTAAGAAAATCTTACTCCATCGGTTTCGATCACGATCAGGTCTACATATTTGTGTACGCCGGGGACCTATTTGCCTACCCAAAGGCGGCCCTCCCTTCAAATAAAGCCGAATCATACGGTCGGATCAGCACGCAGAATGTGACCAAGCCAGCGTACTCTCTGTCCTGTGATCTCCTGATTTCGATATGTGCGTCAACGTCACGTTTTGACCATATATCACACGAATAATTCTTCTCTCGAATATAAGAAGCTATCTTCCGTACTCATCCAACTCTCACATCCATACATGACAACGGGTCTGATTAACACCATTTACAATTTCAGCTTATCCGCATTGCAAGTAATTTTGATTTTAGAAGAGGACGTAGAGGATACAAAGCCCGATTGCCAGCGGCAAAGTGAACCTTGATATCCTCTCCCACGCAATTATCGTGAATAATGAGAGATCCAAGATTGAATCTCATCACTTCTTTAAACGTGCGGTCACCACTATTGAAATCAATTGTGTTTTGGTCTCGAAAACCAGTGCTCAAATTTTTTTAGCATATTGGACATAACACTTCAGCGGTAACACTTTCCATTCTTCAGGAATAACTTCATTTCGCCATACCAATCGAATAAGGTCGAAGAGACAGTTCCACAAAGTTAGCCCTCCGAATATCAAGAGGACGGAATTAATGCACCCAACTTCTGGTTAACGATTTTTCTTTAATTTCTGGATGGTAAAGGTGAATTCCTCATGAGATGGATTATCAATGAACAACTCTGTGGTATGTATTTGAGGGTATTCAAATACAGCTTGTGATACATGAGGAACATTAAGGTCAGAAAAATGTCTTGATATTTTCGTTGCGTTTCTTCAATTTCAGACTTTCACAGGAGAATCGCGTTGTATATTCTCCCGTTCTCTCTGACTTGTACGAAAATTTCCATCGTAGCTTTGCAGTGACCAGATAATGGTCACTGCCAAGCTTCGATGGAAATTTTCGTTCGCCTTATCTTGGAGTTCTCTTACATCTGAGTGTAGTGATGTATAGCCCAAAAATGGCCTCCACTTTTAGGCTATCGAGATTTATTGAGTTCCAGCCAATACTCTTTCATACATGTGGTACGGCCGTCAAACGCGTCAGGTGTTGTAAGTGACTGCATGTTTCACTTGCCGATCCTTAATCTCGTTTCCAGGTACTTACGCGAGGGGTCATTGTTATTTTGGCGGTAGCCGATTTTGTTGACTTTGGGTTTTATGAATCATTTTATGGCTCTTAGGCTTTGTTCGAAATATTTACGAAACATGGATGCTCTCAGCCACAGGGCATAATTATTTTATATGCATAATTTTTGGAATGCATCCGATGGGATTTACAAGTTTGCCCCACGAGATAATATCTTGAGCCAACTTTATTGGCCCAAGCAGTTTCACAACCAAGTACCTCTCGTGAGTTTATTAAAAGGACTCGTCAGTTGACCGTCCCATTTCTGCACACTTTGGAATTCTATTATGTTAGGTTGATGTCATAAGGTTGGTCTATTGAAAAATACCGTTTGATCGACTTACTGTCTAATGGAAATGAACCCGATGAGGGTTGCAAGTTAACTTCACGAGATATTTTCAAAAATTGTCCGGACTGCTTTTGGAAGTTTGTGAGCTAGTTGCCCGGTACTTACCACCGGGCGGTAATACGACCACTTATGGAAACTGCAAGATACGGTGCTGAGAGCCAACTCTATTGGCCCAAGCAGCTTCACAACTAATTACCCCTCGTGGGCTTACTAACAGGACTTCACGTAAGTTGACCGTCCCATTCCTTCACATTTTTGAATTCTCTAAATTAAGGTTAGTGTCATAAAGGTTGGGCTATTGTAACATACAGTTTGTTTGACTCACTATTTAATTGGAATGCGTCCAATGGGGTTTATAAGTTTGTTCCACGAAATAATATCTTGAGCCAACTTTATTGGCCCAAGCAGTTTCACAACTAAGTACATATTGGAAGTTTATTAAAAGGACTCGTCAGTTGACCGTCCCATTTCTGCAAAATATGTTATAAAATGATATCTAAAATTCGTAAGAAACGGGCCAAAAGGCTCTTTTACAAATCTCAAAGAACTATCTCTTCTATCTCTTTTACCGCTTCTATTATTTTATCTCTTCCATCTCTTATATCTCTTCTATCCTTTATATCTCTTATATTTATTCCACCACTTTTATATCTTCTAGCTTATCTGTATCATCTATCTCTTATTTCTCTACCATCGATGCTAGTTTGTATCTTTTTTCTCTTCCATCTCTTCTTTCTCTTCTATACTGTATATCTCTTTTATTTTTCTATCTTTGCTTTTTCTCATATATTTTCTATCACTTCTTTCTCTTCTATCTCATCTATCTTTGCTATTGCTTAAATTTCTTTTATCTCCTCCAACTATTATTTCTCTTTTATTTCTTTTATTCTATTTCCTCTATCTGTTCTATTTATTCTATATCTCTTCTGTCTTTTATAGCTCTTCTCTTTTATATATCTCTAATATCTAATTCTTCTATTTAATCTATCTCTTCTACCTCTTCTATTTCTCTATTTCTTTCATATCTTCTATCTTTTCTATTTATTTTATCTCTTTTATACCTTATTTTTGATATATCTCTTCTTTTTATTATATCTCTTCACCCTCCTTTATCTCATCTATTTCTTTTACCTCTTTTATCTCTTCCATTTTTTCTTTTTCTTCTTTCTTTTATATTTCTTGTATCTGCTTTTTCTTTTTTCTCTGTTCTATACGTAGTATATGCCCCTTATGCCAGACTGAATATTTTCGTTATTGATTGGCTTTCCGGCAGACTTTCAATGTGTAAAAAGAGCTTCTTCTATTTTATAGGAGCTCTAGTCTCTAGTGATATTCGCAGTAGAGAAAAAGATATGGAGTTCATTTTTCATTCAGTAAAGCTGAGTGACACTAGAGGTCCTCTGGTAAGTCTGCATATGGAAGATTAGCTACAGTATATTGAGAATTATTTAAACCATTCATCCTCAAGCACACGCTGTTGTCATTCGATCTACTTCCCAAAAAATTTCTACCTGACTATCAGATTGTATGAGATAAAAATAAACAACGAAAAACCGTGACCATGAACATTAAAAATATTTAGGAAAATGAAAACCTCCCAATCAAGGTAGGAGCGGATATTTAATTTCATCGTTATCAGCTGCACTTATAAATTCCCTATCGGTGTATCTGTTGGATTTAATTTAAATAAAAAATGACGAAACCGAAGAAAACAACAAACAACAATAGCGTGAAGGTGATTTTCCTTTACTGTGTATGTGTCGTTTCCTATTCAATAAAATTTGATTAAAAAAATAGGATTTTCATTTTCCAAACACACATATTGTATGTGAAATTGTTACTACTGATAGTACTTTATTTTGTTTTCCTTCACATTTTCCTTATTTTCATTTTTATATATATATATATATATATATATATATATATATATATATATATATATATATATATATATATATATATATATATATATATATATATATTATATATATATATATATATATATATATATATATAGTATATATATATATATATATATATATATATATATATATATATATATATATATATATATATATATATATATATATATATATATATTATATATATATATATATATATATATATTAATATATATATATATATATATATATATATATATATATATATATATATATATATATATATATATATATATATATAGTATATATATATATATATATATATATATATATATATATATATATATATATATATATATATATATATATATATATTATATATATATATATATATATATATATATATATATATATATATATATATATATATATATATATATATATATATAGATATATACTTACATCTATGCTTAAGGAAAAAAGTGCGTCATCATCTATCATACTGTCTCTCCCGACATAAGCCCTAGCTATTCGACAATTCAAATTCATCAAAACAAAAAAGAACAAAATTTTCCTTTATTTATCGTTTTGTCGAACAAAAAAATTTGAGGACTGAATACCAGGGAAATAGGATTGTGAATGCAAAGAAATTGGTGGTCACTTTGACCCTTTTTTTTTTAGTAGGATCTACTCAACGTTAAAATCGTAGATTTAGATTGAATTACATAATGCCAAAGGTACTGCTAGCTTCGGGAGTGTGGTTAAGAGTTTCCATGAAATATTTTATTTATAGTTATGCTCTTGAACTACCGTTTTCAACCTACAGATGTAATTTTCGTTACCACACAGCAGTTTTAACCATTTTTATGATTAACATTTTCGAATTTGACAGTAACCATTTTCTAGGATAACATTGTGATTTACAGAATCATAATCTAGTTTGTTTTCATAAAAGTGTCATATACAATTTAGGGGTAGTGTATATCGTGGCATTGTATTAAGTGTCATGCTACATATTCATATATGTCTAATAATGTTTTAAACTTATAACGACACTATTGTTGCTACTCGACGAAATTGTTTCATTTTCCGGAGTGTCACCAAAAATTGTAAATTTATGAAAACAACTAACTATTTGTTGGTAGCCTTTTTGAATAGTTTTGTCTCTATTTACGGGACCAATTAAAGTTGCATCCACCCGGAAGTTATCAAGCAACATTCATATGGATATTCAATGAAGCCTTTTGACGAGTCAATTGCCTTTAAAGCGCCTTGGCTGTCAGAGAAGATGCAGATTTAGCGATGTCACTATTACCAATATAGTAGTCGTTTCGTCCTAAAACAGTTGCAGCCACCGTTTCAGGAAAACCTCATGAATTACAAAGGACCAGTAAATCTTTCATGGAAAATGTCAACCCTGAAGCGTGTAGCTTACTGTAAATTGAATGTGTGGTATTCAGTCGTAACGCAACAGTACTAGTGAATTACAAGAACTTAACTCGAGAGATTGATTATGATGATCTATGTCGTAATGAGTTGGGGTGCCTGCTTTCGCCCGCTTAGTTATTAGGCTTGTTGCGACATGAAACGAACCTGACTGCATGCTGTATTTGTGGGTGCCCACCTTATTGAGTTTGGCTTTGTTACTGCATGAGACGAACTTCCTGGATTTATCTGTGCTAGTGAGCGCGAAACGAACTACCACGTATTGAGAGAGAAGTCAGAAATTCCATTGTGGGAAGTTAAATTTTTGCCGTGTTAGGTTAGGCAGGAGGGTATCGGGAGGTTGTGTCAGAATGTATTGACGTGTTTGTTCCCTTAACAGGGCCGTTGGGGTCACCAATGAAGAAAGCGTGTTGCTTGCTGTAAATTAATTATGCGTTGTACTTCGGAGTTGTTGCTTGTATCTTGAATTCCACTAGGCCGGTTTCGTTCTGATGATGATGACGTCATTGAATGACTATGTGTGATCGAAAAGATCAAATCCGTCTCATCAAGCATATGCTACCGGACTTGATGTTCATACTGTGCGATTTCGTTCAGTCGTGACGCGACAGTATTAGTGAATTACAAGAACTTAACTCGAAATATCGATTGCAGCAATACATAATCCAAGGTGTTTTTTTAATCCAAACAAATCAAAGAATGGCACCATTGCCAAAAGTACTAGTACTTAATTCCATTTACTTCAAGATACTAGAAGAAAATGAAATTAATGTTTACAACTACTCAATGGAAAGAAATTGTGCAGTGGTCTAGGTTATCACTGAAAAGCAGCTGTCAGTACTGAGCAATCTTGTGGCGAAGTCAGGCCATGTAATCGAATTTTTAACCAAAACTGCATTTTGGTTGGTTTTAAAACCTCTGAATATCCCTCAGGCCTTTGATAAATCGTTCATGTCTCATTTTAAACTAGATAATCCACCCACAGTTTCCATACTGGAATTTCAGTAAGCTCACTGTTACGTTTCGGTTCAAACCGAATATAAATTCGATTATCATGAATTTTATGCTGTGGATAGTTATTCGGGTTATCCTTGATCTTATTCAAAAGCAACACCATAGGTCTCATCGAGAAAACATTAAGAATTCAAATCAATAGCGTTTACTAACAGCGGCAGATCATGCAATAATTCCTCCATTCCATCACAGTAAATACGCGAAAGTGTATCGGGTACTAAATTCAAAGACCCTTTCTGATGTTCGATCACGAAATCATAACCTTGGAGTCTTCCACTAAAACAGCTCACAATCGCAGCCAGACATTCTAATTCTGTAATAGAATAATTTTTCTGAGCAATATTCAATTTTTGGGAGACAAATGCAATCGGTGTTTTGTCTCCAAGCTCATTCTTCTGGAAAAGAACCCCTCCTATGCCCTCCTATTCAAATTTCGATCACTTTTTTAATAAATTCGTTATCGGAGCGGTTACTAGTGCAAAGTTTGAAATAAATCTCCTGTACCAACCTGCCATTCCTAATAAGCGGTTTATAAGCGCCTAATACAATTATATAATTTATAAGCGCCTAATACAATTAAACCATTCCTACGGGTTGGTTTAATTGTATTAGGCGCAGAGAAATTACAGATTGCGTCCACTTTACTAGGATCGGTACGGAGTCCATCCTCACCAACAAGGAAACCTAAGTATCTGATCTGGCGCATCACGAATTTACTTTTAGCGACGTTTATAGCCAATCCAGCCTTTCTAAGCAGTAGAGCTACGGTCTTGAGTAGTTCAAAATGTTCATTTATACTAGCAGAAACTGGTGTGGGATTATTTTATTCATAAGCCTGGACATAGTTGGGGAATCTGCCACAAGGCATCCTTCAGGTCAATTGAAGAAATAAATTTCGTTTCATGCAACCGCCCTAATAACCCATCAATATGCGGCACAGGATAAGTGTCCTTTTAAATGACTGCGTTAAGTTTTCTAGAATCAAGACAGAGTCTGGACGAACCATTTGCTTTAGGTACTAAGACAACTGGAGAACTCCAACTACTATTGCTTTCCTCTACGACCCCCAGATTCAGCATTCGATCTAATTCGGCATATAATAAATCTTGTTTCACTGGAGAAACATTATAATAGCGTTGTTTAATTGGTGAGGATTGGCCAACATCTATAACATGTTCCAGTAAGTTGGTAAACTTACGTCCCAGACCGTTGTCATGTGAAGATTAATTTACGTTCTTTTCAATAAGTGATATTGCGACTGTTGGTAATGGGTGTATTCTTTGAAATAGAAGAACAATTTTCAGACGGCACATTTGAATGTTCTTCAGTTTGAGTGCTAATTATCGAGTTCGAAATAGGAGAGGGTAAACTATCTAAAATATTGAATTTACAGGTTCCCTCGATAGCACTGGAACCTGCAACAAAGAACCTGCAACACTATTATTTATTTTAGTTGGCTCCTGGGATAGTTGACGGGAGTCTCCGAACGCATCCCCCGATAATCGAAATGCAATTGGCATGTTCAAAAATGGAATTTGTGAAACCAGTCGACCCTCGACGGAATGAAGTGTGAAATCCACTATTTGACATAAATAAAGATTCGTTCCTGATGTGAATTCTTGTGTTTAGATCAAAAAGTTTCATAACGGTAATTATTCATTTTCCATATACATAATATACATGTAAACATGTATCAAAATGAAAATGTGGAAATCAAGAGAAAAATGTGATTCTAAGTACATATGTAATTATGACTTTGGTGACAGTACACACACACACATTTATATATATATATATATATATATATATATATATATATATATATATATATATATATATATATATATATATACTCGTTTATATGCA
>OZ010739.1:31634719-31862219 GCA_963932295.1 Tipula lateralis | reverse complement strand
CTTTAAAATAAATTGACGGGTTCGTTACTAAAGTATGTATACATTTTTTGTCACATATATATATATATATATATATATATATATATAGAATGACATTCGGTTGGCATTACATATATATAGCAGTTGTTCATGTCGTATGGTTTTTCTCTAATCTTTATGAGGTTTTCATGATTCAGTAAACGATTGTAATATTATACCGGTTAACATTAATAATATTTAAACATTTTCTTTGAGCGTTTCTAATTTTCGTTTAATTATATATTATTTATAATTTAATCTTTGACGATAATGCAAATTAGTCCTGCTACTAGAAATAACTTTTTCGATCAGTATAACGACATTATTTATATTACAAATCGCTTTCGTTTAATACAATCTTAAACGAAGAGTTCTTAGAACTCCAGCATAACGATTAACATGATTTTTCACGATTTTTCATTTTTTTCAAAATCCAGTTTTTATTTAAATCTGATGTAACTGGAAGTTCGCACATTTAACATTAAACATAACGCGACTGGTGCTTTTGGTACCTATCAAATAAATTTGAAGAGGCAGTTCATAATGCAATTCTCATGTATAATGGATCGCATCGATATTGACACAAAGGTTTCAATCCTGGTCTTGATTCTTGAACCGCAGGGACCCGAGTTTATAAGGAATGAACATTCGCCATTTGGGATTAGTTTTTCCAATACTGTAATGGTTGTATTAGATTAGTCATGAGATCGCAAAGTTTTTTTATTCGCCAGAGTTTCATAAGAAAATGGTCTTATACGTTTTGATTTCAGCCTGTTTTATAGTGTATAGTCTTGGGATACATCAGCTCCAACGAGTATCTACTCTTTCGTACGAGGTAGTTTTTCGAATATTTATTCGGGGGTTCGGTGTTATAATGGCAGTAATATTGAAGCTTTTACGGATGCGAGACGTGAATCATATCGATACAAAATAATTTAGTCGCCTTATACAACAAGTTCTTCTTACTGTATTGGAATTTTATAAATGGTCTATGGACCACGATTGAGAATTTAAGATGAAAGAAATTGGGCCTTCTGAGTCATTCGGATATTAATGAGCTAAAACCCATCAGTACCTACCAGTACTAGATGTAGTTTACCAGACGTGTTGAATTCATAAGCGAATTTGATGACAGCAAATGTTGGATAAATCTGTTGTTCTGGGAATTTATGGAAGAGTCATTTACCCTTTTTTCTTTTTAAATGTTATTGAAGCTCCTCGATAGAATATTAAGGATTGATTTGTTGAATTGCACCTTGCGGATACCCATCAACGAATTTGAACCAGTAATAGGTCAATTAAATAACTAATGCAACAAAATAAGAAGGCATAGAAGTTCGGATTATTCAAATGGACACTCGAAGAGTTTGTGGAAAATAATTTATTTTCAACAACTCATGTCAAACCATTCACTATTTTATGTTAATAAATTAAAATTACTTAAGAACCTTTTGGCTGAAAGCCTCTTACAATTAATAGAAAACTTAACCGGCACCGAGGCTAGTTATGAGGAAGCAGAGTATAAAAATTATGCTACGCAAGCTACCGTCAAAGCATCATCAATTCCAACCATCATTCCCACAATCGCAATCGAACCGTCGGCAGTTGTAGCTTAATAGTTAAGAGAGTTTCTCAACACACCGCGGTCTCCAGTTCGATTCTCGCCGTAGACCAAAAATAAAACAAGATCCGGATGACATAAAAAGCGGTTATATGTAAAAATATTCGTTGGGTTGACCACCTACAATGTGACTGCGACTGTTTACCAGATGTATGGTTCACATCGATGTGTCCTCAAGAAGATCCTGCTACGAATACTCACACTACATCCAATCACTTGGAAAGCCGGAAGAGCTTTTTCCCAAAAAAACTCAAACCAGATGTACAATTGTTCCGGCCAGATTACAATCAGTCGGTTCAACGGAACGAATGGAAAAGATTCATCGTGCGACTTCCGTTTCACGTATCACAGGGTAAATTGTGTCATTCGAGCTATGCGACGTGGTGTTACTGTTATATGTAGATTATATCTGCCACATCATGCTGTTCTCAAGTTGTGCTAGTTGGCCTACCTAGCTTCGTGTAGTTTCGATGGTTCATATACATTTTCATTCGGTTTATCGCTGAAAGAGAACTTTTTCCACCTTTTAGCGTGCAGAATTCACGGGACCAATCCCGCCATTTCAATCTTCAATATCATTATTATAGATTGACACTCATTGACGTCTATAGACTAAAAATAATTCTCCGAGTTTGTAGTGGAATATAAAATGTTCCTGAAAGATTATTAAGCATTGGATCGTTATGGAGGTTCTTTCTTGCACGTCATGCTGTACTCACTGCCGGAGTAGTGCAATAATCTATGATGTTGTTGATGCTAGTTCTTCGTTCGGAATAAATTTGGTTGATTCATTTTCAGCTCTCAACGGCAACATGCTGTTTGGGTAATCCCGTGGAGTTGGATTTGATGATAATGTTGGATAATTATCGACAGAAACAATCGGTTTGTATTGAGACTCATCTGGTACTGCGACTCTTGTTCGAATCTGATTCTGATGTCGCTTCCATATTTCTATGTTGGTTTCCATATTTCTGGTGGTTCTTCTAACAGAAAAATCTTTGACATACTCACTGTCGTTAATTTTTAACTTTGTTGAGGGTATGTCTGAATCGCGAATACGTTTCGCGATTAGTTCTTGGCTGCCTACCATATAACATCTCAGCAGAAGATTGATCGCAGATTCTAAGTGGTGTAGTGCGATATGTTGACAAAAAGTTTGTAACAGCCACAATTTGAGCTTCTCCGTTGGATTCAGGATGGAATGGTGCAGACGACAGAAACTTTTAAATTCCGAAGACGTGAACTGTGGACCATTATCAGTTACAATGGTAACTGGTATTCAATCGATTGCAAACATTTGTTGAAGAGCCCTTATTGTATAGATCGAAGTTGTCGTTGACATTTGGACAACAAACGGATACTTGGTGAACGAACGGTTAGCCACATTTTTGACATCAAGGTGTATTCGATCTCAGGGTTTGGTAGGTGTTGGCCATTCAGTATATTATTTTTTCAGTGAGCTGCCATGAATTGAACAACTCTCACAGGATTTCACCATGTTTTCGATATCCTTGTCTATTGTTGGCCACCAACAATATCTTCTAGCGAGCTGCTTCATTCGGGTAATGCCCCAGTGTCCATGATGGAGCAATTCAAGCGTTTTACTTTGAAGAGCTTGTGGAATAACGACTTTTTTTACGGTGTGATAACACAGCACCAATGCCATATGCAGATGCATCTGTCGCTAATATGAGCGGAAAATTGATAGCGTTTTCTTGATCCGTTTTCCGAAAATGTGAATGTTTATAGCGAAGGCGATTCAATGGAGCTGCTAATTCAGAAAAAATTGTTAATAAATTTATTATAATAGTTCACCTTTCCAATAAAAGATTCCACTTCTTTCAAGTTATGGACGGGACAGTTTCTTGATTGCGTTCAAACCAGTGCTTGAAGGTTTAGTGCCATGCTTGGTGATTATGTAACCTAGGTATTCTATTTCGATTTGTACAATCGGCATTTAAAACCATTTTCTTTTATTTTATTTTATATATATTTATATATTTACAATAATTTTGTGAACTGCACATCTCATTTTGAGCTTATAAGCTCATTCGTAATGAGGATGTGCAATTCATAGGTTTCCAAAAAATGCATGAACATATTTAACCATGGACTTTATTTCCAAAACCGGTCATCATGTTGTAACACCAGCCCCTTCGATCGATTTTTGAATCACTGGTACGACACATGTAGAGCTCACTCTCTTCCAATAGATTTAGCAGCATTTGAAGGTTTTTTAAATGATCTTCATGTGACTTTCCGGAAACAATTACATCATCTAGATACATTGCGCAAAATTCTAAATCGATGGTTAGCTGTTCCATTAATCGCTGATAAATCTCAGGAGCACTGGGAAATGGAAGTCGTTGAAACTGGTAAAGCCCAAACGATGTATTTATTACCATGAATGATTTTGTTTCTTTTGAGAGTTCAAGTTGAAAATAGGCATCCCTTGTCAATTGCTGCTCTATTCTTTACAGCGCCTCCACCGATAACAATGTCGTTTGCAATTGATTCTGAGCTCAAAAATTGTTAATATCAATATTTTAATTGAATCCAATTCATATCTTCTGTAAGCATGATAATAGCTAATAGTCGTTTTTGACCAGACAATTTCAATGGCATCAATTTAACCATAAAGTATCGAACTGAAGGTTAACCTGGAGTTCTAGCTAATAGTTTAAGCCTAACAATGTAATTAACGCCCCATTTCTATTGTTGCAGACTAGCTTGGATACGACCTTAGAGGCGTTCAGGCATAATCCAACGGACGTTGCATCATACCACTGTTCTTTCGAACCAGTATTGAACTATGGGTCCGTAACAACGGTTCCTCTCGTACTACGCAGGAATACTATCGAAACATATCATGGTCACGTATCATGGACGCTATGATATGCTAGAAGGAATAAACATAGCAGTGTGAGACTCCTACTCACTAAAAAACCTCTCAAATTATTATACCCGTTTGATGTTAGCGCAGGTAGCAGGCTGTCTGTTAAGTATCACTATCTATTATTTATCCCACACCAGTTTTTATAGATGTTATGGTTGTCAGATTGTTGAAAATTCTGGAACTTCTTACCCCACCAATTGCGACTCTCGTGCTAAGAAGTGCAGCCGAATTCTTTTTAATATCCTAGAGGCCTATATACCTCGCCAGTTGAGCGTTGCAGATGTTACTACAACACCGGGTCATCGAACCTTTCTTTTATAAGATGTTTAATCTCATCGTTATCGTACTTCCTGACCTTGGTTTTGTGCATGTTATCGATGTTGTGCCCGTCGGTTACGATTTGAGCATCAATTACAATCACATCATTCTCTTTGATGGCAATCAGATCTGGTTTTCTTAGGCCTAAGGACGTTTTGAAGTGAGGTTCGAGATTCACATCCCAACCATTATCACTTAGGTTGCGCTTAGTGAATTTAACGATACTGTCGGCCGTTCCACCCGACTACCATGCGTCCTGTGACATCCTTGTAGAATATGATTGGATGTCTCCGGGACCATGCAACCACCACGACATAACCGATTCAAGCGTGCTCTTCCTCTTGTGGTTCTTGACTTGGAAGGGAGAGCATTAATCCTTAGCTTGATACAGTTAATAAAGTCGCGACCTGACAGTAGTATGGATGGTTCACGTATCCATCTATGCGCAAAAGGGGCGTGAGCCGTTGCCTTTAACCCAGATCCATCAACTGATGCGTGTAACCTTTTACTCCAGAATGAATCGATGGCAGAGGTGTTAAGCAGATACTGTCCTTCAATCAAAAGTCGCCGTTTCGCTTTATCCATTTCAATGCGGCCAGGAAGGTGTTCGCGGTCAATGCCTCGCTTTGGCGAGGAAGTTCGATGGTTTCTAGGCAGTGCAATCTCAAGCAAGGGGCGATCCAACGTAAAGCCGGGATTCCCAAGCCACCATGGCTGATTGGCGCATGGAAGAATGCATTTGGCACGTCTTTGGGAAGATTGAGCCAATTCCTTGCTGCAACTCGGATAATAGTGTCCGGTTTGTTTAGACTTCCAATCATAACATTGCCTAGGGTTAGACGATGATTCAATTGAGGAATCAGGAAAGATCTGAGAGCGGGGAGGTTTGAGTGGCGCCTTCCTTAGATTTGCCAGTTTAGGCTCTAAGTGGCGATGTGGAAAGAATTTACTTTTTCCATCAGCTGTAAAATTTATCCCTAGGTGACACCATTACTCAGATCGATTGAGGATCGGGATGCTATGATCCCCTATATTGAATGCACGTTGCACGACAAATGTTTGCTTCTTTTTACCGCTAGCTTCGTTCATTACCATGACACATGACGTTATAAACTCATGTGTACTATCGAGTAGCAGTTACAGGCCACGAGGTGTCGAGGCCAAAAGCACTATGTCGTCAGCAAAGGCAATCGAATTCATCCATTCCATTGCCTTTGCTGACCCCATGAAACCCACTTCATCCGGTAATTTTCTCAACAGTCGATTAATTATTAAATTAAAAATGACTGCTAGCCCAGCCGTCACCAATCAGTCTCGTTGTGGAGTTTCTATATAGGTTCTCTATATAAGAAACAAACCCCTTCGGCATGACATACGATCTAAGTGTACCAAAGATTGCTCCAAAGATTTGTAGTTCTGATGGTGCTCACGTAGTTCCATGTCCAACAGTGTTGTATTATTAGCGCATCCGTTTGTCGGACGGAAGGCTTTTTGACGAGGATCAAAGTCAAACATGCTATTGATCCTGTTGGAGATAATACTATGCAGATGTCTTGCAAACACTGAAGGAATGGTGATAGGTCGAAAATCACCAGGATCCACCGCACCATTTTTCTTCGGCAAAAATATGGTTTTTGCCTTTTGAAGGAAAAATGGGCAGCTTTTGCACCACATCACTAGGTTATAAGCAACCGTAAGTGATGCAAGTGGAGTATTCCTCAGATCTTTCGAGGTTATACCATCTGGACCCGGTGACGTTGAGATTGATGGTAATGATGTTTTGATCTCATCGATTGTGATGGGTGTCCAGACACCATTCAAATCCATGTATAACGACTCATCTTCGGGCGATATAAGCTCTTCTCTCTCCATGACTGGTCTTCAGAAAGGCTCTTTTTTATCCTTGTCAGTGATTGAAGCGCTAACGGACCCTTCAATAATGGTTTTGATGCAACGGCCCTGATGTTGTCGAAAGTTACGTTGGGGCCGTGCGTACTGCTTTCTCCACCTCTGCCTTCCGTTTGAACAGACAACTTCTAACAGCCGTGACCGTAACTTCAGTTCATGGTAGGCTTCTGGAATAATCAAGGTTCCGATATATTCCAGGAATGTATCAGTTGTTATCTCTGGGGTCCTAGTAAGATTGTTAATTGTACTCGCGGAGGCATTCAAGAGTCTACTGACCATATCTTTGTAGTCAGCTTTCCGCCTGACCTTTTAAATCGCCTCAACGGACCTGTTTGGAAACATGGTCATGATAAGTATACTCATGTGACGTGTACCATCTCTCATCAACTGGACCTCCTTAAGGGCTAACAGTGACATTTCCTCAGCACGCCAACGCATTTTGACATCATATTTTTCGAGTTCTCTCATTCTGTCGACTTCGACGGGATGAGCGTTGCTTTTATGCACACCCACACCAATTTTGGTGGTAAATGCACGATCGCAAAATTCACATGCAAATGGGCTGACTGGGGGAGTAGATAGTGATCTTCTTTTAATTTGGTTATCACGAACAGCGGTCCGTGATCTAATTATCCGAGGCATTTCCTGTTGTGCTTGACCAATTAAATTAGCCGATTAATTAAATTACGTTCCCGCAATCTAACATATCGTTTCCGGCGGGAACCACGAGGAGGAAAAAAGAGGCACGACTATGATCCCCGAAGAGAGTCATAGTTACTCCCGCCGTTTACCCGCGCTTGCTTGAATTTATTCACGTTGACATTCAGAGCACTGGGCAGAAATCACTTAACAGCTGTTTGGATTGCAAGTGGGATAATCCTTGGCTTGATATAACGAGGCTCAGCGTCAGGTTTAAGCTTAATCTCAGCCTTATACGATAAACATGTCTCCAATGTATTTTCAAATAGCAATTGATGGTTTTGGCAGATTTTGTTAATTTATTTCGATCCCTAGCTGGACTTGGACTTGAACTAGAACGGTAACGATGGTTGAAAAAATGGAGGTCTTTATTGTAATTTGATCTAGAATCGTGATCTTCCTCTCGAAAATGACCGATCTTTTGAACGAGACATACACTTGCTATGTGACCTTGTTTTCGGCACTGATCACAAATAGCTTTGGAAAATCGGCACTGTCGACGATCGTGTTCCTCAATACAACCAGAGCACGAATGGTAAAAATTTGAACAAAACCCACAGCACTTCTTCGAGACTTGAGTTTTGTTTTTGTAAACATGCTACGCGAACTACATCATGTGGTGTGTTAATCACAATGGCGTCCCTAATTAAGTCGTCGACGAAAGAAACTTTACACGCTTCATTAGAACATTGGAACACGCAGTTTCTAGCCACGCCACGGAATTCGCCACGGAAACACACAACGCCTTAAACCTGTGCATTTTTTTGCACCTGTAAGTGTGCTGAATTCACGGAACCAATCCTTTCACACCCATCTTCCGATAATTTCATTTCAGTACTACAGATTGAAGCCGTAATGGATAAAAATTCCATCGAAATGAAAAAAGGATTTTCATTTATACACATTTCCTCATATATACGTTTTCATATATGCATATTTTCCAAAATCACATTTCATTTAAAAACTATAAAATAAATTATAGTAAAAAATTCCACCACCTGGTGATATGCATAATATACACTAAGGTAATACACACATATGTATGTATAAAAGCAAACACATATAGAAAATCTTAAAATGAAAAATTACACAGTGCAAACCCAAAGATTTATATAACGGGTATCTCACATCCCTCGATATACTCGTAGATATGCCGCGCGCACTAATCTACCAAAAAAATCTTCTATACGAAAGAAAATTACAAAAACAACTTCAAAAATTTCAATTTATTAAATCATAAAAATGGAAAATTCTCTACACACAGTTGACATTATACTGCTGATACATACTCATATTTGCTGTAGATGGTATACCACCAGTGCCATATATGTGTATATGTATATATATATGTACATATAAATCAGTTTTGTTTAGGAAAATTACGATGGGATAACGATGTACCACCTCTCAATCTCGTTCTCGTTTCATATATCGAAATTCACCGCATGCTGGAAAATCTACTTTTGTGTTTTCCTCTATTTTTGGATTTAGTTAAAATAAACGCAACGATTATATAAATTGATCTAAAAAAACGAATGATGAAAATGTAGATAAGAATTTTTCCGCTTTTCCCAACAATAGTTGAAACTTTATGAAAATGAATATTCACCAAACTAAATGTTTTTCATTTATTTTTGTTTTGTATAAATTGTTTTTCCGATAAGCGATAAGTATAAATATGGCGGACTACTTTATACTTGATGATTTAAATTAAAGACATGATTGGGAAGGTTGGTTTTTCATCTCGATCGTAATAGCCTCCCTTCCCATATGAACTGTATTTTCTGGGCACGATGCTCGTTTTACAGAGACACATACAATTTCGCTTAGAGTAAAGGAAACTTACCGATGGTAAGAAACAGTTAGCTTATCTAGAAATTTCCAATTATAAACTTTTTCACTTATCCTCCTCGACAGTTTTTATCTCTAGATTACTTGGAATGTAGAAAACGATTACTAGAACCTCACACATAAAGAATTCGATTTCTTCTTTCAAATATTCTCCAAATTACATAGTTAAGGGGGATAACGTGTCCTTTTAAAAGGACAGTGGCATTTTGTACAACGTAAAATATTATTTTCAGAAATCAATAATTTTTAATTCATTTTCTTAATTTAATAACAAAAATTGTAAAAATTCAATAAAAAATCAGTTTAATTATTTTGTGTGATAATCATAAAAACAGTTGTTTGCGTGTAATGCTATTGAACATTTTACACCGTTGAAGTTACACTTTTTATGGCACATTCCACAACGTGTTTGGGTTTCCTTGTACGACACCAAATGGCCTTTACCATCGTATCTTGAAAAAGAGTGAAGGCTTTCAGGTGGTCTCCGTCCTCTTGTTGTAGTTTTTTGAAATGACTCTAAGATACCAAGGGTCATTTGTCGCCTAAAATTAAGATGATCAAGTTTGCCGCCACTTAATCTGTGAAGATGCCAAGAATTTTGTTCTGCCATATCAATGCAGTGGGCTGTTAGTGGAAAATACCATTTTTTCCCGCGTATTCCTACTCTATAGAGACTTATGTTCTCGTCAGCCCAATCGACTCCACCCATGTTGTCATTATACATTTTGAAAATTTTTGGTTGTTCAAGATTTTATTTTGTTTCTGTGAGTATCTTCTCACAGTGTGTGTTGGTAGAATTAGGCAACTGTTCGATGCAATTGTGACGACATTGTTGTCATTCCATTTGCAAACGACAACTTCATTTCCATGGGTTGTTGCATAGTCGTAAAATCCTCTTTCCTTCTTTTTTATAACTTTGGAATTTAAAATGATGCAATTTTTTCCGATTCGGTTTTCTCTTATCGTTCCTGTTCCTTTTATACCTTTTCGACGCAGTTCGGATAGTTTTTTACTAACATATCAGCACATTGTAAAACAACACTTGCACCTAAACCCATATCTTTATATTGTTCGGGTAATATAGTGGTAGACCCTTGATAAGGCTCAAACCACTCTATGTATCCTTATCTTGTTGTTGCTGTCCATAATTTGTATCTCCAACGAATGGGCTTGCCACGAATAAACTGTTTCGTGAATGATGGCCGTAGTATGGGACCATCGATTCATCCACGCTATGGTTGTCTTCCTTTGGTGCCATCTCGATAAAAAGTTTGTTTATGACATCCAAAAGTGGCCGTATTTTTGAAAATTTGTCGTTCGGGTTGATCCTTTTGTTGTTGTTACAATGAATATTTTGCATGATAAACCGAAAACTATTACGCGACATTGCATTGAAAACTAATTCTTTCCCCGTATCCTTTGAATTTTCCCAGTACATCTCACGTCTCGGTAAAGGAGCGTACTCACTAAGTAATAAAATCCCAATAAAACAACGAATTTCGTCGGGCTCGATATCTGCGTTGCGATTATGTGATGCAGCGTATTAATTTGAGTAGTATACAATCATGCCAATCACTTCGTCGTTAAAAAAATATGACACGTCTCAACAGGTGATAAAATACTTTGCATACAGCCGCTTAAATCTGCCCATACTGGTAATGTAGAAGTGAGATCCTTCTTCTCCCATTTTATAAAGGTACTTCTTGGATGAGGAGTAGATTTACGACGTCGCTTTGACAAAACCCACAGTGGAATTTCATCATCACTATCGTAAATGCTATCGCTATATCGGAGTTCCGTTTCAGCTCTTAGTTGTCCTCCAGGAAGATTATTTAATATCTTCGTCGCCTTAATCTTCGTCGGTAATATCATCATTTGCGTTATCAGGCGGCAAAATAATGATTTCATCTGGTATATCTGTATCATCTTTTTCCAACTCATCCATTATCTCGTTGAGCGTCAACGGTTGGTTCATCTACCTAAATTAAAATACGATTATATATAGTACTATATATTGCATAGTACTATACAGACCTTTATAAAGGACACTGCATTTTCCACGACTGTTTTACATACAGAAAATGGTTTTCCCAAAAAAATCAATTTATCCAGAATAAAATTGAATATTTTTCAATGAAGTAAAATCGAGAAAGTTTAAGGAAATCGTTTATTTATTAAAATATACGTACCACCAATTATCCATTTTTCTATAAAAATGACGTCACTAAATTTAATTCACTCTAATTGTTGCCCAAAACACAAACACTTCAATAATAAATAACGTTGCAACGAAACAATCCTTTATATAGTATTATGGCCTAACGGGACTTCCGAAAAAAAATATTTTGGCAAGTTGTGCACATGTTTTCTATAGGTGGTTTTATGTGGCGTTATAGAGGACAACGGCACTATCTGGGTCAACTTTCGTTCTAATTTTTTTTTTTTTTTAATTTTATTTTATATCACGACTGAGTCTTGTACGACCCATTAAGTAATTTACATTGCATAATACGTATTTCATTAGTCGGAGTAATCACATGATTATCCCTAGTTGCGTCTAACTCCTCCTCAGATTTTTCGCCATAGCAGGCCTTTTTTTTTTATCTTTTATCTGGTTTGGGGCTGAAGGCACTCCTTACTTGTTCGCGATTCCTTTATGTACGTCCTTACTTTTACGCCATTACAGCCAATTCGAGGACGTACGACTATACGTCCGATTTTCTGCGCATGGGTCGCCCCATGAGTTCTGCACTCCAACAAGGTGTCATAGATGTGTTCAATCACACCACAGATCGTCATCACATGTTGAAAAATCCTTTTTGCATCCTGCCCCTATCGGGATTCAAACCCAGTACCTCCCGCTCCAACTGCCGCAGTTTTTAACACAGCGCCACCTGGGTGGTCACAATAGGTTTACTGACCTCCTGGTCGCGATAAGTCCAAAGGTTTGGTTTTGTGCAGTCTTCTAGTTGGAGTGGTATTAAGCATACAGCGAATGTCCAGATTTTCATTCTTGTGCTGACGTTGTAGATATTTTCTTGCATGATCATTAAGTTCATCCACGACAAGCTCGATCATTAGATTTCGATGGAGGTTGTCGTTTCGAATGTACCACGGTGCATTAACAATCGCCAATGTTTCTTCGGTAGTTGGTATATTTCTTGTATATAGGAGATAAAGAAGAACACTCCCTTGTGGTACTCCTGCTCTTATTCTTTCTAATTGGGAGTACACATTATCATATCTTACTCGGAAGTGCCTCTCTGAAATATATAATATGATTTTAAAATTTTGACAAAATTGCTCCGCAAGATCTCGGTGAAGTTTAAATTCTAGCCCCTGGTGCCATACTTTGTCAAATGCTTGTGCTACATCAAGGAATACGATTAAGCATATTTGTTTGTTTTCAAGTGATTTCTCCAAACTGATGTGAGGGGATGAGATTTCTTTCTCCGCAAATGTTTTTTTTTATAATCTCTAATCTGTTTTGGGGCTCAAAGCACTCCCAACTTTTTCGCGGTTCTCTTATTTACGGCCTTACTTTGACGCCATTACAGCCAATTCGATAGGTCCGATTTTCCTAACCATCTGCACATTGCATAGCTCCATGTCATTCACACCACAGATTGTAATCACATGGTGAAAAATCCCTTTTGCATCCTGCTCCTAACGGGATTCGAACCCGGTACCTCTCGCTCCAACTGCCGCAAATTTAACCACTGCGCCACCTGGGCGGTTTCTTTCAATGTTACTGTAGTAAGGTGTAATTTTTATTTCATCCTGTTTATATGTCGAAGTAATATTTTCCTCATCTGTTTGTTTAGGGTAAGGCTGGAATTAGAGTTTGCAAATTTACCGAGTTTTTTATTTACCAGTAAATAATACGGTAAATAATCTTTTTTATTATTTTCTCCAAAGACTTTTTTGTATTAATTAAAATTTTAACCCTTAGTTAAAATTTATTTCACCGCCAGTGGTTAAAGCTGTGGCAGTAGGAGCGGGAGGTACCGGGTTCGAATCCCGATAGGGGCAGGATGCAAAAGGGGCTTTTCACCATCTGATTACGATCGATGGTGTAAATGAACACATCTATGACCCTCTGTTGGAGTGCAGAACTCATGGGCCGACCCATCTTCCATGTCAGTACTATAGGCTGGCATGGAGCTATGCAATGCGCAGATGGTTCTACGAAAATCGGACCTAAAGCCGTACGTCCTCGATTTGGCCATTAAGGCGTAAAATAGGACGTAAATAAGCGAACCGCGAAAGAGCTGGGAGAGCCTTGAGCCCCAAAAAAGATAGCATAGTATAAAATATAAAAAAAAAAAAAAAAAAAAAAATTATTTCGTTTTTTGAACTCACAATATTTTTGACCATTGTAGTCTTACTTAGTAAATTATATAACCAAAAATTTTTATTATCACTTGTTCTGCCGTGATCCATCGGATTTTGTATAAACAGGAACACATCTGAATAATTAGTTCTTCGCTATTTTATTTTATTTTTGATTGACCTCCATTTGTCGAGTGTGAGGCTAAAACTGTCGCCATTTTTTATCTGGCTTGCAATTGGTTTACAAATTTCATCAAGAATTTTCTTTCATCAGAATGGTAGACTAGCTTTGGCTACTATTTTTGAAATAAAGGCCGGTACTTCTACCGGTAGCCACAGGTAGTTTAAACATTCATAAAATTTTGTACCTCATATGATCTAAGAAAGTTACCAATCGATAAAGGATATTCCGTTCCAAAGTCATCAGTTTTTTCAAAATTGTTAAACTTGAAAGTCACAAGCTTCTAAGACAAAGAAGGCGAGCCCAACTCTTCAATTCAGTGACATTACAACATCAGCGTTCGCTGGTTATGACGAAGACGGCAGTCAACCGTTGGCCGTAGAATTGATATCAAAAATAAATCCAGCTCAAACCTATGCTTTTTGAGGAGGAATTTCAGGGGAAAGACCGCCCACGACCAAAAGAGCCAAGTCGACAAGGGGAGTTCGGCAACTGATACATCGCGATGAATAAAAAGGGGCAACCAGTGTGATCAAGGTTCACGCTAATCGTCAACATCATTTATGACGTACATATCAGCGAAGCAAGAAAGGTTCTGTGAAAAAGCTAGGGTGAAAGGAGTAATAATATAGGTTGAAGATGAATGACGCCAGCAACCCATGAGTTCGTGGAAACTGAAATGATTAATGAAAACCATTCGAAAGAAGAGGAGTAGAGTGCGACACTATTAAATAAGGAACGAACATACATACTTCAAAAATCATTAAATCAATTTGCAATGGAAGTAGAAGAAGAAGCATTGTTGGAAAAACTCACTGCATCTGATCTATGAGTACTACAGGAGAGATTGAGACATCATTTTAAATTTTTGAAGCTGCATACACCTTTTATCGGCAATGTAACATGTTGCTAACGGATAATGTATATACCCGTCCTGGCGGAACTGTAGTTCATCAGCAGGAATTGATCCTGAACCAAGACTACCAACGGTTAATTAGGTGGAAACCAAACAACAACCTCAGCTCGGTAAATTTAATCCAGCTGACTGGCCAGCCAGCAACAAAACTACTGTAGCAAGCCTGTGTTGACAAGGCTGCTATAACATCAAGGCCATGGCACCACACCTGTGACAATTACCTGTGTATAACGATGATAATCATATTATACATGGAATATAAGGACGACTATATTCCATCAACAAACAATAGCTAAAGGCCCATGACTCCCTGCGAATTATATTGGAGTCAATAAATAGTGGGACATGTGTTGGTGGGATTCAAAACAAATAAAAATCTCCTCGACTCACAATTTTCAACATCACAAAATTATAATATATTTCAATTAAATGCATTACACTCTACAATATATTTTCAATCACTGAGGCACAACACTATTTCTGCACCAACCATCACCTGCAATAGAATAAAACAAATCACCCAAAACAATTAATTTATATACTTACCATTTTTAATTATCTTATCAATTATAGTACACTTTGAATTATATAAAATTAAGCTGAAAGAAGAAGGTGTAAATTAGAATTTAATTGTACAATTTACAGTCTTAATGTTACTTACCTATGTTGTACTTTTGTTGCACAAGTATTCATGTCAACATTGAAATTATAATTTTATAAATGTCACAATATTTAGTTTTAAGTAAACCAAAATCGTAATAGATTTGGGTGCATACATTCTTACTAATTAGTACTAATTAAAATACAGGGAATTTTAAAATACCTGACTTAGAGTAGCTCATCTTTGCTTAAAAACTAAACTAGCATAAATTTTGTAACAATTTTATATTCTCGCTCACTTTTTTTCTGAGAACTTCAACAATAAACATATCATACAAAATAAAATCGACAGTGTGTTAAAACCAAAGTAAAAAACCAAATTTAAAACCTAAAATTTTCATTGAACAATTTATTGGACAAAACAATCTGGAAGGACAATTAAATCTCGCCATAGTTCACAAACATTTTTTGATGCCGAAACCCGGGAAGACCGACCCATATTCAGATAAGTAGACGCTAATTTAATTATATGTGCTTATATTGTATAAGCTTACTTAGTAAAAATTAAATAAACCGTGCTAAATTAAGTCTGCTTAGCGAGATTTATTTGAGACATTACGCATTATTATAACGAATCAAGGAAACTTGTGCTAAGATCAACTATACATTGAACTGATTCAAAGATTTTTATAAAGTTTAAAAAATTAAAAGTGAATTAAAATTCTTAACAACTGAATTTGTGATTGTGAAGTGAATATATTCTATAACAAGAACAATAAGGAGTGATAGAGTAGAACGGCTAAGAGATCGAGCACATGGTCAAATAGTTCAAATTCTTCGATTTGGAGAAGCTATTACTGAAGAGACCACCATCGAAGCTATTAAAACGAGGTTGGAGGCACTTGAAACGCGCTACAATGCATTCAATGAGATGGAAGATAAACTATTTGAAAATCTGAACTATCAGTCCATTACTCCCGAAGTTGATGAAGTATATTACAGAGCACGTGAGTTACTAACTAAAGCATGTGGCCAACGATGTAAAAATGATGAAGCTACCACCAACCAAGATTTAAATACGACACTTGAACAATTCTTCGACCAACAAAAAACCTTTTATGAAGGCATAAGTTCATCACAGCAAGCTCGTCTACCAAAAATAAATATCGAGCCATTTTCCGGAGATTATAATTGTTGGCCATCATTCCATGATTTGTCAAAACGACCGTACACAACAACCGAAATCTTAGTGGAGCACACAAATTACAAATTCTCAAAGGTTTACTGAAGGACGAGGCGGCTTCATTGATACGGCACATTTCTGTTACCGACACAAATTATACAGAAGCATGGGAAAAGTTATGCAACCGTTATAACAAAATGACATCCATCACTTCTACGTTAGTTCAAATGTTTATGGAACAGAAGCCATGCAGTCGAAGCAATGGAAGAGAGTTGCGACGAATTAGCGAAAAATCAGATGAAGTATTGCGGGGATTGCGAGTCTTAGGAAATTCAGCTGAAACACGTGACCCATGGCTCATACATATCATTTTGGGTAAAATTGATGAAGAGACCAAGCAACTGTGGGCAAACGAGTCCGTTGGCGTAGACTTTCCAACATTTGAAAATTTTCTAAATTTTTTAAATAAGAGGTGTGACGCGCTTGAAATATGTGAATCGGCAAGCAAACGAACGGTTACCCGATCTGCGACAAAATCATTTATCACAATGAAATCAGCTGTTCCTAATACAACGCTGGAGTGTGTGGTATGCAGACAATCACATCCTATGTTTAAATGCTATGAATTCAAGAACATGGGCTTAGACGCAAGACTTAAAACAGTATCACACCATAATCTTTGCCTTAATTGTTTAAAGAAAGGTCACGTTAGCGCAAAATGTTTTTCTATAATAAATCATCTTGTCTCATTTGTAGGAAAAAACATCACACATTACTACATCAAGATAAAATTGACAGTCAACCTGGTTTTGTCAATAACGCAACTAGTCATCACATACTAATGCAGCAATCACCAGCCAAGCAACCTTCAGAAACTAAAATTGAAATAACCGAACAATCAACCAGTTATAACACAGCAGATGTAAAAGGTGACCAGATTAACACAAAGGTTTTACACACACTATATGCCTCCACAACCACGGTACTACCAACCGCAATGATATACATTAAATCACGTACCGGACAACTCCAGTTATATCGTGCATTATTAGACTCCGGCTCTCAAACGTCGTTTGTCACCGAATACTGTGCACAAAGCCTAGGCCTAGAGCGTAGTCACTCTTTCGTATCAGTTTACGGCTTAGCATCAACATCAGCTGGAAAAACGAGAGGAACCATCAATATGACCATTCAATCAAGAACTGACCAAACCTACCAGTTAACCACCACGGCTCATATTATAAGAAACATTACCTCGTTATTACCAACGAGATCATTGAAGTTCAACCATTCAGTACTAGAACTAGAATTAGCAGATCCTGAATTTTACACACCCAACAAAATAGATGTACTGCTCGGAGCGGATATATTTTTTGAAGTGCTTAATCCAGAAAAGCATATCGTTGATGATAGCCCAATATTGCAGTCTTCAAAACTAGGCTGGTTGGTAGCAGAATCGTACAACAATAGTAATTCGTCATGTCAAACAAGCCTTCATATCACAACAGAGCCACTACTTCCAATTACAAACAATGATCTACATAACTCTTTGCAGAAATTTTGGGAAGTAGAAGAAATCACGTCACAGTGCAACCCAACAGCAATGATGCATGAAACTGAATTATTCTACGAGGAAACAACCATACGGTGGTCGATTTAAGGTCAAACTGCCATTTAAAAAACCTTCACCTCTTTTGGGAAATTCTTATAACGCAGCTTACCACCGATTACTGGCAATGGAGAGAAAATTCACAAAAGCACCAGAACTGTACGAAGAATATAAAGCATTCATGGATGAATATAGTAATATGGGACACATGAGCCGTATGTCTACAAACACTATTCCTGTCAAAGAGCATGAAAAGTTTTATCTACCGCATCATGCTTAAACCAAGCAGTAGTACCACAAAACTAAGGGTGGTATTTGATGGATCATGCAAAAGTAGCACGGGCCTTTCGCTTAACGATATTTTACAAACTGGTCCAAATTTACAGCGTGATTTATCTACCATAATCCTTAAATTCCGAAAGCATGCAGTTGTATTTGTAGCAGACATAGAAAAAATGTACAGGCAGATTCTGGTTGACGATGTCGACGCTAACTACCAACTGATATTGTGGCGAAACCATCCAAGAGATCAGATTCAAACATACAAACTCAACACTGTTACATACGGAACTGCGTGTGCACCATTCTTAGCAGTAAAGACACTGAAAAGGTCAGTTTTAATGGCAGCTCAACTCTACCCACAAGCAGCAAAGGTGATAGACCAAGACTTTTACGTTGATGACTTGCTTACCGGATGTGATACGGTTACTGAAGCGATTCAACTAAAGGATGAAATCACAAAAGTCTTAGACCAGAGCGGATTTTACTTAAGAAAGTGGAAATCCAATTCAAAATACCTGTTGAACTCGTTTTCCCAACATGACATTAACCATATTCCAAAACTAATAGAAAACGACACAACTAGTAAAACGCTAGGAATTGTATGGAATGCGGAACGTGACATTTTTTCTTTCAAGGTACAGCAAGATAATGAGCAAACAAATTGGACCAAACGAAAAATTCTATCTGCAGCATCCAAATTGTATGATCCGCTAGGTTGGCTGGCACCTACTATAATACTCTTCAAGATATTACTACAAAGGATATGGCTGCTTAAATTGGAGTGGGACGCAGAAGTACCGAGCGATGTAACGAATTATTGGCAAGAAATCTACCGCACATTACCCGCCTTAGAATCAATAGAAATCCCAAGGCATTTGACTCCTCTTCCATGTACTAAACGACTTCAATTACACGCATTTTGCGATGCATCCGAACTAGCATATGGAGCTGTGTTGTATTTACGAAGTATTAATGACCAAGAAGAGGTATCAGTAAATATTATAAGCGCAAAAAGCAAGGTAGCGCCGATAAAACAAATATCCCTACCTAGATTACAACTGTGTGGAGCGGTACTGCTGTGTAAACTAATGAAAACATGTTTAGAATCTTTATCTTACAGCAATATTGAAGTCTATGGATGGACCGATTCGATGATCGTTCTACACTGGCTGTCCGATGTGCCCCGTCGATGGAAAAGTTTTATCGGAAATAGAACAGCAACAATCATTGAAACTATTCCTCGAGCTAGATGGCAACATGTTGACTCAAAACACAACCCAGCTGACGTCATATCGAGAGGAGTCAAACCAAACTCGTTATGCAACTTAAATCTCTGGTGGAACGGACCAAAATGGCTAAGCGAGTCAGAAGATCATTGGCCAACATCAACGTTAACAGATGTAGAAATTTCTGGTGTCATGTTAGAAGAACGGGCAAAATTTGTTAAGGTGTTCACCGAGCTCACACAAGAAGATAATATAGTTGTCAATCTGGTATCAAAATTCTCATCCTGGCTGAAAATTAGAAAAGTAATGGTTTATATATTAAGATTTGGAAGACGACGACAACATAAATCTAACACTTACCAAAATAATGCTGTAACGCCAACTGAATTAGAAGATGCTGAAACGGTTATCTTGCGAAATATTCAACAGAGTTCATTTAAAACAGAACTTGATATATGAGCCTCAAAATCACCACTTTCATCGAAACACCATTTATCATCACTCGACCCATTTATTGATGTTAATAGCGTACTACGAGTAGGTGGAAGGTTAAGCAAATCTTCTTTGCCACATTCAACGAAACATGCAGTAATCCTACCTAAAAACCATAAAGTATGTGAAATTATAGTTCGCGATGTTCACTTCAATAACATGCATGCTGGCAATTCACTGACACTTAGTATCATCAGAAGCAAATACTGGATGATAGGTGCACGATATATCATTAAACGCTGCATAAAGAATTGTACAATCTGCGTTCGTCATCGCTACCACAAACTGGAACAAAAAATGGCTGACTTGCCAGAAGTAAGGTGCAATCAACATCGACCATTTCTAAACACAGGACTCGATTATGCTGGACCACTATACATAAAAAGAAGCAAACGAAATACGGCGCCAGTAGAAAAGGCATACGTTGCTGTCTTTGTTTGCTTGGCCGTTAAAGCGGTGCACTTAGAAGTAGTGAGCAGTCTTGATACTGACTCATTCTTGTCCGCACTCAGACGGCAGCACCTCAACAAATCTGGTGTGACAACGGTTCCAACTTTGTTGGAGCTAACCGAGAACTAAAAACTATGAAGGAGCAAATATTAAATCAAACAAGTAGCCCACTAATTTTTGAATTTCTTTTACAGAAAGGCATTCATTTCCAGTTTAACCCACCACACGCTCCACATTTTGGTGGTTTATGGGAGTCTTCGGTGCGATCATTTAAGTATCACCTAAAAAGAGTCACTAACACAAATCTTACATTCGAAGAAATGACAACGTTAATCATTCAAATCGAAGGGCTGCTTAATTCGAGACCACTATGCAGACTAAATGATGATCCAGCTGACTTAGAAGTTATAACACCAGCACATTTTTTAGTCGGCGAATCATTAACCACCATCCCGGAACCAATGCTGGAAGTCATACCACAAAATAAGTTGTCAAGATGGCAAAACATCCAGAAACGTATCCAAGGTTTCTGGAAAAGATGGCATCAGGATTATTTAACAACGCTACAACAACAATTTAAATGGAAAAATTCAGCAAATCAATTACAGATTAACGATATTGTGCTGATCAAGGAAGACAATCTTTATCCAAGTCAATGGCTGCTTGGAAAAGTCACAGCTGTTCATCCTGGAACCGATGGCATCGTACGAGTTGTAACATTGAAAACATCCAAGAATGAAATTAAAAGACCAGTTCATCGTTTAATAAAGCTACCAGTTAAGTAATGGAATTCCTTAAGGTGCGGGAGTATGTTGGTGGGATTCAAAACAAATAAAAATCTCCTCGACTCACAATTTTCAACATCACAAAATTATAATATATTTCAATTAAATGCATTACACTCTACAATATATTTTCAATCACTGAGGCACAACACTATTTCTGCACCAACCATCACCTGCAATAGAATAAAACAAATCACCCAAAACAATTAATTTATATACTTACCATTTTTAATTATCTTATCAATTATAGTACACTTTGAATTATATAAAATTAAGCTGAAAGAAGAAGGTGTAAATTAGAATTTAATTGTACAATTTACAGTCTTAATGTTACTTACCTATGTTGTACTTTTGTTGCACAAGTATTCATGTCAACATTGAAATTATAATTTTATAAATGTCACAATATTTAGTTTTAAGTAAACCAAAATCGTAATAGATTTGGGTGCATACATTCTTACTAATTAGTACTAATTAAAATACAGGGAATTTTAAAATACCTGACTTAGAGTAGCTCATCTTTGCTTAAAAACTAAACTAGCATAAATTTTGTAACAATTTTATATTCTCGCTCACTTTTTTTCTGAGAACTTCAACAATAAACATATCATACAAAATAAAATCGACAGTGTGTTAAAACCAAAGTAAAAAACCAAATTTAAAACCTAAAATTTTCATTGAACAATTTATTGGACAAAACAATCTGGAAGGACAATTAAATCTCGCCATAGTTCACAAACAACATGAGACCATCGCACCACGCCCATAGACTTTAAAAATAGATTATGCAAATGTTGTTTGACACCAGGACACCAGAAGCACAATGCACACAAGACGCATGTTCCAATTGCCTAAACTCACCAACAAGACATCACTTTAGATTATAAAATAAAGCAAGATATAATAATGAATTAGGCACTTTAATGAGAAGGGTTGTTTGGGGAGACAATCCATAACAACTACCACTATTAAGCGTCTCTGCGGCATGGAGTGGGAGGTACCGGGTTCGAATCCCGATAGGAGCAGGATGCGAAAAGCGATTTTCACCATCGATCGTCTGGGGTGGTACGACCGATGATGAGAATGAACTCATCTGAGACCCAGTTGAGGTTAGAATCCGTGTGTCGTCCCATCTTCCATGTCAGTACTATATGCTGGTATGGAGTTATCCAGATGGTTTCTTCGTAAATCGGCCCTTCGTAAAACGTTATATAGTGGAAAGTCACAATTGGCCATTAGAGCCTGAGTGACATGCCTGAATGGGCTATTGCATGTGCTTGAATATCTAGGAATACCAAACAAATATGTACGCAGTCACAATGCTGTGTCAAAGCTGAGAACAGAATATCGAGGATCTGTTTTCAATTAACTCTGGTGTTTGGCAAGGAGATGCGCTGTTCCCAACACTGTTGGGCGTGTAAATTACACGATGTAGTTTACACGGGTTTTTACATGTAAAAAACGTGTAATTTACATAAGGTATATTTTTTACGTTCTATATGTAAAAACGATTTCTAATTGTAACTAAAGCGCCTTCTGTTATCAAATATTTTTACTATTTTATGAATAGAATTTGTGAAATAATTAACTGTGTAGAATTTTTTTCTACTTCATACTAAATTTTCCAATAATTTTTGATTTAGATTAAAATTATTAACAAGTTTCGTTTAAAATCTTTTTAACTGGCTCGGATAACGTGGACTTGAAAACTAACTGATTTTGCAAAGACGCATTTATCTATGAGCAAAGCGAACGTCAGCTAATTTTTGACATTTTTATATAGATGGCACTGAGAATGATGTTTTCTTTGTTGTTTACATGTAATTTACGTTTTATGTAATTTACGCTATTTTTTACACAATTTACATAAAAAATGTAAACAAAATTTTCCAACAGTGGTCCCCGATACTTTCTAATCTCATATTGGAATACATCCTTTATAAAAGTGCATCACTTGACTGACAATCAAATCAACTTTTTGCGTTTGCAGATGATATTTCAGTGGATTAAATGGCAACGGAGATAAAGAGATACTTGATCTAGTAGGACAGTATTAAGATTCCGTTAGTCTCTAAATTAACGAGTCCAAAACCAAATATCTGAGTACTCTGGTTTTCGAGACCAAGACGCAATTGATTTCAGTAGTGGTAACCATATGTTTGAAGAGTCACCTCACGATAATTTTTGTCCTCTCCGTCCACTTCTGAAATCAAAATATCTTGCAAATGCGGATAAGCTGAACTTGTATAGAGTGTTGATCAGACCCGTTGTCATATGGTCAAAGATGGCTTCTAACATTGGAGAAAAGAATCATGCGTGTGATATATACCCTTACACGTGACGTTGATGGCACATACCGAGTTCTTTTCAATCACGAGATAAAGGAATTATATGCAAATTCCTGAAATTGTGCACGAATTTAAAGGATAGTTAATACGCTGGTTCGGTCACGTTCTGCGTGCTGATCTGAATCGAATGATATAGCGATTTTTAAAGGGAAAGTCGAATTTCGGTAGACAAAGAGGTCGCTGTTGGCGACAATGGCTCCACGGCGCAGAGAGCGATCTGGCATCTTCTAATTATTTAAAACAGTACGAAGGGTTGGTTCGTAATCGAAACCAAGGGAGTCAGATTGTTGATACGGTACAGTCCAACAGAGGCTTAAAAAATCTTTGAAGCCTGAATCCCTTGATTTTATTCGTCCTTCTTTATTTAGAGTGAACCTTTTTAATGCTGCAAACTGTGTTGTGTGAATAGTGTAAAATAAATCTTTCTGTTCCTTTTTTTGACATACCTTAGATAGGCTGGTCTTTCGCCCCAAATCTTGGCGCTCCAGCTTCTTAGGAATCTTTTACATACCTTGGTCTTTTGATTTTGAGCCAGCACCGCTTAGAAGATAGATAGCTTCCGTCGGTTATACACAGTATGATAATCATGCACCAACCATAGACTTCACTTTTTCGCGGACGCACGTAAATAAAGGATTTTCGTTAGAGGACACGTAATGTTACTTGGATTCTAAGGGAATTATTTTAGTTTCTCTTTAAGTATATAATTTTTATAATATGAATGTAAGTTTTTCACTTTAAAATTAAATTTGTTACGAACACGGCTTGAACGCAGACTGACAGCTGTTGTTAATCAGCGTGAGAAAACTTGATATTTTTTGAATATGTGTCCAGCCTTGCAAATGGTAAACGTTTATGCATCTTAATATTTGCTCGAATCTTCTAGCAGACATGGAGTGAGAAAAAGCTGGGTGGTAATATAGAGCTGATTTGCATAGTCCCAAAAATTTCATTAGTTCAGCTCTCGTAACCTCGCGATATTTTATTATTATTTTGTGCCTACTGCCACGCTGTTGAGAACACAGCCGTTTACCATACTCATTGGTGCACTTGAGTAATGTGTTGAGAATATCGTCATTAAAAATTTTATTGAAAATTTTAATTGATCCATTGGAGTCACCAATTTATATTTGCACACCGGATGAGCTGGCCTCAAAATGAAAGTCCGGTATTTTTCGAATAGTTTCATAACATCGTATGTCTGATGCACCTTGGTTTTCCAAATCGTGTTTGTTGAATCAAAGCAACATCTTCATTTTCTACTAATTTTCATCATTAGTATCAAAGTTTTCCTCGTCCTCACTAGCATAGATCCGTATCAAATAGTTCCTCTTCTGATGTTTCTGGCGTTTCAACTTCGTCAAATAATTTTCAAAGACGGTCAGCTGCTTCGTCGCTCATCGCTACCACAAAATTAAATAAGTTAGACTTTATAGAAAGTAGTTTTAGGTATTTTGGAAAATTTAACCACAAACCAATAATTATTATAACATATTATAATAATATTACCCGATAACAATAAAAACTAGAATAATTTACAATGATAAATAAATAAATAAAATATAATATTACCAAAAATTACAATAAGTCTTCACACAATGACACACTTTCACGAACTGATTAGATTTACGTAAAAAACAAGTCGGCTATATCCGTTTTTACCGGTTTAGTCAAAACAGTTAAAGAAGAGAATAAAAGACAAATAAAATTAACATGTTGAGACACAGTGGAATTTTGGATGCTTCTTTTGGGACAACTATATTCAGTATCAATCATGTTTTGTTTGTGTCGGTATATACCGTCGTGTCCGTGAAAGGGTTCAAAAGTCAAAGGCTTCCCAGAAGCGTAGGATTAGTTTATCATTATACGCGGGCAATTTATATTGAGATCTTGAAACCCAATTTTGAAAGCACTCTCAACTCTGGCCCTTTATTACTTATCGTGTTTCTTCGTTTGGTTAGAAAAATTAGTTACCTATATGTGTAAATCTCTCTAAACGTTGATTTTCAGCAATATGTGGACTACTTGATCGCTTGTTGTTAGTTGGCTACGGTAATTGCTGATGGTCGCTGCGATGATAAATAAGGCAACTGATGGCCTTATGGATATTTCCAAAATAAAAAGGCTTAATAAAATATTTGGCTTCTTTTTATTTTGGTCGATATCATCTGCTTGAGATTATAAATTTAAGTGACTTGGTTGTTTTTATTTTTACAGCTTGTTAGAGAAGACAAACATGTTGTTACAATATTTCTATCTCTAAGTATGAATCTTTTACAATATAATTCATTGGAATACTAGAATCCCTTATAATAATTAACATAAAAAAAATGATGAAAAGAAGAAGATTCAGGTGATTGCAACCTGTATTTAGATGCTAGGTTTTAAGTTGAACATACTCCCCGGGTTGGATCATCATCAGACTCAAAGATTGGAAGTTTACAAATTTTTTGTATTTGTCGCTTGAATACACCATTCTTCGTTTTAACTTCAACTACTCTGACAATGCCGTCGTCGCCCGGAAATAATTTGATAATTCGTCCCATGAGCCATTGAGTAAGTGGTAATGGACTAGTACTGCTGTCATGGACTAGTACAATGTCATTTAACCGTAAATTGTTTTGAAGTGTATTCCATTTAGCTCTAGACTGGAGTGTATTCAGATATTCTAATTGCCAGCGTTTCCAAAACCGTTGATAAATATGTTTGATGATGTCCCATCTCGCATTTGGATTTACTTTTTCGATTGTTGGTTCTGGAATTTGATGAATAGAACGGCCAATCAAAAAAATGTGCTGCGGCGTCAGAAACTGCACCTCATCGTCATTACTGCGACATATTGGCCTGGAATTAAGAACACCTTCAATCTGCACCACGAGAGTAGAAAATTGTTCTAGTGTAAGAATAGTGTCGCCGACGGTTCTCTTGATTTGCGTTTTAATTGACTTGACGGCGTTTTCCCATAATCCACCTTGACTGGGTGCTGCAGGTGGTATAAATCGCCAATTGACTTTGTCCTGCAAAAGACTAGAAATAATTTGGTTATTATTAGTTTCTAAGAATGTGTATATTTCTTGTAGGTAATTTTTTGCGCCAACAAAATTTGTTGCGTTGTCGTAGTATATTGTATGGCAAAGTCCTCTTCTGCTTATGAATCTTCTTAGTGCTCCTAAGAATGACTCCGTGTGTAAGTTCATGCATATTTCAATATGGATAGCGTGAGTATTGAAACACACAAATATGCACAGATATGCTTTAGTAGGAATCGAGCCTCTTCGACGTACAGCATGTATTTTAAACGGACCGCAAAAGTCAATTAAACTTGTTCCAAATTATACCGTGTACTGTACTCTATCTTTCGCTAGCTGCCCCATAAGTTGACTCGTCATTTTTGGATTTTGTTTTAGGCATTTGATACATCTCTGAAACACCTTCTTCGCTACTTCTTTACCTCTGACAATCCAAAATTGTTGTTGAACTAGACTCATCAATAAATTTGTTCCTGGATGTTGATGATGAATATCATGCGTAATAATTGTTGCTATAGGTGACTTTGATGATATAATGATTGGATGCTTGGCGTTGTATGGCAACGTTGAATTCTCTAACCTGCCTCCCACTTTCATTATAAGGCAACATTTGACAGGTATGCATTTGGATTTTTTAAGATAGTTGTACTCTTCCGGATAATGTGTTATTAGCCAATGTTATACAATTTTTTGATTCATAAGTTCAAGTTCTTCCACTGTCAGAGCACCCGTTCGTTTTTCTTTCTGATCTTCTTTGGCTTTTAAATTATGGAGGAATCTGTAAACCTTAGCCAGTACCCTTTTTAGTTTGAGGTAACTAGAATACTTTATGCTTAAATTAGGAATGACATCATCTTGATTTTCACACTTAACAATGTTATAAACATCAATTTGAATTTCTTCGTTTATTTCCGGTATTTTAGATTGATCTGGCCACTGTTTTTCATCTCTCGCAAGCCATTGTGGTCCCTTCCACCATAGGTTGTTCATTGTTATTTCTTTCATTGAGCTTCCCCTAGTTGCACAGTCGGCCATTGATCTCGTTTGTAAACATCTATGATTTCAGTTATTCGATTAGCTACAAACGTTGTCCACCGTCTTGGTTGGCATCGAATACCACGCGTAATTTCGTCGTGCTGCTGCTACCTTTAAACCTTCCATGGTGCGGCAAAATATTTGATTCGTGAAGTTCTTCATTGGTTATGTCGGCTTTCTCCATGTGATGAAGGGTTTCGTATTCGTTCAAGAAACTCTGGTAAAGTTGTCGGAATTGATCATCTGTCTTGAATCGCCGCTCTGTAGCAATAAATCTTGACATTGCCTGCTGGTAATTTGATCCTAGGGGTTTTGATTGTTCCTTGAATGGCAATTTTGTAATAAAATTGCCATCACCGGCACATCGTGTAGTCATGTTGAACCATTATTCGCAATATTGTTCTTTCTTGCTTAACGTATTGGAATTTGTGACTTCTTCTATTTTCCAAAATCGTTGCAATGCTGCATCAATATCAATGGTAGTGGCAAATGATTGAGTAACTGGCTTTATGTCAGTTTCATTGGTGTCGCCTATGATCCAAAAAAATTTAGTCTTGTGAGCTCTAAAATTTGAACTTCTTAGCTTTCTGTTGCCATCCTTAAATAGATCGAACAGAATTTCAGCACCAAGTAAGACATCGATTGGTCCGGATTTCCTAGGTGTTTAATATCAAACTCAATGGCTGGCAATGAGGATGAGATTTTTGGGATGATCAAAGCGTTTATTGACGCTACTTCAATAGTATTAAACCTTGACATCAATCAGAATGTTATTATGCCACGAGATGTTCCACCGCCTATCCCACCAATTCCCGTTAGTAGGCTTCTGTAGTTACTTCGCGGTAACCCTAATTTCTGGACCATCGACTCAGTGATAAAGGAGGCCTGTAAAGCGGTGTCGAGCAGTGCTCGGCAAGTTCTCGGTATACCCATGTTATCAAGTATGCTTATAAGTGCAGTTGGTAGCACGGTCTGTTGTGTGCAATTTAACGAAGCATTATCTTGAATCTTCGATTGCAGGTCATTACGTGCATGATGGGTTTGGGTTACACTGTCTTCGGAGATATTATCTGAGGCATCGATATTTGCGGTAAGAGTGGTTGTTGGTTTGTCTACATGCAAGAGACTATGGTGTTTGTAGGAACATTGTCGATATCTACCTCTAATTCTGCATTGGAGAGCGTTATGTCCTGGATTAAAACAATTAAAACACCTTTTGTGGTTACTTGAATTGAGTGCATTCGATTGATCTATGATGGTGCGTTTCACATGCTATGCAATTGGTAGTTGTCGTGGTTGCAAAGCTACTCTTGAACACTTTATTTCACCCTTGTGCATTGGTGTCATTTGTATGGTCCCACCGGAATATTTTATCACCTTTCATTCCGGAGTATTTAGTTAATAATATTGCTAACATAAACACAGTTTATTAATTTCGAGCGGCCGCCTTATGATCGGTGATCGATTGAAATGCGAGAATTATCGCGGTATAGCTTTCCTTTGCACAGTATACAAGTTACTGTCATAAATTATTTTGCGAAGAACTACTCCTCTGACGGAGGAAATTATTGGTGACTATTGGACATTATTGGATCTAGGTATTCCTAGATTTCAAACAATCCTGAGACTTGATATATCGAGTGAGACTATTTGTAAGGAAAATCTGTTAGGAATTTTCCAATAGCGTGTGCTATATGGTCCAAAAGACGACATTGTTGGCACATACCGAGTTTGGTTCAATCACGAGATCAGAAATTTAATGCAAATTCCTAATCACTTACACGAAATCAAAGGACATCGTGTCCTTTAAGCCACGATCCGAACCGAATGATGCAGCTATTGTGAATGATCTGGCACATTCTAATTGTTTACAACAGTATGAAGTACTCCTCATCGAAACCAACAGAGTCATGTTATTGATACGGTACGGGCTAGGAATGGCCTGGAAATTCTTTGTAAAAATAGTCTCGGCAAGTACCACTTTCCAAGAAAGAATCTGAATAACAGGGTTTGGGTCTTCAGTTTCTTAGTAATATTTTAAAGGTTTTGCTCCGTATACATATCTAGGTATGTCTAGGGATTCCAAGACAGCATTAGTTCTGTCGTTTACACACAGCATGCTAACCATGCTTTCAGACAAACCACAGTCCTCAGAAGACAAAGGCTTTCTAGAAGCTTATGATTAGTTTATCATTATCCGAGTAATTTATGTCGAGATCATGACCCAGTTTTGGTTGCTTAGAAACTACTGCACATTTATTTGTGAATGTTGTCAAACTAAACCTTTCATTCTCTCTTTTGACAAAGATCTGCTGGTGTTAAATCCGAGGTCTTGGGTCTCCAGTTCCTAACAAATCTCTTTAAGTTTTTGAATCAAACCAGGAACTAAAACTATACCACTTACTCGTCCCAGGGAGTCTGAGCCAGCACAGCGTCGAAGACATATTAGTTCTGTCATTGTCTTTTATACAAACAGTTACTTACCTCTTTCATCATTCATGGTTGTGCATGGTGTCATTAGTTTGATTCCACCAGAGTATGACTAGCCTCCGTAGAAGGTGGAGTAACCAATTAGCTCCTGGAGTTAAAATTCTTATCCAGTGGGTTTCTCTTGATTCGCCGTCCGGAGATGAGTTCGAAGCCATTCCAATTAAAAACTTTAATTGGATTCTTAACGTATAAGAGCCAGAATCCTTTGGAAGAATGGGTCTTTATTGAAAAACAATGACATTAAAAAAACGATTGGAACAATTTTGTATAAATGAAAGCAATTCCAATAGAGTGAAGTGCTTCTAAATTAAAGAGAAAGAAACATTCGTTTATTAATTACGTTTTCTTGACTTTATAAATAATAAACCTACCGTTTGAGTCCCTGACTCCCACATGGAAATTAATTAAAAATCTTCTTAAGAAACTTGACAAAGTGCGGCAAAAGGAATGAAAATAAAATAAAGAAAATTGTCAATACATAGAGGAAAACGGCACAAGAGAAAGTCTTGTAGAAGTTTCCTTTAGAATTTAATTATATTGCGCAATGCTATACCAGGAAAATTATTTTCCATCAGAGATTTTATGTAAATAAATCGTTATTTACTTTATGTTTTCCAAATGAATAATAATAATTTACTCAAACATCAATTAACTTTGAAAATTTGTCGAATATTTTCCATGTTGCCATCGATCGATACCTAATCAGTATTTGAAAATATTAGTTTTTCCTTCATTAATACACTGCACACGAACGAGCTCAACAAAATGCAATTTATATTATATGAATTTTCCGAATTTCCATTTCATATTTTGTAACAAACGAGTTCTATGAAAATATCCTTGAAATGTATCGAATTAATTTTCATTTCAATTTTCATATTTTGTTTTTCCGCTTAACCAAAATAAAAAAGTTACTAAACTATATGGCAAAAATGTAGTTTTTTCCGAAATGAATCAACTGAGATTTTTACGAGGAATTAGTTTTGTTATCAAAATGTATTTGGATGGGAAAAAGTTGGAAAATTAATTAATTAGCTCGTTTCACAATGTTAAATAAAAAGTCGCCATTTTTAAACCACTCTGATACACGAACAATACGTTATAGTTTTCCATTATATAAACCGAGCATTGAAATAAATTATTAATGAGGAAATTGTATTCGAACGCGGTTATAAATTAATGGGAAAGGCCGAAATGATTAATAACAAAATCAAATGCGAGGAACAATCAGTTCATTCTCAAAATTTGATCTGAGGAGGTATTTCCTGGTTCTTTATAGGAGGGAGTGGATCCTCTACCACTTTGTACGCATTTTTCGAGCCAGCTTAAGAGTTCGTGGTGGTGTTAGGCCATTGTTGGCCCGTACCGTATCAATAATCTGACTCCATCGGTTTCGATCACGAACCAGCTCTTCATACTGTTGTATCAGACCTTCATAGGAGACATCCATGTTTGTTGTACGAGGCGACTAAATCTGGTTGGATCACTGGGTTCATCCAAACAACAAATGTTTAAAATATCTGTAAACAAAAAAAACATTGGATTACAGATAGATGATGCCCAACTATATCTATCCCTCTTTGTAAGTACGCCACTGTTAGGCAGAATCGGAAA
Source organism: Tipula lateralis (assembly GCA_963932295.1). Taxonomy (NCBI): domain Eukaryota; kingdom Metazoa; phylum Arthropoda; class Insecta; order Diptera; family Tipulidae; genus Tipula; species Tipula lateralis. Next base: position 31,830,336 of record OZ010739.1, on the reverse strand, counting down.
TTCAAAACAATACAAACTGCGATTAGGATAGGAAATGAGGGTTTATAAATGGGAGTACAATTTGGAGCATACCCTTAGAATACGATCGATTGGATAGTATTTGGCCAATCAAAATTCAAGCTGACTTTCTATAGAGATCACTAGGTCAGCACTATCTGTCATAGCCCATACCCGAACTTAAATCGTGGGGTGAAATTATATACGTACGTCACCGTCTTTCTAGAGCAAATGAAAATTTCTAACAATTTTCTTTCGTTTTGATTCAACAAATTCAGTCAAACGGGAGTGGGTAATTAGGGCTGTAGTGATATAACTATATACAGCTGACGGCTCTACGAATCCTGTGGCTCAATTTGATTAACTACATAATTGATTTGGATCTCCGGCAAAGGAATCATGTAATAATTTTTAGTGACGACACCATGGTGTGCTGACATCGATTAACACCGGAAGCAAAATGAGGATGGTATTTGATGACTCCTGTGGAATCCATTATTCTGTAGAAAACATGAGATGGCATTAATAGCATCGTTTATCTCGCAACTAACAGATTGCATGAATATCTCTAAACGAAGACAGCTCAACCCCTCACTCAATCGTCAAACTGTATAGTGGTTTCTATTCTGACAATCACTAAATTGGCAACTAGTTTTTTTTCCACGAAATGATATAGTGTTTCCCGATATGTATATATTTTCAATACCATCAGGTACAATCGATAAAGTTACTTTCAACTTTTTTTTCCGTTTATACATTTCTAATTTTCCTGAAGAAAAAAAAAATTTCCTAATTTATGTTCAATTTGACAATTCTTTCTTTACTGGAAAAACGATTTTTTCTCGTTGAAATGCGTGCTATTTGTATTCTTATTTTTTATAAAGTATTTTGTATACGAGCGAAGATAACAAAAAAAAATATTTTCTTGTTTTCCGAGAGTTTTCAGTTGTTTTGTTTGATTAGAATTAATGATCGAAGAATCTCTGTTGTTTTGTGTATTGCTTTTTTTTGGACATTTATACATATTTGTGTACAGTAGCAACCATCATCACAGACTATATCGGTTTCGAGCACAAACGATCGGGAGATGCTAGATCAATCTTTACGCCATGAAAAGTCGTCGTCTACCGAATGGAGGCGCGTTAAATCCAAAATCAAGAACTGTTGCATTTTGATTCATACATCACATACTTTTTTATTATTAAAGTTGGCTGGAACCCTTAAAGGTTTCGCGCTCAATGCCACAAAGGACCCATGGCGCAAATCTAGGATTTCATCAAAGCACACAGGTGCGTTCTGCAACCAGAGATGACAGTTGATTAACAGGAATATTCCTGGAGTTGAATACAAGGGATCTAATGCGGTCGAAAGACGGACAGGTGCTGATCACTAGTCCTATGCGATGAAGATGACTTTTGAAACGGCCATGGCCAGTAAGTAAAGAAACCAAAATTCTCAAGTTCGGGTTAATCCCCTTTATAAAGTTTTTTGCCTTACGGCAAGTAGGGGTGGTTGACCACGTCAGTTTTAGGTTCGATAAGGTAACGGTTTTTTTTTGTTTCACTATGTGAAGAGGTACAGGAGCAGCTGGTTCAGGGCCTACGAAAAATAAGCGAGAACCAGAAATGTAATAATTACCTTATTATTACAACCAAGAAGGTTTAGCAAATTCTTACACTCCCCTACCAGTTTGGAGCTAGTTCGAGGATTGTTCAAAGAGTTAAGGACAGTTTTACTGACCGTACAAAATATGATCTCTTTGTCGACGGCAGCTAGATTAAAAGCTGAAAACGCGAAATGAATAGTACAGTAGGACTCCAAACTGCTAGAGATTCTCAAATCATGCGACGGGCAGTAGTAACCAAATCCAGCACCCTGTTCAGAGACAGAGCCATCTGAAAAGAATACAAATGATTCGGATATCTGTTTGAGCAAGTCTGGTAAGGACCACATATCCCTGGATGGATAAACCACCTCATATGATCTGTGGAAATTAAAAACAGGCAGAAGCCAATCAGTTATCATGTTAATTCCTGGCATAGCTCGTTTAAATTCAGTAAGAGTTGAAGACATGGCTCCAGTTCCAGTTAGCATTGGCAGAACAATAAAATAAAGCATTTTGGAAGATAATCCCCTGGAATTACCAAAAGCTGTACGATATTGCCAAAAACTCGCAGTGGCTTTTTGTAGTTTTAAATCCAGATGAAACTTCCAAGAAAGTTTATTATTCAGAAAAACTCCAAGATGTTTGACGTAGGCTGAGCTCTTAATCACACACTTAGTTCTTCATAAGATCTTTCGTTTTGCATAAGATCTTTCGTTTTTGAAAAATCGTTTTGCTTGCACCTTTCCCTAATGAAAAGTCACATTAGTTTTCTTGCAATTTGAATTGATTCATGAGGTGAAGTAGTAATTTGGAATTTACCAGAACTTCCTTTTTTAGAGATTTTGTGCCATTTAAAACTGGTTGGTAATAATGGTAAAACTCCAAAACAGAAATCATCGTAAGCAGACACACAGAATATGAAACTTTGCCAAAAAAATTCGTTTAACTCGACCGGTCTAGAGAGTTCGATAGCCAACTGATACTAGTGTGTATCGATAGTTTTTGATTCTAATCAAGATTATGAAAATCGTAAAAAACTATTCCGGATCTTCATCAGTCCTGCTTCACACTTGGTGTTTGATTTTCTTCGATTAAGGCTAATCCAATCAGGATTTTGATATCGATGGAGGAGTATGTGTAGCGATAGCTTTTAACTCTAACCAACATTATGATTAACGTGGAAATCTACTCCGTTTCCCCACCCGACTTGCTCCAAACTTAATCTCTGATTATCTACAATTAAAACCTAGCAAAATGAGATACTAATATCGGTCGTCAACTATATATATATATATATATATATATATATATATATATATATATATATATATATATATATATATATATATATATATATATATATATATATATATATATATATATATATAAATATATATATATATATATATATATATATATATATATATATATATATATATATATATATACATAAATATATATATATATATATATATATATATATATATATATATATATATATATATATATATATATATATATATATATATATAAATATATATACACTCGAGGAAAACGGAAATCTTACATTACTAAATGGAAATCGATTTACCCAAAAAGGTGTATTGTTCAGAAACGAAACATAATAAAAACAAAAATCATGAATTTGAAAATATTATGGAAAATGGTATAGGAAAATGAGAAAAAATATAGCATCGAAAAACATCAACCTTCCCAAGAGACGTTGAAACCTTTTTATTTCGTTTGTTCTGTGATTTTCTTGCCAGGAAAATTATAATCGGGTGCTTTGCGGAATTTTCCTTATAGTCTTTTTTATTTTGCTTTCCCGAATTTAACATTCCTATATTTGCTATATTATAGTCGTATTTTATCATTACATTTTACGTAAATAATTGAAATTGATTTACGTTGTGTATATACATTAGATGAAAATTGGACGGGGGAAAATATTGCTTTAAAATAACTCTAACATCACTGCGTTGGTGTGCGAAGTGAAAAAATAAAAATAAAAAATCCCTCAAACAGATAATAGCGTAGTCAGCGCGTATATATGTATATGATTATGGATATACATCGTCGCGAAATTCCCCTCGAACACACGCATTAAACCGGCAATAAGCATTAATTTATCTCATCGTGTTTTTCTTTTTATCCAAAAGTCTGAATTTTCATTTCATTTCGTTTTCACATTATTATCCAAAAAAAAAAACAAGAAAGAAAAATGGGAAATAAATTGTACGTGCGTGTTGTCTCAAACATCATATTTTCAAGCATTTTCATTTAAACAAAAAAAATAAATAAATAAAAGGAAAATAAATAAAATTCTTGATCAATTTATTTATAATTTTCCAAATATACTGGAAAATACTCGGCAAAAAAAAATAAGTAAACGAAAATTCAATTTGGAAATTGAACGTGCATTAATGATTTAATATGATATACATACATATATATATAAATATATGTATATATATATATATATATATATATATATATATATATATATATATATATATATATATATATATATATATATATATAAATATATATATTTATATTAATATATATATATATATATATCCAGAAAGAAAATGAGCATTTTCTTTTCATTTTCACAATTTTGATATATCTTTGTTTCTATAACACGCATTCTACAAAAAATTGAACTTCTTTATGATTCTCTTTAAATGGCTAAGATCATTTTCTATGTATTATATAATCATACGACGTCATGTAGATATTTGTTAGGAAAATCGAAAGGAAAATTTTCAACGTAAAAGAAACGTTTCTATTATCTTAACTGACTTGCAATCGATTGAATTGAAAATACTTCCATGCGTTAGCGTTGACTTGTTGGATGAACCAGGGGTTCACAACCAGGGTTTTTTTTAATGATTTCTGCTTTTCCTCTCCTGCACTGTTTGCGAAATGAAATGGTCCTATTTCGTTTGTTCGGCAACCATGATTCGTTTGATACTTAATTCATGCTAGTGCGAGGAAACATTATTTTAGTATATCTTGTCAAAAAAGACGCGGATACGACTTTGTGTTTGGTATTGCCCAACGTGACCAGAACTCAACACATGGCTTTAAACCATCAGATATGTGTGGCAGAGGATACTGAGTGCCGATATATGAATGATTTAGTAAATCAAGGGGTGACAATCCGAACTACAAAAGGATATTTATCTCCCCAGTCATTCCAGCTTGATTCTCTTATTGTGACAACCCTTCCGATAACAAACGCTCTCATTGAAAAAAAGTGTTATTTTACACTCATGTGACTAGGTATGTCTGACTTCATTCGAACTGCTTCGAGGAAACAGTATTGATTCAGTCTTAAAGCAGCTTGTTTGTCCTAAAAGAGGCAGGTACAACTTATTCTTAAATTTATATCAATTTTAGCCAGAAAGACAATGGCGTACCTTCCACAGAGTATATATAATTTTACCAAGGATTTTGCACGGGCAATTCTCCCATATTTAGAAGTTCCCAACGGGACTAAAATCCAATACATAGCTCTTCTTCTTTCAATTTTTTTATTGTTCTGGACACATAGTACCGTATAGAAATTTGAGGTTTGAAAACTATCGGAAACTATCGATGGGGAATAGTATCGATATTTCTCCACCTCTAGCGAGCAGTGCGAGAGAAAAAAAAACAGACACGATTAAAAATTTCGTACCATTGAACGCTGTTGTCGCAATAAGCGAATCAAGCTGAAATGACTGCGGAGATCAATATAATTTAGTATTTAGGGGTGAAAACCCCCTGATTTTCCAATTTCTTGGGACTCTAAGTTCACACATATCTCTATTAATAGAAAATAAGCATATCCACATTTGTGGCTTTAATCCTTGAGCGTCGGTCTGATACTAACTGTCCTGCTTTACTGAAAATTCTCTCAGATGAGACTGATGTCGCTGAAGCGCTGGAGAATTTTTTTGCGCTTTTTGAAGCGATTGAAACTCAGCACCATTCACCTTAAAAAAATGTTTGATTATTAGAATAAGTATATGATTTACATCCAAAGGTTATTTCCGCTTTTGGTTCCTCTCACCTTCCAAAATAATAATGGACCCGTGTCAGATGTTGCATTAGAACATTCTAGATACTGTCGCAGTATAATTATATTATCTACATTCCCAGTACGTTTCCTATTTTCTCAGATCTGTACATGATCTATAGTTAATGCTGGATCTTCCTCAATATTCCGTACTGGTGAACCTGCTGTACTGTGAGTTTGGTTTACGGCTACATACATCGTCATCTCATTTTGAAGTAATTGTGTAGCAGCTTTGTGTAGCAGCTGTGGGATATATAGTAACAGAAATGTTACTATATATCCCACAAACAAGAGGTATAACTAGAGACATCTGTACATGATCAGATCTGTACATGATCTATAGTTAATGCTGGATCTTCCTCAATATTCCGTACTGGTGAACCTGCTGTACTGTGAGTTTGGTTTACGGCTACATACATCGTCATCTCATTTTGAAGTAATTGTGTAGCAGCTTTGTGTAGCAGCTGTGGGATATATAGTAACAGAAATGTTACTATATATCCCACAAACAAGAGGTATAACTAGAGACATCACATAATTCCCTGAAATTTTGTTGGTGGCTTCATCGAATACATTTAGTACCGACACAATGTCATTCAAAACCATTGTATCCTCTAGCGAAAGCCCAGCAGGTGCAGTTCAATGTATGCGCAAAACAAGGATGGTGATGGATTTTGAGATTTTTTCAAGCTTTGATCATCGATGAAGCATTATCTGTGACAATACTAGCAACTTTATCTTCTATACGCCAGTTTACCATAACTTTTTTGATTTCCTCTGCGATATTGTCTGCTGTATGATTACTTTTCATTATATTTGTTGACAAAACAGCACAATGAATGTTAAAAGTGTTATCAATAAAATGACAAATAACCGTTAGAAACTTTCGTTAGCTCGTGAGGACCATAAATCACATGTTAAATTTTTGTTTACATTCGGCATAATGATTGGTCAATAATTTGTCCCTCAACGCTGTCTTGCTGGGGAGTTCATACTTATTATCAAGTAAATTGACAAAGGTCCTAAATCCTCGGTCTTCAACTAAAGTAAAAGGTTGAAAATCTAGAGCTATCATACCAATCTAATTCCTTTTTTCGTTTACTATCGCGATCAGAAGCCCCAGAGCTGGAGATAATCGGCACATATTCATCTGACAAAGAATCAGGAAGAACTCCATTAACTTGGCATTCCGAGTGGAAACGTTTCAAGTGGTCCAAAAGATTACTTGTATTTCCACTAATTTTATATTCTTTATTGCACTTTGCACATTTTGCAAATTTTTTGTCCTTATCTTTAAAGAAATTCCACAAATTTGAAATTTTGCGTTTAGGCATTTTTTAATTTTTTTAACCGCCACTAGTAAAATAATGAAAAACAACACTAACTACATCACGATCACACAATGAAATCTAAACGAACACTAAACAAGATTGAACAAGATTGAATATACTACAAATAAAACAATGATATTAGAGGTGTTATTACTCGACAAACAAATATTGATGAACGAAAAACAAAAAATAAACTTTTTTCATGTGGAAACAAAAAAAATAGTATTCTTACTATTTATTTATAAAAAAAATTTATTTTATTAGAAAATGTTTATTTATTTCTGCTTCTGCCTACTATCGGAAAATATCGATAAATAAAAAAAACTATCGATAGTGTTCGATCAGAACTATCGATATTATCGATAGTACTATCGATTTTTCTCCACCACTACTGCTCGCTAAATGAGATAAGGGTGTCTCATCCAGTGTTGCCAGGTTTTCAAAACTAGTACCACATTCATTGATATTAAAAAATAAAATAAAAAATAACAAAAATATTCTCTCAATTTCAATCCAAATTAAGCGTAAAGATTTCTTGAGCAACATAAGGAATAGTGCCGCTCCTCAGGTTCAAAACTTAAACAATTTTGGACTTGGTCTTTAAATGCTGACTTGAATACGCACAGTGCGATTCGTATTGCTTCACCAAGTCTATTTTTCGACTTTTTTTTTATTTTTTTATTTTTTTTTTATATTTTATACTATGCTATCTTTTTTGGGGCTCAAGGCTCTCCCAGCTCTTTCGCGGTTAGCTTATTAACGTCCTACTTTACGCCTTAACGGCCAAATCGAGGACGTACGGCTATAGGTCCGATTTTCGTAGAACCATCTGCGCATTATCCAGCCTATAGTACTGACATTGAAGATGGGTCGGCCCATGAGTTCTGCACTCCAATAGGGGGTCATAGATGTGTTTATTAACACCATCGATCGTAATCAGATGATGAAAAGTCCCTTTTGCATCCTGCCCCTATCGGGATTCGAACCCGGTACCTCCCGCTCCAACTGCCACAGCTTTAACCACTGAGCCACCTGGGCGGTATTTTTCGACTAAAGGTCTGTTACCATGGAAAATATTCGTTTCGCATCTGCGTTGGAATGTGGTAATGACAAAAATTTCCATTTAAGGCTTTTCTGGCACCAATGCATTTCCAAAATTTTGCGACACCCAATTCACGTAAAGTTTCATCTTCTGCATCATAATATTGGAAAAGAATATCTTTCCACTCGTCCTCTTACTGATACGTATTGCATTTGCACTTAACAAATTTGGAAATTTCTTTTAAATTTTTAGAAAAATTTCTTTTCGTAATATAATTACTGACAAAATTATTGTTTAACGGAAACTGATCAATAATTTTCGATCTGTTGATCCTCAACTAAATATTCGTTAATATATTCTGTGAATTCTGTATCGAATTCGATATAATTTATATGTAATATATTCTTGTCATTCACTAATTTACCATAATTTAATAATGTCCCAGATGCAATTAACTGAACAATTTCAAACCTTAAAATATATCTGGTAATATTGACTAGATAACCATCGTGTAGCCGCAATACTGGAAATTTTGATTTGAGCCACTTCAAAAAAGTCCTGAAATTCCTTTAGAACCGAACCACTTTTTGTGCTCTCCAACATTTAACACCAGTTCTGATAAATGGCAAATACATAGGATTACTTCATGGTGATTGCCAATTTCCTGCTGAAGTAAAGTATAAACTGAATTGTTTTCCCCGATCATTACTGATGCGTTGTCTGATGCCATCGATATGATATTATTCAAATAAATTTCTAACATATCTAACCAAAATGCAAAGATTTTTTAAGTTGGCAATATCACTCGACTCGTTCACGAATATCGAGAAATCCGTATTTTGTAAGATGGCGAATAAATCCTGATCTTGAGCTTTCAATAGCATTTGTGACAACATGTTGCTTATTTTCGTCCTGCCCAAGTGAACATCGCTAAGAATTTTTTAGTCTGGGGCAATTTGTTGAAGAAGTGGAGTTAAATGGTCAATAATGAGAAGCGAGACGTTGTGTTCCGCAAAAAAACTGGTAAGTTTCAATTCTGCGTACTTGACCGATTTTTTATGGTTTGAGCCACTGCCGAGAAACAAATTTATTGGGCGAGTATGCTGCATATTGTCAAAATTAATTTTATGATTTTTTGACTGTAAGTGTTTTTTTAATTCGCTTGCTCCACAAACAAGGGTTTTTTACAAGCTTTACAATAAGCCTTACAAGCATTATCTTTTACTGGCAAAACCCATTGTTTAAATCTATCATCATTTAGCCAAACTGTCTGAAATTTTTTTTGTCTATTCAGATTTACTCGCATATTTATATTTTTCCTGTTTCTTCTAATGGGTTTAAAATCAGCAGTCAAGCATTTTATATCTCACTAGTTAAACAGTCCTTAGTGTTAAGCTGTTAACTAGTTTTAGGTCTTAATTCACTACTACAGTTGTGAATTATTACATTGGTCCTTCGAGCCGGCAATAGTATTACAACATCATACAACATCAAAAATCTCCAGCTGGAAAACCCATTTGAAGCCATTGTCGCACATCTTGTAATGCAGAAGTTAGACTCCGACACTTTGGAGCTTTTTGAGAACAGCCTCGATTGCCCACGCGAAGTGGCACCGTTAAAGAATTGCTTAGAATTCTTATTACGAAGGTTTCAATCGTAAGAAGCCTCCGGATTGAACAAATCATTAACCAGCAGAGCAGCTAAACCTGAGTACAAGGTCCAGCGGAAAGTACTCATTAATACGGAAAGCAGCCACCAGAGACCGATTATACTAAAATCTACGATCCCATGTTCCTATTGAAAAGAATACGGGCATTTCATCACGCGATGCCACAACTTTAACAATATTAGCATAAAAAGACGCATTGATTTCATCAACAGAGAAATGCGCATGTGCCATCTGTAAAAATAGGCACCATCATCTGTTACACGAACCAATTCAACAACCAGAAAAAAGGGTATCAATTGGGACCTTAGATGGTACTCAAACAACATTATTAGCAACAGCCGTGGTAACGATCAATTCCATTTGTGGTGTTCCAACTAATGTACGAGCTTTAATAGATCCAGGATCACAAATCTCTTTGATCACGGAACCCGCGGGTTAATTCTTGGTACACCACTGCAAAAAACTACAGTCAATATATCAGGAATTGGGGCTTATAATACAAATACGGCAAATTATATTGTAAGATTCTACCTTAAACCATTTTCCATCAACATACAAATTAAAGGTATTGCCAAAAATTACAATGGATGTACCAGAGCAACCTATAACACGAAGCCACAACGGTAGGTGGAGTAAATTGCTAGGAGCAGACGTGTACAGTGACTTCATTGGCACTCAAATAATTAAGGGTAAGCCAAGCGCAATAAAAACTAGCCTCGGTTGGGTAATATCTGGTCCAACTCCAATCAACGGAGGTTCACAAAGGGCTGCAGTTCATATTGGAAATAAAAACGAGGAAAATATTGTGGATTCTGGGAAATAGAGGAAATTCCAATCAACATGGATAGGCCAAAGATCGAACATGAATATGAAGAGATTTTCTCGCAGACAACCAGCCGAAACCATAATGGTCAAATACCATTTAAAGAACATCAAGTAGACATATTGGGACATTCCAAACATCGAGCACTCCAACGTTTCCTACAATTGGAGAAGAAATTGGATCGGGATCATAATCTAAGGAAGCTGTATGTAAATTTTATGAACACGTACATTAATTTGCAACATATGAAACCGGTTAAACCCAATAAAGGGAAGTATTATCTGCCTCATCTTGCGGTATTAAAGAATACAGATACCACAAAAAGTCGGGTAGTGTTCGATGCGTCCGTGCAGACATCTACAGGCCTAAGTCTAGATTTTTATTTTTTTTTTTTTATTTTTTATTAATGGATATTATTACAACTGAATATAATTCATCTAGTAACTTATCTTTAGTAAATTTGTTAGTTTTTGTTGAGTTTAACCCACTGGTTAGCTCCAAGTATATTATAAGATTACATTAACCGCCCCAAATCTAAAGGTTTCGTCCTTCGAAGCCTTCTAACTGGGTCTGTGTTGGTCATAATATTTTGAAATGTTTGAATTATTTTAACATTGCTCTTCTTGGTACAACCCCACAGTTCTATACCATATGTCCATATAGGTTTCAATATTTGCCGATATAATAGTAGCTTATTATGTACTGTTAGCTCAGATTTTCTCCCTAAGAGCCAGGACATTTTTCTGTATTTGATGTTTAGTTCTTCTTTTTTCTTTTTAACGTGCTCTTTTCACTTCAGCTTAGCATCAAGAGTCATGCATAAGTATTTCGCTGTGTTCGCATGCGGAATTGGATGCGAGTTCAGTAGAACTGGAATACAGTTAACTGTTCTGTTAGTAAAGTTGACATGTATGGACTTCGTTTGATTCAGCTGAATGCGCCATTTCTTTGTCCATTTACTTATTGCATTAGTGGCATTTTGTAATTTACTAGTTGACTCTTCTATACTGTCTCCTACTGCTAGGATTGCTGTATCATCTGCAAACGTTGCAATGTTTGTATCTTTTGTATTTGGAACATCTCTTGTATAAAGTAAATATAGTATTGGTCCCAGAACACTTCCTTGTGGAACTCCAGCCGATATTTGTCTAAGGTCAGAGTATTCATCTTCAAATTTAACTCGAAAATATCGATCAGCTAGATAAGATTTTAATATCTGGTAAAATTGCTTTGGCAGGTCTCGATAAAGTTTATATTCTAGTCCTTGGTGCCATACTTTATCGAAGGCTTGTGCAACATCCAAAAAGATAGTTGAACAGATTTTCTTCTTTTCTAGTGAATCTTCAATTATATCGGTAACCCTATGTAATTGGTCTATAGTAGAATGTCTCTCTATAAAGTCAAACTGATGTGGTGGAATTAGTTTTCTTTCCTCTATTACTGGTTTTAGCCTTTTTAGCAATAATTTTTCGAACAACTTCGAAATTATAGGAAGAAGCGAAATAGGCCTGAACGAGGTTTTAACTTTAGGCGGTTTATTCGGTTTTGGAATCATTATCACTTCTGCAACCTTCCATTGGTATGGAACGTATTTTAGTCTGAATGCTGCGTTTTTTAGTTGAAGCAGTTTTCGTAAGCCCTTTTCGGGAAGTTCTTTTACTATTTGACCTGAAATTAGGTCATAACCAGGACATTTTTTTGAACTCAAGTTGCTAATAATTTCATATTTTAGCTCTTGTAATGTTACTGGTTTGATGATTAGGTTATCCACTTTTCTAACTGGGTTTATATTTTCTTCCGCTGATTGCCTTGGAAGGGGCTGGAATGTGTTTTTGAGGTGGGCTGCAAACAAGACAGCCTTCTCCTGACCACTTCTTGCCCAAGATCCATCGTTTTTTTTGATAGGAGGTATCTGCTTATTTGGTCGTTTAAGTCCTTTCGTTGCTTTCCAAAGTGAATAGTCAGTGTCTTTTTGGCTGGAAAGACCAGTTAGATATTCACTTATCGAATTGTTTTTAATTTCTTTGATTAACTGCTTTAATTTGTTGCTTAAATAATTAAGTCTCGATTTAATTTGTGATGCTCGATTCCGCTGCCAAATTTTTCGAGCTTTCCGCTTTTCACTAACCAAATCTCTCACTTCCAATGAATAGTTGTTTTTCTTTGGCACTTTATATTGACTAATGGGCGTACTCTGCCACGCTGCTTGAATTATATTATTATTTAAACTATTTAAAACTCGCAGTTTAATTCTTGTCCTGCCGCATATAGATCTTTACCCTTACGTGTTGACAGTCTCGATCCCCAGTACGTATTCTTAGCATTAAAGTCCCCTCCAATTATGAAGTTGACTCCAAGCGATTTAAATAACGGGATATAATTTTCTTTAGCAAATTGATATCGCGGTGGGCAGTATATAGATGAAATGCTATACTCCTTTTCATTATTGAGTCGAATTTTAATGGTTGATACTTGCATATTTTCCTTTTCTATTTTTACTCCTTCGTAGTGTTTGATATTTTCTTTAACGAAAATAGTTGATCCTCCTCTCGCTTTTCCTGATGAGTGGATAGCATGGTAGCAGTGATATCAACGAATTTTTACGTACGATACATTTGTGAAATGGGTTTCCGATATTAGACATATGTCTATCTTATCCATGTTTAAGAAAATTTCTAGCTCCAGAATTTGTGGCAATAGGCCATTTGCATTCCAGTTGGCAATTCTTAATGTTTTACTACTATTCATACTAGTAAATCATAGAAGTGAACTCATTCACTGCTTCTTGTTTATTTAGTCGCTTATGTACGGCTTCTAGGCTTCTTTCTTGTTTTGCAATTCGCATGTTCAAAGCTACTATACTCCGTAGTATTTTTTCAAGAATTGAGGATTCTTGTTTTTCCTTAATACAAAGTGGCTCTTGTTGCTGGACTATCTGTGAGTATGTCTTTGGTCCCGCTCCTGTACTAGCTTGTGGTTGAGCTTTCATGTTTTTCGGCTTTCATGATATTCCGTTAACTGGCATCTCACGGTTTTGCTTAAACTGAAGTTTTTTATTTCTCAGTTTTTGCAGTTCTTTAGCTATCTCGCATCCTCTATAATTTGCTGGATGATCTCCTTTACAGTTTACACATTTAGGAGTAGTTGTTTTTCCTAGTAGGCAGGCTTGCGCTAGATGTTTTCCAGAACATTTTACACATCTTGGCTCTCGATTACAATATTTCTGGGTGTGATTAAAACCTTGGCATTTTTTACATTGGGGTATTAATCCAGTGGCCTTGCGTAGTGCTTAAATTCTAACTCTCATATTGAGAATAGCTCTAATGTTAAAGATGTTTTCAATTTTTTCTTTATTATTAAATATAAGCATGAATAATGGGAGCCCTCTCTTGTTTATTTTGACCCCTTGATCACTTTTCTTCTTTTCTTTTTTGATGATGTTTGCGGCGTCTTCTATTTTCAGCCCCTTACACTTTAAGTCGTGTAATATATCTTCTATTTTACTAGTAGGATGCAGACCTCTTTCCATCACTTTGATCGGGCGGTCATTTTTGTTTTCATAAGTGTACCATTCTTTGTGTATTCTTGTACTTACCTTCCTCAGTAAGCTTCGTGGCTAATGCTCTATATGTGTCAACGTCTGTTGTGTTGATTTTCCATATATTGTTATTTAGTGACACTACCCTGAATTCTTTGTCAGTAATCGATTTCATAAGATCGTGAACAGCGCCATATTCAGTAATTCCCATTATATTGATTGGAGGCGGTGCCTTATCCTTGGGTTTGGCTGACTTAGCCTCTTGTTCCGTTGATTTTATATTATTAGATTTTGTAGACTGGTCTGAAGCTACAATTTCTGGCGAAAATTCAGCTTTTCTTTTTTTAGAGGCTCTATTTCTTTTATTCTTTTTAAGGATCCAGTCTGTTTCCTCGCGTAATTCGTCTTCATCAGTGAAGAATTCTGCGGCTGGCTGGTCCTGTATTTCCTTAACTTGAAGGGCCTGTTTCAGCATTTCGTTTTCATTTTTCAGAATGTTGATCTCTTTACTAAGTTGAGAAGTCAACTTTTCTATTTTGCTTAATTGCTTACGAAGTTCTTCGTTTTCTTTCTCATAGCTATTAATTGAGGATGTTGGGGATCTCGTTAATTTGGAGTTGCGTCCAAATGGGTTTTCATTATTTGACTTTGTCAAATAATTGCGGTCGTAGGATTTCGACGACTGGGAGCCGGCTTCCACACTCTTCCAAATCGCCGGGACTGGGGTCCGAATCCCTGCACCGTAGAATTTCCTTCTTCCTTATTGTCCATATTGGTTTTTTGTCAGGTATCCTTCCTCTAGCATTTTAGACCTATTGCCAGGTACTAAAAACAGCCGCTCCTAACCTGGAGAACAGACGCTGACCAAGAAGCCGCCCAATGTGAGTCCGTCGCGCTTGGATTTTTTACTTCACTTAAGGTTATACTGCTCTGATTTTATTTTTATTTTTAGCAAAATGCACTCGTTGCAATAAAAACAATATAAAACACAACAACAAATTTAAATTGTGCACACGTAGATATATTGTATATAATTTCGCTCATTAGTTAAAGGTTTTGACTTTTCTAATAATTGGATAAGATCATGATTCGTAAGATCTTTTGTATTTATCACTGTTTCACTCACAAGTTACATGTGTTAACTTCACAGCAATTTTTACCGATTAGAATATTTGTTCTACTATTTTATTTTAATTATTTAATTCATCGCACATATAGAGTATACAAATGATTGCATAAATGCTAAGTCTAAATGACGTGATGCGTATTGGGCATCCACTACAAAATGACTTATGGTCCATATTACTGAGACGGAGACTACATCGTATTGAGTTCTCCGGCGATATCGAGAAGATGTATTGCCAAATACAAATGCAGGAAGAACATCAGAGTTACTAAACCATCTGGAGAGAATATAAACATCAACCTTCCAACATCATCATCACATAAACATCAACAAGAATACCAACTCACTACCGTTACGTATGGAACATCCACCGCACCTTACCTCGCAATTCGGACACTACATCAACTGGCTGAAGATGAGTTCCCTCAACATCCAGAAGCAAGTCGCATCCTTAAACGCGATTTCTATGTAGATGATGTTTTAACGGGCGCTGACACCGTCGAAGAAGCTCACAGCTGCAATCCCAACTAGTTAAACTTCTTCAGAAGGGAAAAATGGAATTGAGTAAATGGTCTAGCACGCTTAACGTGCGATTAAAACATTAGGAATTCGTTATAATCCAACAGGAGATCACGTCATCTTCCACGTCCAGCTACCACCTTATAACAGCAAACTCACCAAACGGCAATATTTGTCGGAAATGTCAAAAATGTTTGACCCTCTGGGATGGCTGGGACCACTAACTATCAACTGCAAACTAATGTATCAGACAATATGGAGTTTGGATTTGGACTGGGTATGAGTATGTCATACTGCCATTCGAGTTCTCTGAGAAATGGGATCATCTAAGAAGGATTTAAATGAAAGTCAAGCCATCAATACGCGAAACCCTTATTATTCAACAAACAACTGCAGCATTGAACTACACGGATTTTGTGATGCTTCCGAATCCACCTATGCAGCGATAATAAACAGTAAAATTACCGTCAGTGACCAAATAATCACCAGACTACTCACGGCGAAAACTAATGTGGCTCCAATAAAATCCAAAATAACCATCCCTCGCCTAGAGCTTAGTGGAGCATTGTTATTAAGCCGACTAGTAATCAACAAGTAATCAAAGCAATGGACTGATTCCATGATCACACTGGCATGGATTCAAGAATCTCCGTACACGTGGAAACCGTTTGTTGCCAACCGAGTCGCAGAAATTCAAGCCCTTAGCGACATACAATCATGGAAACATGTTCGGTCGGAAGATAATCCGGCAGACTGTGTGCCTTGAGGAGTGACCGCAAAAAAAATGAAATCACTGAACAGTTGGTGGAAGGGACCCAATTTCATGCTAAATAAGGTACCATATGAAGGGCAGCAAATTTCCGAGACAACAGTCGAGATGACATTCAATTCACATCTTCAAATACTAACTAGTCAGTCAGAAATTGATTGGTTAATAAACAAACACTCATCTCTCAGTAAACTCGTCCGAATAACAGTCTACATATTAAGATGGCGGACCAAACATCGAGGACTAATATGGCAAGACGAATGGGATCACGCATTATTGCGTTTAGTTCGAACCGTCCAGCATTCATCACTAAACAAAAACAAGCCTCTTAATAAGCACAGCAAGCTTCATTCACTTAATCCCTTCGTAGACAAAAACAACGTTATTCGGGTAGGAGGTAGACTGGAAAATTCAAAGCTCCCGTATGAAGAATGACATCCGGTTATAATCCCATACAAGGGACATTTTACCGATTTGGTCCTGGATTGGGGCCATCGCCAAACGTTGCATGGGGGTAATTCGTTGACTTTGGCATATACTAGAAAATGGTTCTGGATCATCACAGGAGTTCAAGCAGTTAAACGACACATGCCATCGATTCAAGGTTAAAGCCTCGGAACAGCTCATGGGAAATTTGCCTGCTTCTCGAGTCACTGTAGCTCGACCATTCACATACACTGGAGTGGATTATGCAGGGCCCATTAACATACGAATGAGCAGAGGCCGGGGAAATAAATCCTGCAAGGGTACATTTGCATATCAATTTTTGCCAGAAAGACAATGGCGTACCC
The DNA here is from genome assembly GCA_963932295.1 of Tipula lateralis. Lineage (NCBI taxonomy): Eukaryota > Metazoa > Arthropoda > Insecta > Diptera > Tipulidae > Tipula > Tipula lateralis. Next base: position 31,813,059 of record OZ010739.1, on the reverse strand, counting down.
TCCAAGGAGTATATATCCATCTTGTTGGTAATCAGCTAGATTACGACTTTCGATGATAACTAGACTAAATAATTTATGTGACTTCTTATATTTGGTAATTTTCAGAATGTTTTGCATGTTTTAGGGCAGCACAAGAGTTGTGCTGAGAATTCTTTAAAGGGATTAATTCGTTATGTCGATTGGAGAATACCATTTTTGTAGCTGGGGTAAAAGTGTTTCCGCTGAATCCGCATTTCAACATCAATCTCAGTTAGTTGGTGAAAAAGTGTTTCTAGAAGGAGTTTATGTTAGTACAAGAATGCCGCAATTGCAGGCCAACATAAAGTCTAATTGTAAGCCCCGATGAGATACTAGAACGGATTTTGATGTCGGATGCTATGGTAATGCTGTACCTGTCACAAGTATTAGGATTTACGGACAGAAAATAACTTGTAACTCGTAAGGAAATAGAGGACGAGGACTAGTAATCCTCTTTTTTTTACTAATTCCCTTGCTCTTTCGTACCAGTACGGTAATATGGTAATCTATGGAATGATGCAGGACGTATCTTGTGCAAAGCTTAGCTGTTGTGTCAAGAGGGACGCTCGTTATGTATAATGCTCGTTTCGATTCCGATTGGGCTCCCTCAGTCTATGGTGATACAAATGGAAAAAGTGATCATCATCGACACTTTTGCACCCTGAATCTAAAGATTAAATATAAAGTCTGAAGGAATGTAAACTATTCCACAACACTGATTTAGGCCCACCATTCCAGAATCTAAAAATTTCAAAAAGCACAAAACATTTATTTCAACCATTTGACTTTTCACTTTTCATTATCTTTTAAGAAAAACTTAAAAAAGATCAATAATAAAAAAAAATTCAAGTGGAAAACTCTCTCCATCCTTTTTCGAAGTGCTATGAAAAACTTATTGTTTTTTGCGCTTGAGGATGTAATAATGATAATAATAAGGAATAACAATATTAGGATGAATTTATTCGCTTGTCGTTACTTTTTATATTGCTGAGCGGGATGTCTGTTGGTAACGGCGACGATAAACCATTATACAAGTAAGTGGTGTGATGGTATGATTTTTCGTGTAATGAAAATCGTAGAAAAATAACCAGATAAAAATTGAAGGGAATTTATTTTATTTTATTATTTCGAAAGACTGTCAAGCAGATTGAAAAATGTTGATTAATTTCTTAATTTCATTCGCGGGGTCTTACATTACAGTTTAGACAGTAATATATATATATATATATATATATATATATATATATATATATATATATATATATATATATATATAATATATATATATATATATATATATATATATATATATATATATATATATATATATATATATATATATATATATATATATATATATATATGAATGTATATATTATTATTTTGCTATGGGCAGGCCTCCTTAATAATTAACTGATAACACATATCAGCCGAAACGTTGGCAATTTCGCATTCGATATAATCCCAGAGCTCCCGTAACGTTGTTGGCTTGTTGACATAAACAAACTAATTCACCTTCATATATAGTTAAATAGTTTGACCAGCAATCGTTTGATTACCACATAACACTAATGTAACATGGCGATGAATTTATTCGACAAAAAAAATAGTTCAATCTCACCTCCGGCTTAAAACCCATCTATTAAGTCACTTTAGGTTTTGAAGCCAAAATCTTTACGTAACATTAACCATAATGTGGTTTGAGAAATTCCCAATCTTTGTGAACTGCGTGGAATCAACTAGTTTGGCTCATTTGCGGTACTTCGACTAGTACGATGTATTACTGGCATTGTAATGGATATTCCAATGTCAGTAAGACATCGCACTCGTGCCAGTGAGACACCTCAGCTGGTAATTAAAAAGCTCATTAATTCTTATCAAGATTATCGAAGACTCGGACGAAAGTCAAAATTGCCTCGGATGGACAACGAACGAATGTAGTACTGTTGTTATTTTACAGGCCCTATCCAAAGCTGAGTGGAGCTCATAGGGTTACGGAAACATTACCGAGTTGCAAGCTGACCTCATACAATTCTAAGCACCGAGGTAAGCTAGTGGTAGACACTGGAACCAATGAGGAACCAACTTTATCTGAGCGGAAATAAGCAGCTCGCAGAAATATAAGCTAGGCTATAAGAAACTAAGCTTAGTTACGAAGCCATACAAAAGTGGTTTCTGTGTTCTAATTAAGGCAGAACCACGGAAGTCTGAAATGGAGCAATTGGAGAAAAGAACTCTCAGATATCTAGTCTGTGGCCAGAACATTAATTAATCGAAATAATTTACACTTCGAACAGCGACAGGTGAAACTACTTTTTTTCCTTGAGATGGTACGAGTTAGAAATCAGTACGCCGTGGCAGAGCCCGATTTTAAAAATTAGAACCCATTTGTGTTGGAACTCGATATAGAGATTATTTTGCATTGTACAGAAAATAGTTTGTTTGGGCAAACACAGCAGCCAGAGAAGGAGCACTAGTCGAGCTGAAAAGCTTTTCCATCAAAAATCTCATAATCAGCAATTATGATCAAGATGTGAAAAACAGATTATAACGTGTGGAAGTCAGAGATGCGCCCAGGTGGCGCAGTGGTTAAAGCTGCGGCAGTTAGAGCGGGAGGTTTGGGGTTCAATCCCGATAGGGGCAGGATGTAAAAGTATTTTTTCACCATACGATTACGATCCGTGGTGTGAATAAATACATCTATGACACTCTGCTGGAGTGCAGAATTCATGGGCCAACCCATCTTCCATGTCAGTACTATAGGCTGAAATAAAAAAAAAAAAAAAGAAGTCAGAGATGGAAGCTGACATGCTTTTCTCGAAAAAGAAAATGGCAACGTTTTCTCAAAAGAGAATAAAAACGTTGGGAAAACAAATGTCATCCGACATAAAATCAACATGGAAATACTCTTCCCATCAAGAAACTATCAAGAAAATTATCAAACCGAAGTCGAAGAGATGTTGCCTAACATGGACAAGGAAACAACCATTACACCATCAAAAAATTACGTGGAGTTTAATTAACTGTCAGTTATCCCAATTCTGCCACTAATTGTTACGACTCTCTTCTGGCCGTACCTAAATTATCGAAGACTCGAACCTAGATTATAATTTCAACTGCAGGTTATAACTATAATGAGGAAACAAGATGTGTGAACCTGACCGATCCACACTAGAATTGTGAGCACGCTAGCGGCACATACACTCATAAACGCTACCTGTGACGTACTAATGTGAATCCAACTGTATCTTAGGGGAAAGAAGTAGCCCCAGCTATAATAGAAGTTATAAATCCAAACAACTTACTCATGGACAGAGAAATCAGCTTGTACGAGTCAGAAATAGGTTTGAGGGGGCAGACCTCGATTTTAAAAATCAGAACCCTTTGGTGTTGGAACTCGAATATCAAACCTTGCAATATGGCCATTATTTTGCAGACATGGTCCGAGGATAGTTTGGTCGGGCAAACACTCGTAGCAGCCAGAGAAGGAGCTGAAAAATTTGTCGATCAAAAAAAGCACAATCAGCAATGGCGGACAAATTGTCAAAAGGGCCGGCCGATGGAACAGATCATCAGTTATCAGGATGGACAGAAATAAAACGGAGTAACTGACAACCCAGTAATCGATCCTGTCAGAAATGTAACGTTTTCTCGAAAAACATGATATAGACGTTACCAAACCGAAGTCGAGGAGATATTGACCAAGATGAACATTAAGAAACCGTTACACCATCCAAAAGTCCGGAAAATTCACCAGTGGTGTTAGTTAAGAAGAAATATAATTTGATCCAATTGTGCGTGGACTACCGAACGCTCAAGGATCAAACTCAACACCCCACTACACAAATCAAAGACATGCTGGATACTTTTTCAGGAGCAAAATGATACTATACATTGGTTCTGAGCAGTTCACAACAATTGTCCATTTACAGTAAACAGTTATTTTTGTCGTGCCTTCCCAGAAATTTTGGCTTCATGGTCATGTTCGCTAGGGTACTCTCTGGAAATCATACATGGTTTAAAGCTACTTCATTTTTGACGTCACTGAAACTTTTGGAAGGGGGCTACGATCGCACTGCATTAACGGTTTGGGTTGATATTTTTGATCTGCAATCCTATTTCTAGAGTTCTTATGTATTCCATCACATTTGGTAATTCTTTTGGTGAAGAGTTTATTACCGTTTTCTTATTCATGTATTACTTTGTGGCAAGAAATGGGTATAGACATGTATGCATAGAAATACTATACATACAGTTATAGTATAAAGGTGGATGGGGTGTGAAAATTATGATAAAATTGTAACAAATTAATATGCCACACCACTTCGCCCATAAAATATAGAAAAAAACTGTAATTCAACTTTTATGTTTTAGTACCAAATGAAAAATCAAAAATTTTCCAATTTTCACTTGATTGTTGTTGTTAAATTTTTTATAGTTTTATCCATAATTTTATTTTCCATCGTGTTGTTCTCAACTTTGCTCATTCATTTTGAACAATATTGAGCACCATTAATTAATGAAAGCTAATATTGTATATGAACAGAAGAGAAAATGGAAAATTAATAATTTTCATATGATGTACTCATAAAAAATCCCAGATCTTTGTGATGTTTCAAAACGGTCTGCGATATTAAGGAAGAAATATTCTCGAGTTTGAAGACCCAGTTGCAATAATCTAGTGGTTCTTTCTGGATTAGTTCTCTCTTGTGCGCCACGAGATCTAGTGCCAGACCTTCCGACAGCTTACGTTTTGATTACGTCCTTACTTTTACGCCATTACAGCCAATTCGAGGACATACGACCATAGGTCCGATTTTCCTAACCATCTGCACATTGCATAGCTCCATACCAGCCTATAGTGCTGGTATGGAAGATGGGTCGGCCCATGAGCTCTGCACTCTAACAGGGGGTCATAGTTGTGTTCATTCACACCACAGATCGGAATCTCATGGTGAAAAATTCTTTTTGCATCCTGCCCCTATCGGGATTCGAACCGCAGCTTTAACCACTGCGCCACCTGGGCGGTATCGTCAACTATTTCTATCCCGGAATTTCGAACTTGCTGAATTTGAGGTTAGATATTGGACAGTGTTATACCAAATTTTGTTCTTATTGGTCGGGCTCTTGTTGCTTATCAATTAAATTAGAGTTTAGAACTTGCTCATGTCCTGTCCTGATACCCTGTTTGGCCATCATCTTCTCTTGCCTGGTAATCATTTTCTTTTTGAACTAATTTGCTTTTGAATGTCTTTTGTATTAGACAACTTATGTATTGTCAACCGAAAAGATTATTCTTTCATAAGACATTGCACTTACATGTTACACACACACATACACTATATTTATATAAATGGCTGTTAAATATTTATCAAATAACAAACAATATGAATTTTTTTTTAGTAAATACACTGTTAAAACGATCTATTACTACAAGCTGCGACAGTTGGACCAGGAGGTGCTGGATTCGTATTAATTTTTCACAATCTTATTATGATCGGTGGTATGAAAGATCAGTTAACTAGCCATTCGTTGGAGAGTGGTATGGGCTGACCTATCTTCCATGTCAGTACTATATAGGCTGGAATCGAGCATTGTAATTTCTTGCATAACTTCTTGAAACTTTTTGACTTTTTGATTTTCCAACTACGAGCGACAGTCCATGGTTCTCAATGTGACGTCATTTGCCATCGTTATCTTCAGCATAGTGTGACACATTACGCTCCAAAGGTCAGAGTAAAATTCTGATCCTTGAGCAGCACCAGCCAATATTATCGGCCAGCGTGATGAGTTGACGACAGCACCTGTAGTTAAACGGCCACTTATAACTCTATACTGTTTACTCGAAAGTTGGCCGCCGATTTGCGGCACCAAACCTTGGCTTTAAGAGTTTTTCTAAAAGTTCTCGAATATGTTGCGGATACATTTTTGTAGTCTATTTTACACCATCCGGATTAGAGTAGTTCTCATTACTTCTCGTCCATAAGTCGTTATTTTAACGTAATGGTTAAATGTTTAGTTGCATTTCATAGTTCTAACCTTCCTTTGTACAGGGTGGGGCAAAAGTCCCGCTACCATTTTAATTGCTTGCGCGCCATCTTTTTATGTGACGTTTAGCTCAGTTTAATTATAATGAATAAATATACGTCACAAATAGTGAACGAGCAGAAATAGTGAAAATATTTATTGAAAATAATCGTTCCATTATTGCCACTCATCGGGAATTGCGTCAAAAATATCCTAATCGTCCTAATCGTCAATTTATCGTATTTTCGACGGTACGATACGACAGTAGACAGACCTCGTTCTGTAAGACAACGGACGTCTCGTAACACTGAAAATGTGGCGCTGGTGTGCGATAGTGTTGCAGAGTCTTGAAAGATCAATCCGGAGATGTGGTTCCCAGTTGCACATTTCTGCACGCAGTTTAAGGCGAATTTTGAAAACTGATTCGAAAATGTTCCCGTACTAAATTCAATTAGTTCAGTAAATTCATAATGAGCGATGAAGCCCTTTTCCATCCTAGTGGCCACGTCAAAAAGCAGAACAGTCGGTTTTGGGGAACACAGAATCCTCAAATTATTCATCAAACATCATCACATATACTTAAAACCGTTTTATGGTGTGGTATTCATGCTGGAAACATCATTGGTAAAAGTCCCGCTACCATAGAGGACATGTGGTTTCAGCAAGATGGGGCCACAGCACACACAGCCGGTTCAATAATTCAATTATTGAATGAGGTTTTTCCACGAAAGTAATTTCCCGAAATTGCGATTTAGCATGGCCAGATCTCTGGATTTATAAGCGCAAGTTTTTTTAAAATCAAAAATTTATGTAAATAAGCCCCAAACGATTCAACATCTTAAAGACAATATTCGTCACAAAATTGAAGACATATAGTCTGAGATGTTGCAGGATGCCATGAAAAATGCCTTGTAAATGGTAGTGGGACTTTTGCTCCACCCTGTATCAGTTCAAAATATTAAGAAACTGTGATGGAGAAATAATAGCATTTAGATTCTGTATTTCACAAATTTTATTATTTTACCGGGTTTTAAAGGCCATTGGCTGCCCGTACTATGACCGACTTCATCGGTTGCGATTGTGGAGGCATCATCGTCAACAGTAACCTCTTCGCCCACTGAAATGTGGCTCTCCCTTCAAAGATTGCTTTATCATTTGGTTAAGATTGTGGCGTTCACAAATACGACGAATAGTCACGCCACAATAGTGAAGTATAAACAAAAATAATCGAAAAAAGATTTCGAATCAAATTCTGTAAATTCGCTAGAACTGTTGCAACATAGCTTCACAATATATATAGAAAACGAAATGCAAAATACATCAAGTCCGGTCGCATATGCCTGATGAGATGGATTTGATCTTTTCGATCACACAACGAGTCAATGACGTCATCAGATCGAAACCGGCCTAGCGAAACGAATATTATAGACCACATACAAGATGCCATACATTTCAAGACAAACGTCTTCATCGGCTGGTTGATCCAGCGCCCTAGCTGTCAATCAATGCCAATCTGTGGAGTTCAAAGTCTAACTCCCACCATTCATCACTAGCTGTCACGATTACAGCTCCCTGCATCACTATCACACTTCAACAAGAACAGCACGCAGAACTTGACCGAGCGAGCGTACTCGCTGTCCTTTGATCTCATGTACGATATCAAGAATTCACAGGAAATTCATACATGACAACGGATCTGATCATGAATGTTGCTTATCTGCATTGGCAAGATATTTTGTAAGTGGACGTATAAAGCTCGATTGCCAGGGACAAGGCGAACCTTGATATTCTCTACTATAGCATTATTCTGAGTTATGAAAGATCTTAGATACTTGAATATCAGAACTCCTTTAAACGTGATGTAACAACTACCAGAGATCAGATATTTGGTTTGTTCCAGAGGATCTCTTATATTCCATTGCTATTTAATTTAATAACAGATATCAACTACATAATATACCAAAAGTTGATTGGAAAATACTTGAGCTGACCGATTTGAACGGACTCCTTCTTGGTAGTCACTGATTATTTCCTCTGCCAGAGGAGTAATTCTATCCAAGATAATGTACCAATGATAATTGTGTGCTGTGCAAATGGAGCTTTATCGCGATAATTCTTGCATTTCAAGCGATCATCCTTTCTGAATATTGATCAAAATGCGGCCACTTTCCATTGTTCGGGCATAATCGATAGAATAAGGTGGAAAAGTCAGTTCGACAAAGTAAGCCATCCCAATATCAAGAGCTTTGAATAAATGCAGCAAACATGATTGTTCTTTAATCAGTGAATGTTTATGGTGAATTCCTGACAGAGGTTTCCATCCTGATCCCAAATGGCAGTTGGTCGAGTTCTTAAGGTACGGTGCAATCCTGTGTCTTCTTTAAACACACGATACAAACTACGCTCATTTCTGAGTTGTTCTACTCTTAAGATCTTAGTCTTCCACCATTCGGTTAACGTTTATCCTAGCAGAAACTGATATATTTTGTTGCACAGTAGTAACACGACGCCCCTTATCAAACCAAACATTTTTGGGCATTGGTTTCACTATACACAGACAATTGAGAGGTTGGAATTCCAACATATACATATCTCAAAATATAGGGTACTGATTACGATTCTAGTGATGATTTTACTGAAACGAGGACATATCTTACTATAACTAGAGGGTATGCAACCTATTACATGAAATCTTTGGCATCATCAATCAAGAGACGATTGAGAGGTCAGCAGAGATTTAGATATATAGCGTTTATTTCAATGTTGGCATACCGGAAAAAAAAATGGTAACGTTATTAATTTCGTTTTACCTCCGAATTAAATTTCGTTATTATTACGGTTATTGGTACGTAACTTAAAAAGCAAATAATTTCGTTCCGTAATACCGGTATTAATTGGTACATAGAACTTAAATTTACATAGATTGATTAAAAGTTTGCTTAATAAGAAGGTGCAAAGAACGGCCTGCATACTTATAAAAGGGGCGCTGAAGACAACACCTACAAGTGCCTTAGAGGTCATGTTTCACCTTCTCTCCGTTGACATTTATGGTAAGCAGATGGCGGTGATTACGGCCACTCGACTATCAGCCGTATCTCAATGGAAATATCTTCAGACAGGACACTCGACGATAGTCAGATCGCTGAGGAAAGAACTGGCGAATCTAGAGTATGTTACTCGGACTCTGTGCTTCGAGAAAAGTTTCCAAACTACCTGCCCCTCATGGAAATCTTGAAGGAGCGGGTCGGCAGCGGAAACGGAAGAATTGCAGTTCCTTACGGATGGCTTCAAACTAAACGGTAAAGTAGGAGCTGGACTCTTCTTTGATAAACAACATCCAGGTAGTCTGGGTCTTCGGCCACTCAGACGTAATGGGAAACTGCAGGACGGACAAACTAGCGAGGCACGGTACAACTCTCCAACTGCTACCGGAAAGGGAGACCCATTAACGACCCATCAAAGTTGGGGAGACCCATTAACGCACTCAAGACTGTGCTTTAAAAAGTGCGAACGATAGGTGGACGAACACCCTCTCATGTACAGTTGCAAGACTGATGCCCGGCTTTGTCACACAAAAGATATGAATATTTGGGTAAGTTCCTAATGGACTACCTTTCTGATCTCGAAAACTGTAATGTGCGAGACTTATTACGCTACGTAAGAAGCTCAAACTGGTTCTCATAAGGGTTAAAGGAGAGTAAGATCCTGTGGTATCACAACAGACCGTCGCAGGTCTAAGTGAGCGGTAGCAGCCACTCAACCTAACCTAATCTTGCTTAGTGTTGATTCGCTGTAGAAAATAAGAAGTTTTGTTAAAAACCTTCACAAAAGCTTGCACCGTGCATTTTTCGAATGATCCTGAAAATTTAAACTAAAACTGGGATGCTGGGAAGCATCTTTACTTTTTCAAAGTTATTTAGCAGCGCAGAAATTTGATTTGCTTCACTAATCGTGTGTGTATTTAGGTTATTTGCGGAATTGTTGAATTTCTGCTTCAGATATGAACTTAAAATATCTTCAGAAACCGAAGCTCTTCGCCAGATATATTATTCGCTGGAAAACCCAAATAACGGAAAATATATAAACCATAACGTAACAAAGTTACGTTATTTCCAATTTTATTATTATAGTACCGGTACAAATAACGTTATTGGGAATAATTCTGGGTTTTCCGTTATTTCGTTCCGTTACAATACCGGTATGCCAACACTGGTTTATTTATTTATATTAGTATATTTGAACTTTTCGTCCTTAAAAACCAGAAATAGGTTAAACTTCCTTTCAGTTTTACTAATCTTTATTTACAGTTATAAAATGGTAAATAACGGTTAGTAAAACTGAAACGAAAGAGATAGAGGGAACACGCGTTTTGATTGTTTATATTATAAGAAAATTTTATTTAATTGAATATATCATCTAGCGGGAAACTACAGAACTGTAAATAGTTCTTTCTCTTTTCTTTTTCGCTGTTTGAGGTTATTTTTAACAGTGTGCTTACAAATACATATTCTTATGTTCTAATTGGATTTGCATACTTATAGGTTATATATTTAACAGCCGTCAATATATATATATATATATATATATATATATATATATATATATATATATATATATATATATATATATTTATATATATATCACTATCTCTAATAGACCATTAAATTTTCATTTGTTTTAGCTTATTTCTTAATTTATTTTCTTTTTATTTCTATGTTTTCCACAACATCAGTTAAGATAAATAATTTTTTTTTTTTTAATAAAAATCATCAAAAATTTTCCTAATATTTTATCCCTAATTAATAATTATAAAATATTTAATGTAGGAAATAATTACGATTGGAAAATAGATGTAAATAAGTGAAAAATTTCTGAGTGTGGAATTTTTACTGGTATTTTGAGTTCTTTCGATCGTGTAGTAGAAAAGTGTTTTTTGTTTTATTTGAATATTTTTGTGTTACTTAACTCTAAAAAAAAATAAATAAGGAAATGAAAATGTGTAATACAATTAAAAGAAAATCAAAAGAATTTTGTTAAAAAAAATAAATAAAAAGATAATTTTTGAAAATTAAATTATCAAATTAAAATGGCAACATTTGATAGAAAAAATTATTATATAAAATATTTTCATTGCTTATCTTTATCGGGTTCGAATCCCGATTCGGGGCAAGATTCAAATGGGTTTTTCACCTTCGATCGTTTGGGCGGTGCGATCGGTGTGAAAAATGAACATATATCTGGATCCCCTGTCGTGTTTAGAATCCATGGGCGTACCACTTTATCATTTAACCATGACTGTAGTAAATTCCTCCAATGTCAAGTGCTGATTACATACCAATTAATCGTTTAAAAAAAATTAACTATGACTTAGAGGCCGTAAACGGCCCTTACCGCGTCTCAAATGAGACCTTACTTACCAGTTTTAACGATTGGTGCACATTTTAGGTGGTCAGCCCAACGAATGTTTTTACACACAAACGCGTTTTTTTTTATGTCATCCGGTTGCATGTTAATTTTTGGTCAACGGCGGAAATCGAACTCGAGACCGCGGCGTGATGAGAAACTCTCTTAACCGTTAAGCTACATCCGGCGACAGTTATTCGTTTAAAATTTGTTTTTTATAGGAAGGCATATAACTCTGATAAATAGTTTGCAGCAAATACCGCGTCTTGCGATGAATCGTTGTATAACTCTTTGTTCTGGTATTCCATCATCGGACACGTTACTCTTTTCGATTGGCCAATCATCTCGATTGTGTTGCAGAAAGTTTGGACCCGACCACCATAATTTGTGTTCGATCAGCTCGTTTAGAAATATTCCACGTGAGGCGCAATCGGCTGGATTCATCTCGGATTGAATATGAAGCCAGTGACTACGTGAGTATTTGTTTAGAATTGCTTTCTGTCAAAACTGCTGCTTGAAGTTCCAATCTTGGTAAAGTCAGCCGTTTAATGGGTGCCACCTTAGTTTTTGCTGGCAAAAGCTGTGAATTTTTACCGTTTACAGCATATACAACGCCTCCAAATGCACTTTGGCTCTCATCGGCGAACCCATGTAGTGTAACTCCATCTTCTGTACCAATCCAACGCTTTATTTTTACCAAGTTAATATTTTCAAAGCTTTTCCTTATTTTTAGCCAATCAATAAGAATATCATTCGGCAATTAATCATCCCAATTCATTGTAGTGAGCCATACTTGAAACGTGTGGATCGAATATTTATCTTGCTTCGGATAAAAGAGTCCGTTTTGTTGTCGTCGACCTTTAACACCTGAGGAAAAGATGTGAAATCGTCTGCTTTGGAATCTCAAATCAATCCCAATACTTTACTTTGCCCAATATTTTTTGACAGGTTGATCTGAACTTTCTTAAGTTAAATCCATATTTCTTCAGGTTTTTGATAAGTATGTCACGTATATCCATCAGCATGTCTTTTAACATCTTTTAATCTGATGGCTACTTCTTGTAAAGCTCTTGTGGCTAGGTAAGATGCAGAGCAGGTACTATAGGTTACGGTTGGTAATTCGTAGGCAATCGGTGGTGATAGAGGATCCGGAAATGGCACTGATCCCGAAACTAATATTTCCATCAGTATACGTTGTAGATTGGACTTAGGCTTATATTCAAGCCATACTTTATATTTTTAACAAAATAAGTGTGGAAGAATATATTGAACACACTTTTAACTCGCTGCAATCTCAAAACGACCCAACCTAGAGGGTTGTGTCAGTTTTCATATGTTGTACACATTTTATAGATATAATAGCAATTCAAATCAAAAAGAAAATTCCAAATGTCACTTCTAATTCAAAACAATTTATTTTAGATATATTTTTTGTAATACGGAACTGTGATTAGTGATACAAAAGATGAGGTACATTTTACTAAAAAATTTTAGCAATAGAGGGCCGATTGTAAATTATGATTTTAATTAATTCCATAGCGGTTTCCCAAGCTCTTAATTCTACGCCAAAATACGAAAAACGAAGCGCCAGATAACATAAAAAATGAGAAACTCTCCCAAACATATCGGCAAACATGTCATTAAGAAGTATTCCTCCAAGATAATTTTTAATATTTCATCTCAAATCGACTCTCAAGTTCCCACAACCCCACAAGGCATCGAACGTTTTTTAACAAATGGGTTTTCTTATATCAACGAGTGTCATGTATAAATTAATGTACTATCAACATGCGGATTTGATTCGTTATTCCAGAAGTTTAGAAGTTTCTTTTGAGTTTAGAAGAAATTGAGCTCATCATAGCACAGTGGTCTAATAATAGCGAAGACGAATTTGATAACAACACAGATGATGAAAATTTTCTACAAGAAGAATCAGAAATGGAGGATGTCGATAATAATAATAGATAAGATATTGAAAATTTAAATATTGAGGACATTCCAGTGGTATTTGCCAATGATATTGATATGGAGGCAATCTTCGATACAGTAGACCCCTAAATTCGATTTGTTTGAATATTGTGAAAATGGCTCAGATACCAAGTCATCAACAAAAGGTTCAACTCCATCGTATGGAAATGATATTGATATTTTATTATAGAACGTATCTTATCCTAACTAACCATATATGGCATGTCAGTTGGAAATCTCTGTGAGTTGGGCAATCTTCAATACAGTCGAGTCCCTAATTCGATTTGTTTCAATATTGTGAAAATGACTGTGAAAATTTTTTAATATTTAGTGTAGTGCAATCTTTTTTTTTAAAAAATAACATTTTTTACCGACTGTATATTTGTTTACCAATACATTTAAACATTTTTGTTTTTGTTGATAACTTCACAACCGTGAAAATGAACATGACATTTTAAACAAGGAAGTCGAGTTAAAAGAGTTGAGAGATAGGTTCAAAAAATTGATATGGAAAAATGTACCGCAGGACTTCGATCAAAATTCAACTCAATTCAAAGGCGACGATTCTTTAGCAACTTGATACTCTGCTTTCAGTCTTTAACACTTTTTTCGATGAAGAAATGCTTGAAATGATCCTGAAAGAAAGTAATCTGTACGGTGCGAGTAAAGATATTGCTAATCCTTACACTTTGACCAAACTGGAATTAAAGAACCTCTTAGGAACTTGTATACTTTCTTCAGTACATCATTTGTCCAACAGTAGGTCCAGATGTAGGAAGCAGAATAACTCAAAACGCAATGACTTGAAAAACATTTATTAAGGTCAAAAATATGTTATATTTTGCTGATAATAGCCTTATGGTGCCAAGAGACAACCCAAAACATGACCGATTGTTTAAAATCAGACCATTATAAATATTTTATAAGAAAAGTTTGCACAGCACCGCTGTGATCTAAACTTCGAGATCTATACTGGTCAACAAATATGAACTGGCAGGTACAAGAGGAGAACTTAGGAGCTTCACCCAATGTTATAGTACGATTATGCCGTAACATACCTAGATTTATAAATCACACAGTCTTTTGTGACAATCACTTCACGACAGTGCCCCTTATTTTGCACCTACAAAACGAGGCTATTCATTCCATCGGTACAATTAGGCGGAACCGTATTCCAAATCCTAGATTGAAAACAGAAAGGGAAATGCAAAACTGCGCTAGGGGATTTTACGGGGAATTTTCAACCAGTTTTGAGAATGTTGGAATGTCTCTGGTTCACTGGAGGGATAAAAGATATGTAACCCTTATATCATCATATTGTGGAGCTTACCCTACATCTACAATTAAAATAAAAAATAAAAAAGGGACAATTAAAATAAAAAATCGATTAATATTCAACGCTCAGCTATTTTTAAAGAATAAAATCGTCACATGGGAGGTGTCGATTTGCATGACAGCTTCATAGGAAGGAACCGAATTTAATTGAAGTCTTCAAAGTGGTATTTACGAATGTTCTTTCATTTCGTGGATGTAACTGTAGTAAATTCGTGGATCATCTACAGACAAATGTGTGCCTCTAGAAAAAATCCATCAATGAGTTTGAATCAATTTAGGAAGGATTTGACGAAAGGGCTTTGTTTGGTCAGCTCATATCAACCAAGCACCTCCAGTGGATCGAAACGATTAAACCAAGCTTATATGACACATTAATATTTTTGCATATTCCGGAAAAACTATTATGTTTTCCGGAAAAACTCCAATATTTAGTTTGTTTGAATCATTAAGTCCCGTATGTTTTCCAAGTTTGGGCGAAATTCCGTTTATTGGCGTATCAAGGGATAAAGATAGATTTTAAGTGCCCAGTTTGTTTTTTCCAACATGAGACTGATAATTTTTATTAGCACACATAGATTATAAAGAATTTAAAGAAAGTAACTTGAAGGATATTGGTAATTTCTTTAAATTTGGTGGATCTACATACCGGAATTGTAATGAGTATATCGATCATCCCAAGGAACTAATTATTAACCCCCAAACCGGTTTCGTGGTAATAAGATGCGCTGATATGATGAATAGTTCGAAGTGTCCAGTTAACATTCACCCATATGGTGGAATACTCAGATTTACTTAGACATCTCTAAAAATGCCTGTCATTGAACGTCAAAGATTGGCCAACACAATAAAAGTGTAACACGTTTTGTATATTCAATATCTCACACCTTGAGTGTTTGCGCTGATATTATGAATAGTGCGAAGTGTCCAGTTAACATTCACCCAGATGGTGGAACACCCAGATTTACTTAGACATCTCTAAAAATGCCTCTCATTGGCCGTCAAAGATTGGCCTATAGGGTCGCGCTGATATGATTAATAGTTCGAAGTGTCCAGTTAACATTCACCCATATGGTGTAATACTCAGATTTACTTAGACATCTCTAAAAATGCCTGTCATTGGCCGTCGAAGATTAGCCTACACAATAAAAGTGTAACCCTTTTTGTATATTCAATATCGAGTTCAGTGTTAGTTGTCACACTGAGTGGACGTGTTTTTTTTCCGCTCGGTGTTTAATTAAATAAAATAAATTCGTTTGTGTATGTGTGTGTTTGTGGCTTAAACTCGGGAATCTCAGATGAGTATCGTTATTATATTATATTTAATATTAAATTATATTATATATTGCATTATATATTTAGGTTTTTGTGTTTATATTATAGTGGATGTGCATATACCGTATTTGTGTGTGTCAGTTTACATCCATCGTGTATACATTGCCAGTAACGGTGTTCGTATATACAGCAATTTCATTATCACACACACACAATTTTCCGTTGCAAACGATTGAATGCGACGCGTGTGTTTTTGTTTTGTTTCGTTTGACGAGCCAATCCCATAATTCGATCCTAATATATTTCCCTTTCCTCTGGATGATTTTTATATTTTGTTTTATGTATCAAAATTTACATATTAAGACATACAGTGAGGGGAATTTTTGGAGATTTTGAATTGTAACGCGTTCACTGCATGTGTATGTGTGTATTTTATATAGCACGTTATTTTGTTTTGTTTTCTTCTCTATTCAAATTTCTATTATGTATTAACATGCTGCAACGGTTGCATTAGTCAAATAAATTCTAAATATTTGACTATGTATTTATCCCTTTTGTTTTATATATTTTGCATATATATATAGATCAATACCATTGCAATGCGTATACGGGCAATCAATGCATGTATAGAATAGGTACATACAGGTTTGATCTTGTTTATATTTGTGTACATATAATATAAAATATCAATGCATACAGTGTTGGTTAGATAATTTTGTTTGTTTTGTTTTATTTTTTGTGCAGGTGTTCACTTGCACGTGAAAAAAAAACAAAACATTTTAAAAATATACATATATTTATACATAAATATCGGTACATACAGCAAATCTTTCATATCGATAGATTTACTTTTCAAAAGTTTTGAAAATGATGTTTTCGTATCTTATATCAAATTTGAATTAGACTATATCGATAAGACTATTGAGGTTAAATGTAGTGCAATGTATATTAATGGTAGAATTGACTGAAGATTGTTTTAACACGATCACTACCAATTTACGATCATTGTATTGACGATAATATATATGATCAGTAAATATCCTACTTGTTGGCGAGATTTGAATTGGCTAAAATGTTGAAGTTCGATTTAGCAGATGCTTGTTCATATATTAGGAAAGTGGTGTTTTAAAGGAACGGTTAATGTTCCTCTTGATTTTATTTTGTCAATAAAGTTCACAATTTTGCTCTTGGGTATTTTGTCTTTAGTCTTGGGTAACTTTTGTCTTTATTTCCATGGAAATAATAGTTTATTTAAATAATTTTGTTTTCTTTATTCATATAAGTGTAAATGGATAGGATTTCTTGAGTGATATTCTTAACATTAGATGGGGATCACTCGACCGGTGGTCTTGACCAGAGAGTTTATTTTACTTTAATAAGCAGCTTCGTTTGCTGTATAATATTTCTACTAAAAACTATTAAACTTTCTGAAACGGACGGCCGCTTTGGTGATTTCTTTCATTGGATTGTAGTGTGTTATACAAGAATTCTACTTTGGTGTATTGTGTAAATGTTTGTTGTAAAATCTTAAAACGGACATAAAGAGAGAATGTGTGGAATGGAATGATCGATCAGGTTAGCTAATATGACTGCACTACACTGTTTATTTATTTAAATAGTTTCCCTTACAAACGAATTGACAATGTATTAGATCATCATATTGTATATAGAAATGCTGTCAGGTCATTACGAAAATTTATATTCCCCACGCGTTAGATGGTGATGGATTGGGAATTAAAGGGACACATCTTTAAATACAGCATATGATGAGATGACCCAAAGATGTTTTTTAAAATACTCCAGTTTTAACTGTTGAGGCGATACGAATACATATGATGAATTTAGAATGGTCCTTACCTATCCAACTAACAATAATAACAAGCTCAAATCCAAATGTGAAAATGATTATACTAACAATATATAATAGTTTACTAATATGTAGTTAGCAATGACTCTGCTGTGGATTATCACCTTAGTCGTTTCTGTGATTGTTTCCTTTTCCTAAACCTTATATGTTGAGATGCAAGCAGGGACTGGGCCCGCATAATTTTGGAGTAAAAATTCTCAGATATCTATTTGGAACTCTGCTGAATATACTCCAGCATTATGGTAACAATCTCAGATTCACCGTAACTGGTTGGCTTGTACTCTCCTATCATATCATATCATATCACATATCATATCAACACTTTTTGTATATTCAATATCTCACCCCTTGAGGGTCGAGCTGATATGATGAATAGTTCGAAGTGTCCAGTTGACATCCACCTATATGATGGCATACTCAGATTTACTTAGACATCTCTAGAAATGCCTGTCATTGGCCGTCAAAGATTGGCCTACACAATAAAAGTGTAACACGTTTTGTATATTCAATATCTCACCCCTTGAGTGTTTGCGCTGATATGATGAATAGTTCAAAGTGTCCAGTTAACATCCACCTTTTTGGTGGAACACTCAGATTCACTTAGACATCTCTAGAAGTGCCTGTCATTGGCCGTCAAAGATTGGCCTACACAATAAAAGTGTTACACTTTTTGTATATTCAATATCTCACCCCTTGTGTTAAAAATGAGAACATGCTTGCGGGAACTTTTGATATATGTATAGATGATATATGTGTGATTGTGTTCAGCTCAAGTTGGTCTCAAAATCAACGAGTTCAAAACCAACATGGTCGTGGTGTTCATGGCTCTCTTAAAACAACGACTTTATTCCATGTATTTCTGATCAAATATGGAACAGTTTCTGCCGCAATCCAGGAACCTTAACAAATAACTGAATTTTCATTAATCACTTTACTATCAAATTGATTACATATACATCAGTTTTTTTACCTTCACACTTTCGGTATCGTATACTAGTCTATACACAGATGTACATTTTAATAACGTTATCGCAGTTCCTAAAATGTACATAAATATCTGTACCAAATTTTTTGTTCCATTATCATGATTGAATTCCTGGTTGAATGATTATTTATGGGTTTTTGTGTTTTTCGAGAGATATTTTTATTATTAATATATATTTGTGATAGAGATGTTTTTGCACAGTTATGGGTGTGAAAATATAAACCGCGATAAACACAAATTAGATTACCCAGCTTTGGGGATCTACGATTGTTGACTATTTTTACGGCAGCTAACTATCTGGGGCATCCATCATTTCATGATACCCGAAACACCATTGGCTAGATAAATCTCTTCGAAATATTTTAGATGGTCATCTATATAAAACCTAATATATATGTACATATATTCACATATACACAATCTGAGACACTCGTAGCTAGATAAAATATAAACCAATTTATTACTATTTTTTTATAGTTTTCAATAATTTTTTTCCTACCTGAAACTCAAATAAAACCATCCAATCAGAATCAAACGATTCGCATACAAAGCCATGACAGCAATTTCTCATACCCATACCTTCAAATATGGAATAAAAATAAGAGAGCATGTGGGCGGAATGCAAAATAAAGGTAAAATAATAATTAAAAACACAAAATAGTTTTTTCAATCGGAAAAATAGTCGAAAAATCGATGGAAGAGTGTGAGTGCTCATATATAGTCGTACATAATTCAGTTTTATATATGTATATATATATATATATATATATATATATATATATATATATATATATATATATATATATATATATATGTATATATATATATATATATATATATATATATATATATATATATATATATATATATATATATATATATAGTAAGGTTGAGTCGCTGCTACATCACACTTAGACCGGCAACGGTCCGTTGTGATACCACAGGAACTTACTTCCCTATTACCCTTATGAGGACCAGTTTGGGCTACTTATGTACTTTACAGTTTTTGAGATCAAAGAGGCAGTCCATTAAAAACTTACCTACTTCTAGACCTAGCCTCCTCGCATGTTCTCCTTTTAAGCAGTGTCCTGTGAGTATCTCAACGATCGTTTTCAGTTTACGTCTTCGTAGGGAGATCAGTGTGTTTGAGCGTTCTTAGTCCAGGTTTGACCTGATTAGCCTTGCTAAACTACATGGGTGGGTGTTTGTTCACCTTTCATTCGCTGAGGCTACTGCTTCCCTTTTAAGTCTTGAGTGCCTTAATGGCCCTCCCATATTTTTTCCTTTCCGGTAGCAGTTGGAAAGTTGTACCATGCCTCGCTAGTTCGTCCGCCCTGCAGTTCCTCATGACGTCCGAGTGACCGGAGACCCAGACTATCTGAACGTTGAAATCCTCACTCATCTCGTTCAGAGACAAGTGGCACCCCAACGCCACTATAGACGTCAGAGAAATACAGTCCAGCGACTTGATTCAGTCGAGAATACCACATTATGTCTCAAACAATTCAGGTTCTCCTCAATCGCTATCACATCTGCATTAAACACGCTGCAGAGATCAGAGAGACGAACTGATATATCTACTTCTACTTTATCACAGAAGACTCCAGTTCCTTCTTTACCGTGTAGCTTGGAGCCATTCGTAAAAAACTGCAATGCTTCCGTTTCCGCAACCGACTTGCTCCTCCAAGATTCCCTTGATGCCAGGAAGTTCGGAATCTTTTCTCGAAGCACAAAGTCAGTGAAACGTAGTCTAAGCGATCTAATTATAGCGGAGTGTCCCGTTTAACCTCTGTGCGGGGTTCCCTTAGCCACCCGCCTCCTGATGGTGGATTCCTCCAGCTTCAAATTAAATATAAACCAGAAATATAAGTAGAATTACCACCGTCTTTACATTGTTAATCAATTGTCCCTACCACGGCGTGAGCGACCTCTAGTGGCAGAGAAAGTAGCATGCTTGTTTTGTCTTTCAAGAGTCTCGGGTTCGATTCCCGGGGTGGTGACGAAACATCAATCACGATTGGGTGTTTTTAATCTGCATGTGTATGTGGGTTGAACCGAGGGCCCTAGTGGCATTGAGTTCTGGAATAATTTCCGCCTTCATTAATTTTTAAGGCGTGTAGAGCCGGGACCACAGATTTACCTTTACATTGAGCATGCTGAAACATAAGTATATATATTTTATATATATATATATATATATATATATATATATATATATATATATATATATAAATATATATATATATATATATATATATATATATATATATATATATATATATATATATATATATATATATATATATATATATATACCCGGATAACAATTTGAAAATTTGGTATTGCATAATAACCAATGTGGGATTGAAGGACCGTACGGTTTTCTATCAGACAATGTTTTCCTCAAAAACAACCAAACACAGTGTAATGGAACACGTTGGGCGGTCTCACTAATCGGAACACGAAAAGATAAAGTATATTATTACAGTCCACTTGCTGAAAAAATGTAAATAAATTAACCGGACTTTTTATCGTAAACGTAATTAAAATTCACCGACCGATTATGTGCAATAATAATGATTCTGACAGACCCCATTTAGGTTTAACTTTGATATTGAGAAACCGTACTTGGAAATATCTTTGGTACTGCTATATAACCGACATGACACTGGAAAAATCTTCATGGTTTAACAAAACAGTTTCTGACAAGAAGTCATATAAATGAATCGCGCTTTTGGTATGCCTTAGGTATCAACAAATGACCGAAGTAACACGGAGTAGTTCAAACAATTAGGAGGACCATTTGTTGTATAACGCTACGCAATAATTTCATATTTTAAAATGTCTTATGTATTGATAAATAACCGACGAAAGTCAGTCAGTCTAAGTTACAGAATTAAGGTTGCTATATATGTAAATAAAGGATGTTGGGGAATACCTTAGGTTGTCATTAAGTAAAATAGTAAATATACTAAAACTATTATTGGAAAATCTGGACGCTTAATTGTGAATTGAATAAGACCTAGAAATAGTCTTTGAGGATACCTTTTAAAATTCCAAACACATTGAAATTTTACCCGCATAATAATAGTAAATGCACAAAATATTTTATGTTTTCCAATTTCAGGTAAATTAAAATTTATTTATATTTAATTAATCAAAAAATACAATATAACATTTATGTATATTGAAAAATAAAATAAAAACAATTAATATCAACATTTCATTCGCTCGACTGTTACAGTTAAAATATCAAAGGAAAATATAAATAAATACAAATATTTCAAAATAAAACTAAATGAAAATCGAATGTCTTATAATTATAAATTTTTTTGTTTGTTTCTAAAATTACTCCGCTTTAGATATTCTTTCACGCTTAACCTTATATTTTGTGTGGTAACGGTAGTGGTAGCCTTTAAATAATTATGGACACTACGTAGTAGTTCCAAAATATTTATGAGTTCAGCAAACACAAGTTTTTTTATATCTCAATAGAAAAAAATATTACGTATCTTACGTATACTGTGAATATGGTATATAAAAAAATTAGTTTTAAGATTTGTATGTTATGATGTACGTATGAACCAAAATATATATGTTATAAGAATGGAAATGCAATTACAAAATATTGACACCAATTATGATTATATACCTTTCGATAGTGAGTTTTGTCCAGACCATGAATATTTTGTTAACAATTCGCCAGAACATAAATAATCTAAACAGTTTTTCACAGTTTTATTTACTTTATCAGTTGACAATTTATATAGATGAAGTGTCTGAAATATAACAAATGCTTAATTATTTAGTTTAATTTATTAGTAAATATCAATAACTACCATTTGATCCATATAACTCTGTGATGATAATTTTGAGTTGAACGATGTTAAATGATCCACAGATGTCATTGGAAAAATTGGAATTATAAACGTAGCATCTTTTGAAATTACACTTTCTTTTCGTTTCGGAAGAACGTTCATAACCACTTGCAATACTTCTTTTATATCTACTTGATTTTGCAATATTCTCTCTTGGTTTTCCAATATGAGCGTTATTTTCGATTTTGTCTCTTTAATGCATTTCTTATTTTTCCTTATCTTTTCATCCATTTTCTCAATTTTAGAGCTAATGTTGCTGCTGAGATTCAATTCAGGTAGATTTTCTTTTTTATTGAAAGTTTCTTCAATGAAGGCGTTACATCGATATACCGGTACTGCATGTATTTCTGGTATCGGTGCTGTGTGGTTACTAATCGGCAATAAAGATGGTAAATTCTGATGCATTTCTGTTACTAGTTCTATGTTGTTACTTATAGTAGATAAAGCTGGTACCAGTTCTGCTACCAGTTCTGTGTTATTAATAATCGGTGTCAAAGCTGGTAACGATTCAACAATTAAAAGGTTATCTACTTGACCAACATTTTCATTAAAATCAGGCATATTATATTTCCTGTTTTTGGTTCTGATTTCTTCAGATTCCGAGTTGGAAAAATCTGCCAAAAATTTCTCCTTCTCCTTCGCTTCGCCATAAGTTGCTATATTTTCTTTCAGAATCTTGCATTTAAATGTTTCCCAACCTGGATTCGGATCGATATCTTTTTTTATAGCCTTATTATATTGTTTTGGCCAGTAGACCACACCGTTTTTAATCCAGCTTCCACGGACCATCGATACCTCTTTTTTGCCCTCCTGACTGGTTGTATTATGGAATACATACTTAAACAATTGTAACTATAGATAATATATAAAGAAATCGAATGATTAAAATAAATTAATAAAAAAAAGCATTAATTAATAAAGTGCAGAAGTGGAAAAAATACATAAAATCTATCGTCAGTATTTTTCATAGCAAAGAGCTTTTTTTGTATATCAGTAGTTTCGAATTTTTTTGTAATTGCTATAGGTTTTATAGAGGTTCGATTAATATCAAATTTACCAGATGAAATTGGTAAAGAATAAAATTCAGAAAGTGTTTCCATTTATTTGCCCCAAATAAATATTTTCTCTTTCATGATTTCTGCGTTTTCAAACATAACTATTTCTTTTTTTTTTTTTGTCAAAAACCATCGATTTCGTTCACTATTATCCAATTCAGCATACTCTTATTTAATTCGATAATCAAGTATTTTCCCCCATTTGTATGACTTCTTCTTTAAAATGGGATACGTCATTTCTAATCTCTGTTCATTCAAATTCGCAGTATTAATTTCACAGATTCTGTTACATATCTGAGCCAGTGGTTGATTTGGTTTTCGTAACAGACATTTTATTTTAAACATATATGACTCAAATTGGAAGGCTGAGAAATTGTCTACGTTACCAAACTGTCGTACATCAGCGGCTTAATGAGATAAACTGTGCATGTTGTATGTTATATTATGTTCCCCATAAAGGAATTTAACTCTTTCAATAAAATTTGTAAGAATATCATTGGCCAGGTTAGATTTAGTTTTGGAATACTCGGGATGACATAAAATCATAATTCCAGTATGAAGGCACAAAAAGTTGTTATTTTTATCTGCTGGCAACACATCTTTAAGAACAAATGGTCCACAATACAATAAAAACGTTCGAAATTCTGTAGCTTTAAAATAAGATAGTTCAGTTAAAGTTCTTATCTTTCGTTGAAAATCGGTCGGTTGAATATAAGCTATTTGAGAGAGTATTTCGGATATTTGATTCACAGTTCTAGTCGACAAAAGCGAGTTGGTGCCTCCTCCGACCCACATTTGAAGTAGTTTCTTCATCACTCCAAGGCAAACAAGATGCATGTATTCCAATGGAAAATCTTTAATCATGTCAATGGGAAGCTCCTCCAATATAGAATTAAATTTATGATGTTCTTCATTTTCCCTATTTCTAAAAGATTCATTTGTTCTTATTTGCGCAATAGTATTAATAGGGAAAATCACTCTATTTTTTATAAAGTCCCCTTCCACATTGCATTTGAGACAACCAAAATAACCAGTGTGACCTTTCGTTCCAAGAATACTGGACCGGGCAGGGGCATCACATATGAATGATCGTATTTTTACAACAATTGTATCATTTTTCCAAGAAAAACCTTCAGTCAATAGTGATTTCAGTTCATCGATGAGTTGTCTTAAATATTGATTAAAGCAATCTGGTTTATTGAAGCCATGATAAATTCCTATAACAAATATTTTGTTGCTTATAGAATTATAAACTCTACCTAATATTGGCCAGAAACAGCTTTGGTTACTTCTTATTATGGGTAACCCATCTATATTTATATCTAGAACAACAGCCGGTGGTGGTTGTTGATAATTACTTAGTAGAGTTTCGAAAGCTGCAGTACATCCGATATGTACGTATTTCTCTGGTGAACACTCTAGAATATCTCTAGTTTTTGGCGTACTTAAAAGCGTTCTGCTGTCCAATGGGACTTTGTAGCCTAATGACTTATTAAAAAACGCAAGTAATTCATTTAGTGCGTTGGCTTTTATATTAAATTTTAGCGTCCAGCTTCGTATAAAAAGTCTTTAATTTTAATATCATCTCTAAGTTCTGGTTCATCTCCTTCAAATTCTGATACGACCTCACGGCTGTTTTCTTCGTCACTTGTTTCTACATCAACATGCCGATTTTCATTTTGATCGTGAACAATAACCGGAAATTGAGTGAAACATAAGGGATCAGAATTTCGAGGTTCTTCGTAATAAATCTGAGTATTAGCTCTATAGGATTTTGAGTTTACGTTTAAAAGGCGTCGTTTAATCGATTGCTTTGAAAGTTCATTAAAGATTTTGTACTTTGGCATTTTAAGCTATTAAATAGGAAATATTGGTATCATTATAGATAGATGGTAAAAAATTATATAAATATGAATTAAGGATTGATTTTTATAAGAAAAAAATAGTTTCATTATTAGTCAAAACTGATAAATCTATGGCTTAGAAGGCCGTAAACGGCCCTTACCGCGTCTCAACTGAGACCTTACGAACCAGTAATAATGATTGGTGCACAATATTGCAACGGTCTGTACATGAGACCTTTTACATTGTTTACTGACCTAGTTAGTTTGGATTAAGTTAGAATGATGATATCCTGCTTCTCCTTGAGCATTGGAACGTTTGGAGAAACCCTGTTATTTCAAAAAATTTTAACGGTTGGTTCCAGATAATAATAGACTTTCGTTGATTGGTCTCCGTCTACATGAAGAGTTTTGATTAAATAATGGAAGAAGTGATTTCGCTTCAAAGTTGCTATATTGCTAATTGGATGAACATATCCTGTGTCTGGTATGATTTTACCATAGCGTGTCCAATACATCCTTTATCGATGACACTTATAAATCAAAAATGAAACGTATATCTTACAAAGATTTGTATACTGTTAACACAAATCTTATAAGAATGTATAATATCCTTAAATAATATTTTGTTAGACAAATATTTACCAACAATTATTTTATTATTTCCAATCACAAATGATTCTGATTTATTCTAATTAAATTAATTTTCAATCTATTTGCTAAATGCGCAATAATCACAAAACGTGTTCACTCCGACATGTTTCAATACGAACTGTATTTGAACATGATATTGACACGAAAAATAAATTGACTAACACGTACAATATTTTGAAATGAAGGATATTTCTACTAGAAGATGTAAATATAAATATAAATTCTAGTACATTTAGTACAATTGATGTTGATGACGGTAATGTCTTGGATTATTATTATATTTGATTTGAGTGACTTAAAGTAACCTTACACTATTTAGGCATCTGGTTGAACTGACCACCTTTAAATACAGTACCAAATATCTAACCTCGGAAGGGCTTTCGCAGGTTGACTCATCCCGGTCTAACTTTGGTCGGTATACAATCAGAAGGCATGTTAGTATTTTGCCTCAATTTTTTATTTGACTCCAGAGCTGCAGTCGGACCCGTTATATTCAGGAATATCAATGATATTAGTTTCTGGCCTCCTGATATACGCCAGTTACTGATCAGCATGCCCATAACACAATAAGTTAGAGTTAGTTTTAAACCTTTTCCTTTAAGGTTCCCACGTTGACTTATAGATTACGTTCTATCGCGCTTTTTTCCGACAGACCAGGGTTTTACATTCTCAACAGTTTCTCCGGGCTAGTGCCTGCCTCATAATTTTAGGCCTTTCATTGGACGACTTTCCTCATTTCGGTGGACCAGTTTTTTTATAATTAAAGGAGCACTGCAAAAGGTTTGGGTCTCCCAGATAGTCTCTATTCCACTTAAAGACTTTTGTTCACCTTACAACTGATTTTAAAAAAATAAAGCCGCCAACACTTTTAAAGCTTCTGAGAACATGACAGTAATGAATTTTGACTCTAGCTCGTCTTCGATAATAAGTAGGCTCGTTAAATCCCCAGACAAAGCAGTAACAATACATCCAACACATAATGATAACGATTTTAATACAAAAAATAACACTTTCCCGTGAAACACACAGTTTTTCTTCTTTTTTTTCCCACCATCTTATTTTCCATAATATATTTTAATTTTTGAAGGGAAATTTATGTGATAACTGAAGCAGTGAAAATTTTATTTTTTACAAAATTTTTGCATACATTTTTAATAACACAATTTAGAAATTTTCATCTTGGAAAATGTAATTTTTTTTATAATTAATTTAGTTTCGTATCATGTGTATATGTTGTGAGGGGTTATATTTTTTTTACAGATTTTCTTGGTTTTTCCTTTTCCCACCGTACACCATAAATTGTATATATTTATAATTATAATACAAGCAAGTTATACACCGCGTCAACTATTTTATATAATTGGAAATTCATTAAAATTAACATTTAATTGTTTTTCCGTTCGGGAAAAATGAGGAAAATCGTTTTTTTCTCTTCTGTCGTGTTTATTTTATAGAAATAAAACTAACACCTCGAGTCGTCTCAATTTCATGAGCTCAGATCTGCTACCTAAAATTTATAATTGCGTTACGACTCACACCATTGCCCCAGAAAAATGTATCACCGAATATACACACAACCCCTTGGTTTCGCGAATACTGTAATAAAATATACTTACTTTATCCTTATTAGCATATCATAAAGAAAAATGTTCAAACTTAAGTATATAAATTTTCTTGTTACCGAAACGACGACGATTTTTCTTTGGTGTTTCTGTTTCTTATATTCCATCAGTGGATTTTTTTTTTTTTGCTTTTTTTCGGGAAATAAATAAAAGTTGGAAATAAAATTAAAAATAAGAATAATCTAAAATCAACAGTGCGATAAGATAATGTATTTTTATACATTATTATTGTCAATAAGAAAATGACTACACACTCCTATATGCGAAAAGGAAGTAATCTCCCCAAAACACGCAAGGCACTCAAAGATTTTTCGTTGCTCGAGAAAACAAATTATGATTAAAATTAATAAAAATTAATGATGCATTAAAGTAGTTTTATGAGTTTAAATTATAGTCTTTGTGTATAATTACAAAATATATACAAATTGGGTTCGTTTGAGACGTGAGTGGATGATGTTGTGGTGGCGGTTAGCGCATTTCAATTCAAGAAACGTCATCAAACCTAGTACAATTGATTGTATTCCCTTTCCATATTGGTACAACATTTATTACACAAACCCCGAACTAGTAAACATTTTTTCATCTGCGAAGTCCAGATAGTTCGCACTCAATAGATATTTCCACAAGCATTCTGCCCAATATACAAGCGGACATCTCCTTTGAGTTCCCTATAGAAAGGGGTTCTCAAAGCTGTACTACACTTTTTTCCTTTTATTAAACCTTTCTCGTTCTATTCGCACTCCTATTTTCTCCACAGACTCATCTGAATCATTCCAAATACATTTCTTATATCCTTTCCATACTGCTGAACCAAATCATTCAATCTTTTTATTTACATATATCATATCTGCTGTTTAATTCCCTCGGTGTACTGTCACGTCATATTGCCAGATACGAATATATTCAAAATCCTATCCACAATGCACTTCTGTACTCATTTACAGCAGAAGTTATCGTCACTCAAAATCCATCACTTGTTCGCTTTTACTGCGATCCACTCTCTCTTGTAACTAGGCCCATTTATCCCTTTCAGACCATATAGAGTATGTTTTGAACCAGTTTCATACACACCAATTGCATATCCAAATTTGGAGGAAACAAGTGAAATGAAATTCATGTATATTGGATTAAAAATTGGATTAGCGCTCTATATATAATCGAAGAGGCAAAGCGTTAATTGTCAGGTGTAATGATATGTTTGTATTGCCTACCTTCACATTAGATAATTCATTGGATATACCACTCACCTATATTAAACTGTTGTACAGATGATTAATTCTTGTATATATGTATCTGTTTGTATATACTAATTATATATACTATGAGTTTTATATACTATTCGTTTTTATATACTTATACCGCGTACTACATAGATAATTTATATTCGGGAATCTTTCATTTATACGATGTCATTTGATGTTGCAACTTTGCTAGCAATTTGCTCTAAGCTAGAATATTATAATAAACCTTAAGGTGCGTATAACCAGTGATCTAATAAGTGTATAGAACAAGTTACTTATATATTATGTACAATCTTATCTATTCAGGATATACCTATAGCATAGATTTATAAGAGTACATGGTAAAATATCCAGTGTCCAGTGTTTTCATAATCCACCCACATTGAATGAAATGGGATTAAAAAGCTTTCGCTTTACACGATAGTGATTTATTTATTTTTCACTGCAAAGTGTGTAAAAGTGTATAGTATAATTGGAATAGAAAACTCTGATGCCTTAATCATAAGTTGCCGTGACAATGTGCATATATATGTATATGAATAACATCTAAGAAGAAGTGGAATATTATTTCTCAGCGGCCTTGTCGGTTTGGCTCGCAACGGTACTGTGTTGTGAGGTATCAATTACTGTTCTTCAAACATTAAACACGTGAGGTTTCACCATTTTTAACAATGTTTTACTTTTAATATATACAAAATATACTATTGTTTTCTTAATATATACTCGTATTAGTTAAATAATCTTAAGAACTCTTAGTTTTAGTTTAATAACGTTTATTTGAGTTATTTTCTCATCATAAATTATAGTGCATGTATTTAATATTTAAATTTAAGGTATAATTTGTTTTGCTAAAATTAATTTAAGTCTCAGTTTTGCGGCTTACGCTTATCATTTCGTGTTAAGTCTTCTATTTATTCAAGGGGGATGGTTAATTTATTGAATTTATTACGTATCGTTTTACTAACTTATTTATATTTAGCATCATACTCCATCTGTGAAGTACTTTGCAGCTTTGTGGGTAAGTGACCTATTATATACTATATATTTACATATTTATTTTATTTTATATTTATTTTCGGCTACTTAATTCAATTAATTATACTCCTCCACTATACATATGTCGTTTAACTAGATTAAGATTTTCAATTCCAAAATACGTTTTTTTTTATATTAATAAACAATGAAATGTTAACTTAATTCAAAATGGAATAAAACATTGTTTTAATACGGGAAGGGAAGGGGCCTCCACCTAATGGGTAAAAGGGTGTCTAAAATTTTCTAGTAATGTCTCCTTTTGGTTTTCACTTTTGTAGGTTTTAATTAGAATTGCAGCTGTATACCTCCGTTTCATAGCTTCTTCCGACTCACTCCCACACCGACTCAAGCTGGCAGGCAAATGGCTGCTTTGGGAGAAGGAAACGGAGTTTCTGTTAACGGAAAGACAACCATTCGAAATTGGTTAAGGAACCGTTACAGTGGCGCCCAAAATAAAGGTATTGTCAAACAGTTAACAGCATATTGCTTTATAAGCACATGTTACTATAGTTCACATATAGCTTGATTTTACTACTTACCTTCTTCAAATATCCGCATCAATTCAGGCGTTGAATTTACGTAAGGGTAGTAATACAAGCGTACCAGTTATGTTGTTTATACAGAAAGCTATAATAGTTGTCTAATTGTTTTTGTGGAATATTTTATTAAGTATTAAATTTTTTTTTGTCATGTGTGTTGGATGAGTAACTTAGTCAACAGTAAATACTATCTTCACAATGAACTACTAACATACGTTTCTTAACCAGGGTTAACCTGTTGATAAGAGATGTTAGCTAAGCGCAGTTATCACAGAAAACAAATTTTAATTGAAGCATGTATATAGATATATCCCTAAATTTTAATTTTAGGTTGAATATTTATTCTCGCTAACGCTTCTTCAATAATTTAACGATAGTTTAATCGGAATCAGTTTTCCTTTAATAAACAAAGTTTGAAACTGTATTGCATTTGATTATACGAAGATTAAGTCATATCATCTAACTTTATATAATTCTTAAATTTCCTAATTTTTCATTTTTTTTATAGAGACAAGTTTCAAGTATTGATTTATATCTGTATGCTCCTCGGAGAAGGATTGAATACAGACCAATAGATCTATTAGAAACATGTAGATTATATTATTTTGTAGACATATAGGTTCAATCAGTATCTTATGACCCCTTCTTATTACCCATGTGGAGACCTTTCATTCCCGTAGCTATTTATAATATATACATATACTAATCGTATCTATTAAACTATTTATTTACTTTATTTATATTTTCACCTATTTATTTATTGTGATTGTTCATACCTACTTTTCCAATATGATTAACATCGATGATCTCAAACATGACGAATATCTAATCGAATGTGAGATTCGAAATTTAAACGGTACAATTATTGAGCAGTATGAAATCCTTAAAACGGTAATACCAAAGGAGAGTGACGCGCCTGTCCTAGTTCCTACCCGCGCACACCTAAATGCTCGCAAAAATCCCACTCGAGAAGTTAATCTATGTAATAATAAGCTATTACAAATTCAACGTATTCTCATGGAACATGTTGATAATTCAGAAATTATTTCCAAAGCCGAATCTCGGTTACTTCATATTAAGGGACGTTTAACTCGAATTCTATCCTCAAAGATTGGCAAAGATACATCTTTAGCTGCGTTAGATAACTGTAATAAACTCCTTGATATTGTAAATGAAGCTAACAATAACAATCAGACAGTTAACGAAGATTCTCTTAAAGAATTTGCAAATAATTCTTCACTAGAGGATTCACTGCCCATCGATACATCTGAAGACGAAGATGAAACTAAGTCATCTCAAACTAAGTCCAGTATTCCAATTCTAAATGAGACCAATGCTCACCAAATGATGGAAGACTTAAAAGGTCCAGCTAATTTTCCTTTAGAAACACTGCCTAGTTCATCTTATTTAACCACACAAACTGATATTCTTCTACAATCTGACGAAATAGCGACTAAACAGTTGAATCAAGAATTGGTCAGTATGCAACAGATGTTACAAAAATTAAAGCCTCGTCAAAATCCACTTGCACCTAAAAAGGTTCATTTTGAAGAAACACCCACTGTCTATTCACCCGAAAATGTCATTAATGTACCATCCACTTCGAAAACCACATTACAAATAGGTTTAGATCCTGTCGAATCACACCGCCTCATTCAAGAGTTAACACAAAAGCTCGATGACCTTAAGAATCGAACGTCTGCATTAACTCACGGAAGTAGTATTAAAGAATTAGAAACCAATGCAAGCCGACATCCAGAGTTACAATCGAAAACTCGAGCCATCGGTTCCAATTCTCTAGATAATGTATCTCATAATCCAAGGTCAATCAATTTATCCCCATATAGTTCACCGTTATCAAAGGTAGTCAAAGGTGGTGCTGGTAACAATTTTGAAAATTACTTACCCCATGCATCGTACCCAACACATTCTGAACTAAATTATGCAAAATCACATAATCATCCATCTAATATCCCAACAAGCCATCATTCGTATGTACCAGGTAGTTCTTATCCTCTATGTAACCAGTTTCACAATGATGATTCAAAAATAAAGACCATTAAAAATTGGAATCTTAGATATAATGGTAGCAGGGTTGATAGAGCTATTGATAAATTTTTATTTCAAGTCGAGTATCATGCAAATACATTCAATGTACCACA
This sequence comes from Tipula lateralis, assembly GCA_963932295.1. Lineage (NCBI taxonomy): Eukaryota > Metazoa > Arthropoda > Insecta > Diptera > Tipulidae > Tipula > Tipula lateralis. Next base: position 31,780,157 of record OZ010739.1, on the reverse strand, counting down.
ATATAGGTTAGTTAAAGAACTTGGATTCATTCTAGAGAAAGAAGCATCTGAGTGGTATTGGGCTTTTATGCGAAAGAATTTTAATTCTGAAATAACTTGGCAACATTTGAGAAATGAGATGCAGCGATATTTTCAAGATCCGCGTACTGACGAAAATATCCGGACTCAATTAGATCGACGAACCCAACGTTGGGAAGATAAGGAATCGTTTATGGCATATTTTAGTGACATGTTTATGGTGGCTAGTGGATTACATTTTCCATACTCAGATGCCGAATTTGTTCGAGTTATCCGGAAAAATATGCGTCCCGGTCTTAGATTATCAACGATCGGGGAAATCTTCTTAACTACGGACCAATTAATAGCTCGATGCAGGAACCTTGAAGAAGTTTGGAATGAAGAAGGGTTTGTTCCTGAATTGGGACTTCAAAAAGCAACCCGCGTTAACTTACACAAACCAGGAATTTCAGAAATCATGCTTCATCAACCCACAATGAATCAAACTTTTCCAACATCAGAACTCAAGTTACCTAATGAAATGTTACCTCCTAATCTATTTTCATATCACGCGAATCCTACGGAGCCCAATAATAGCCCAAACGTAGAGCGTTACGATAATATCACTCAGGATCTTGCTGCAGTATATCAGAAACCATACCAAAAATTTCCTACCCGAACTACACCCATTGCACAAACTACCTCACCGTTTATTCCCAAACCACAAGTATACTGTTGGAATTGTGCAGGTCAAGGACACTACTTTACTAAATGTCCATTTGAAACCCTTTTACATAAATTTTGTAAGAAGTGTGGCTTTCCTAATTCCGATGAAATAACGTGTTCTCGTTGCAAATTGTATTCGGGAAACGCCAAGACGGAGGAGTCTGGAATTGGGATAAGTCATCTTCCGAACAAAATATTTCCGAATCCCACACCATCAAAGGAGGATGCCGCAACAAATACTTGGTTAGATCAGAACCAGAAAAAACAGTAACCTCTCAAAAATCCTATACCTACTCCATAGAATCTTTACCCTTTCGTATTCCTTTCACTATAACTGATGGTATTTGTAGGCCTTCCGCGCATCGACAACGCTCAATTAAATATTGGCGTAAACGAAAGAGTTTTAACCAGCTTGTAACCTCTTCTATAGTATATGACTCAAAGGATGGTAGACCACGTACACACGTCCAATTATGTAATCAAGATTTTAATGGTCTTCTTGATAGCGGTGCTAACATTAGCGTATTAGGAAAGGGATGTGTAGAATTTATTACTAAGCACTCGGTTACAATCCACAAGAGACCGACTTATTTACAAACCGCAAGCGGTCAGAAAAAGCCAGTGTTAGGTTTTGTTACACTTCCCATTTCGTTCAACGGAACAACAAAACCGTTTACATTCTCACTAGCGCCAGAGTTGTCAGAACAGTTATACCTGGGCATTGATTTTTGGAAAGAATTTGGAATCGCTCCACAAATAGTCTCCGAATTTATGGCTTCGCCAACAAAACATTCGAGTGCAAACCCAATCAACTCAAATATGCATGAAGTTAATGACGACGAAAAACGTGAGTTGACCGAAATCATTAACTCATTTCCTTCATCGGAAGTTTTAGGTTTGGGTAGTACGTCGAAAACCCACCACGAAATAAAGCTATTGGATAATGCAATAGCGGTCAAACAGCGCTATTATCCTATCTCTCCAGCGAAACAAGCAGATCTATACGCAGAGATTGATAGAATGCTTTCTCTCGGGGTAATCGAAGAATGCCATGAGAGTGAGTGGAATTCACCCGTAACATTGGTCCGAAAGGCCAACGGTAAAGTACGGTTGTGTTTGGATGCCCGAAAGGTAAACGAGGTTACCAAAAAAGATTCTTATCCTTTACCCAACATCGAGGGTCTCTTAAGTCGTCTAGATCAAACCAGATATATCTCTAGTATAGATCTAAAGGACGCGTTTTGGCAGATCCCTCTGGAAGAAGGGTCAAGGGATAAGACTGCTTTTACGGTACCCGGTCGTCCGCTATACCAGTTTACGGTTATGCCTTTCGGGTTATGCAACGCCCCACAACGAATGTGCCGACTAATGGATCGGGTGATTCCATATCACCTCCACGATAGGATCTTCGTTTACCTCGACGATCTGCTAATTACATCTGCAACATGGCAAGAGCATCTATCACTTCTCAAGGATGTTAGTCGGTTATTACGAGAGGCGGGACTTACTATTAACATAACTAAGAGCAAATTCGTTCTCAAATCTACAAAATTTTTGGGATATGTAGTTGGTGAAGGGGGTCTCCGCATTGATCCTAGTAAGACTGAATCCATTTCAAATTATCCTGTACCTAGAAATGTTCGTAAAATTCGCCAATTTCTTGGCATGACCGGATACTATCGCCGATTTATAAAAAACTTCTCCATGCTCGCCGCTCCATTAACCAATTTGCTGAAGCAAACAAAAAAATTTGAATGGTCAACAGAAGCGCAACAGTCATTCAATAATTTAAAAATCGCCATGACCACCGCTCCTGTCCTGCGACATGCTGATTTTTCACGCGAATTTTTCGTCCAGTGTGACGCAAGCACGACTGGTATAGGAAGCGTGTTGTTTCAATTCGACGACGATGGAGAGGAACATCCGATTGCTTTTGCCTCAAAAAAACTTAACCCAACACAACAAAGGTATAGCATAACGGAACTAGAATGCTACGCTGTTGTTCATGGAGTTAAGTCTTTTCGCCCTTATATAGATGGTTATACTTTTACGGTCATAACTGATCATATAGCCCTTAAATGGCTTATGTCTCAAAGAGATCTAGCTGGTCGTCTTGCTCGGTGGGCTTTAAAACTTCAATCATTTAATTTTCAAATCATACATCGAAGCGGTAAACAAAATATTGTCCCGGATGCATTATCAAGAATAAACTCCGACGAAGTTCTAGTTCAAAGTATTGCTGAATTGAAACGAACACCGTCCAGCTTTACATCCCCTCTTTACATCGACTTATGCTCACCTGAATTCAATGATCCTGTATATATGGAAAAGATTCAAACCTTTCTTGAAAAGAACACTAAGTGTACAAATTTAAAGGTAGAAGATAATAAATTGCTTATTAATTTCAATTCGGGTTCTAGTTACGATGAGTCCATTCCAACTGAATGGAAGTTAATTGTTCCGCCTTCTATGCACGTCGATTTAATTAGGAAAGCGCATGATGATCCAACTTCGGCACATCTCGGAGTAGCTAAAACGCTTGAACGCCTCCAGCGGCAATTCTATTGGGTTGGAATGACGAAAGATGTCAAAAGTTATATAAAAAGTTGTAAAATTTGCAAATCATGTAAGCCTGTGAATTATATCACACGACCACCTATGGGTTCCTTCCAAAATGCTTTTAGGCCCTTCCAATTTTTATACTTAGATTTTCTTGGACCTTACCCAAGATCTAAAGCAGGGCATTGTTACATATTAATCGTATTGGACAAATTATCCCGATTCGTTTGCCTCCAACCTTTACGGCAGGCTACGGCTCAAAGTACTATAGGTTTTTTAGAAAAATTATTCCTTCGATTTTCAGTGCCCCAAACAGTGTTTACTGATAATGGACAGCAATTTTGCTCAGTTGCTTTTAAAGGCTTTCTAGGTAAATACGGAGTACACCATGTACTTACTCCGAAATACTCACCGCAAAGCAACGCCTCCGAGAGGGTAAATAGAACTCTTTTAGCAGCAATCAGATCATACATAAAAGAGGATCAACGCTTATGGGATGTTCATTTATCAGAGTTTGAGTCTGCCCTGAATAACGCTAAACATAGTGGGACTGGCTATTCCCCTCACTTTATAGTATTCGGCCAGAACCAAATTTTACACGGCAAAGAATATGATTTGTATAATCTCCTCGGATTCACCGAAGAGGGTTATTTCTCTATTAATAACAATTCAAATAAGCTAAGCCTCGTTCGTCGTAACGCGATAGAAAATTTAAGGAAATCTCATTTAGTAAGTGCCAAACACTATAATTTGCGAGCTCGATCACGCGTTTTTAAGCCAGGGGATCACGTTTTTGTTAAAAATTTCACTCAAAGTGACGCATCAAAACAGTATTCAGCGAAACTAGCCCCAAAATCATTACCAGCACGCATAGTAAGAAAGGTTGGCAATGTCGCCTTCGAAGTATGCGACGAAAAAGGTAAAAATCTGGGTGTATATCACATAAAAGATCTACAGCTTGCCTAGTAAACCACATGAGACATCTCAGGGGTAGGTTTCCCCACGAATGAAATGAAATTCATGTATATTGGATTAAAAATTGGATTAGCGCTCTATATATAATCGAAGAGGCAAAGCGTTAATTGTCAGGTGTAATGATATGTTTGTATTGCCTACCTTCACATTAGATAATTCATTGGATATACCACTCACCTATATTAAACTGTTGTACAGATGATTAATTCTTGTATATATGTATCTGTTTGTATATACTAATTATATATACTATGAGTTTTATATACTATTCGTTTTTATATACTTATACCGCGTACTACATAGATAATTTATATTCGGGAATCTTTCATTTATACGATGTCATTTGATGTTGCAACTTTGCTAGCAATTTGCTCTAAGCTAGAATATTATAATAAACCTTAAGGTGCGTATAACCAGTGATCTAATAAGTGTATAGAACAAGTTACTTATATATTATGTACAATCTTATCTATTCAGGATATACCTATAGCATAGATTTATAAGAGTACATGGTAAAATATCCAGTGTCCAGTGTTTTCATAATCCACCCACATTGAATGAAATGGGATTAAAAAGCTTTCGCTTTACACGATAGTGATTTATTTATTTTTCACTGCAAAGTGTGTAAAAGTGTATAGTATAATTGGAATAGAAAACTCTGATGCCTTAATCATAAGTTGCCGTGACAATGTGCATATATATGTATATGAATAACATCTAAGAAGAAGTGGAATATTATTTCTCAGCGGCCTTGTCGGTTTGGCTCGCAACGGTACTGTGTTGTGAGGTATCAATTACTGTTCTTCAAACATTAAACACGTGAGGTTTCACCATTTTTAACAATGTTTTACTTTTAATATATACAAAATATACTATTGTTTTCTTAATATATACTCGTATTAGTTAAATAATCTTAAGAACTCTTAGTTTTAGTTTAATAACGTTTATTTGAGTTATTTTCTCATCATAAATTATAGTGCATGTATTTAATATTTAAATTTAAGGTATAATTTGTTTTGCTAAAATTAATTTAAGTCTCAGTTTTGCGGCTTACGCTTATCATTTCGTGTTAAGTCTTCTATTTATTCAAGGGGGATGGTTAATTTATTGAATTTATTACGTATCGTTTTACTAACTTATTTATATTTAGCATCATACTCCATCTGTGAAGTACTTTGCAGCTTTGTGGGTAAGTGACCTATTATATACTATATATTTACATATTTATTTTATTTTATATTTATTTTCGGCTACTTAATTCAATTAATTATACTCCTCCACTATACATATGTCGTTTAACTAGATTAAGATTTTCAATTCCAAAATACGTTTTTTTTTATATTAATAAACAATGAAATGTTAACTTAATTCAAAATGGAATAAAACATTGTTTTAATACGGGAAGGGAAGGGGCCTCCACCTAATGGGTAAAAGGGTGTCTAAAATTTTCTAGTAATGTCTCCTTTTGGTTTTCACTTTTGTAGGTTTTAATTAGAATTGCAGCTGTATACCTCCGTTTCATAGCTTCTCCCGACTCACTCCCACACCGACTCAAGCTGGCAGGCAAATGGCTGCTTTGGGAGAAGGAAACGGAGTTTCTGTTAACGGAAAGACAACCATTCGAAATTGGTTAAAGAACCGTTACACAAGAGCCTTGAGGTCGCATTTCGATCATTTCAAACATTACAAATGGAACTGTATAGATAAGTCATTACTTCAAGAAATCGATTTGAATTTCGATTTAACTACAACAGACCACGAAACGGATACCAGTTCCGGATATCAAGGCCGTCTCAGTAACTGGTTGTTATGAGGCTCTTCGAGTCACAACTGGTTGTTCAATTTGCATAACTTATTTGATTTCGAGCACAAACAGCATCCAACTACAATGCCAAATATGATGGAATCATATAGAGAAATGTCATCGGGCACTCAAGAAGTGGGTTGCGATCAGTTGAGTTTTTAGTCCAATTTGACACTATACGATAGTCCATTTAACCATTTAGACCTTGAGTCGTCAACCAAAAAGTTTCAATCATCAACACTCGACGGTATTGAGCAGCCGATCAAGTTAAGCGATAAATCATACGAACTTCTTATCCAAATTCATTTACTTGTCGCCATTTTCATCAGTAGCACCTTTCAGTACACTAACGGAGCGTTTCAAATAATTCAGTCGAAAATTGCACGTTAACAGTCAATGAACTGTCTCACAAAAGTCCTGATCCAATCATGAGTAAGAAGTGAGCATTGAAGTGTCATCATCAATTTGATAATTTTGAAAGCCATTTTATACATTCTCTCAGTGTTTATGATCCCGAATCGGTATCTGTAAGACTTGAAAGAAATCTATTTCAAACACCATCCTATCGAGATTTCCTGGAAGACTATTTAGATCTTGGTCACATGTAATGAAACTCGGACAGCAAACCAGTAAAAAAAATCGGTTATCGAGTCTACCGGATAGGTGAAAATATACCTTAATAAGCAGTATAGCTATAACAAAACTGTACTTACGGGGCACTCATATAAGAATACGTCCATTAGACTGCTCTCTTAAGAACTCACTTTCTCTGCTCCTTGCATACCTAGAAAGAAGTTGCATGTGGGTAGGAATATATTATAGTCAAAATTCCTAACAAAAGGTGGCGTTGGGATATTGTGGCCATGTTCCGCTAACTTCAAGCCTACATTCATTTTATTGGGATACGCATTGAACTCAGGGGCGAAGTGTCTATAGAAGCTACGGAAGCACTGCATCTCTTTCAATAATCACTGTCGTTAAAATAAATTTTCAAATTTTATTTATTTAACACGATTGATTAAAAATAATTTTTTTCATCATCATATACACTTTTGCCTAACAACAGGTCTGCACATATAGATATCTAGTTTAATGAAACTAGCTTTAAAATTATTTTGTATTTTTCTTTCCTACTTTGATTTCTCATTATAATTTAAAACACATCATCCACTTGCATATTGCATAGTCACATAGTGCATGCGTAGAACCAAAATAAAACCAATTACAAATATCTCTCATTGATTTATAGACATGCGTATTACATCCAAAAAAATATTCTTTCTGATGGAAGCTGCTTTTAGTTTAGATTGACCGTATTTCCCTTCAGCGTAATACTGTTACCAATGTAAACGTCCGTTTTTTTTAAACATGGCCAGTCCTATTTATGTGTAATTGGTTAGAAAGTGGTAAATACATCAACAATCGTATGAAAAAGTTGATTTTTTTCGAAATTTTTGACTTTTAACTTCCTATAACTTGGAAGGCAGGCCCTAAAACCAATTACTCACTTTTCAGAGTTTGGAAAATGATTATTTATCAACAATCCTGGATTAATAATTTTCATTCAAACCAATATTTAAATTCATGTTTTGGAAGATTTAAGAATCTAGATTTTTATATTTTCGATTGTGAATAGAAAAATAAAGCCTGATTTCCATTATGAAAAAATACTGACAAAATAGTCAAAGCGGAGTAAAAAATATAATTTTTCTTAAAGTTCGAGAGAAATAAAAAATATTTCCAGCATAAAAAATGTATTCAATAATTCCAAAATATTTATTCAAAATAATTGAATAATTGAAATAATGAATAATTATGTTAAGTTTATTTTTTTTATTTTGTCTTTTTTTTTCAAAAACAAAAAATTGAAATTTATTGGTTATGTTACACGCATCTGTCAAAATATATCTACTATAAAAAAAAAGCAAAAAGGAAAAAACGATCTCAGTCACTCTAATGGCATTTTTATTTTTTTTCTCGCTTTGGTTTTTTCAGTAAAAAATACTGACAAAATTTTTTTCATAATGGAAATCAGCCTTAATGCAAACATTTTTGTTCTTGTCTTTTAGTGCATTTTGCTACATTTTTATTTTATTTTGATTTTGTTTCTTTGTTTTAGTTTGCTACGAGCATTTGAGGCGAAAGCACGTGTTAGTTGTCAGTATGATTTTGTTTTTACGTGATATTTTTAAATCACGTAAAATTTTATGAGTTTTAATTTTTTTAGGCTTACAGAATTTTTATTTAGGATTATTAAAATTGGTTGAATTGTATGACCTAAATTACTTTCATTCTTTATAAAATTTATATTTTTGTCAATTACGTTTGTTGTCTTTTAGTGCATTCGTTTCAATTTAAATTTATTTTTATTTTGATTTGGTCGCTTTGTTTTAGTTTGCTACGAGCAGTTGCGGCGGAAGGGTGCTTTGTTTTATGATAAATTTTATGTTTTCGTAATTTATTTTCAATATACATAAAATTTTATCTGTTCGGAGTTATTTTTTAGGTTTATAGATATTTATCAATTTTATTAAAATTTTGATAATGTCTAGCTGAGTTTTAACTAGGAAATAAATTAAACAAAACTTATTATTTCCAAAAATCAGTGTTGTGCAATTACGCGTAAAAAATATTTTTTTACATACATAAGGTAAAAAATTGTAAAATACGGTAAAAAATTGTAATTAATGTAAAATATTGTAATAAATGTAAAAAATATTAAAAGTAATGCCATCTAACAGAATTAAGAAATACTAGTACCATTCACAGACTCAAACCTCTCTAACTAAATCATAATAAAATTACATTGATCACTGAACTAACATTGAAAACTATAATCATAATAAAATAACATTGCAAAATTTATAATTATTAATACTTAAATTATCATAATGAATATTGCACATGTTCAACAAACCAGCACGAATAATCAGTCATATTAATTAAATCAATTTCACCACAATTGGGCATATTCGTGTGGAATTCCATTTTTTATCATTTTTTAAATTAGGTATAGATTTGGAAATTATTATACGACCTTTGTTCTAATTTTGGTTTGCTTTTAGAAATTTACATCACCCCAAAAAAAAGGTTAAGTTGATGTGGCTGCTATCGCACACTTAGACCATATTTGATCCGTTGTGATACCACTCTATACGGCTATAGGTCCGAGTCTTTCCGTAGAGCCATCTGCGCATTGCATAGCTCCATGTCAGTCCTATAGTACTGACATGGAAGATGGGTCGGCCCAAGGATTCTAAACACGACAGAGGATCCAGATTATGTTTATTTTTCACCACCGATCGCACCGCCCAAACGATCGAAGGTGAAAAACCCATTTTGCATCCTGCCTCGAATCGGATTCGAACCCGGTACCTCCCGCTCCAACTGCCGCAGCTTTAACCACTGCGCCACCTGGGCGGTTCACCCCAAATAATCCACCGATTTCTTCAGGACAAGTAATTTTCAAATAGAAATAGAAATGTCTGCTTTTTCTCGAAACGTTACTACATCCACAAATTTGGACATATTCTGAAAATATGTGCACATACTCGTATAATAAAGCGAAAAACTGCGTTAATGCCATAAAATACCACGTCTTATTTAATAAAACAGTCAAATTTATTACTTAAAAATCGGCGAAAAGTTGTGCTAAACTTGAAGAATTAATAATATCAGTCTTTGAATATTTTATATACACTGAATTTCTGAACTAAAATAAATTGTTTAAAACGAGAAGTTTTGTAAACATAATTTTTATTTTGCATATTTGTATGTGTGGATAAATTATAAGAAAAGAAAATATACCTAGTTTTATCACAATTAAACCCATGTATTTAATTTTAGTTACTCAATTCTACATTAACATAAATTCAGCAGGTCTTGAGTTCCTGCCAAATTACTAAAAAAAACTTATTTGTGGTGCTATCGATATGAAACTTCGTGTGGAATATTATTAATCACTTTACGTGTCTGTCACAGCGAAATCAACTTTAAGCAAAAAAATGATTTAAAATCGATTCAACTCCATACACATATATATTTTAGCTAAAAATTGGTAAGCTCATATAAAAGAGACTCAACAATACCTTCTACCAGGATTAAGATCAAAAATTAAAATATTTTCATTTCAAATTACATAAAACTTCTTACTAAAATACCGAAGTCAGCTGATTCAAAAGGTAACGAATAAAATTTTTAATTTTTTGCATCCTAAATATTTAAGCGATACTGAAGTTTGAACTTTAATTTGTGTTCCACGTATTTATACGACAAAAAACTATTTTAGTGCAAAGAAAAATGATGTGCCTATATCAGGTTGTCGAACGTACTACTATAGGAGTAAATGGTACTACTCTCATGACCTATATACTACTATGCTACGCAAATAATCTAAATCTATACTCCCCTGAAAAAATAAAAATTATTATTACTGTTGTCTGTTGGACTTACACAAAATTGCAGTTTCATGTGTCTACATTAGGTTTTTCTTTAGTTTTTATTTAGGTAGTGAGAGAAATATACTTTACTATTACATATTCTTCTCTTTTTCGAAATTATAATCTATTCTATAATATATCGGATATCCTCTTTTAATTGATTTTAATTTTAATTTATTTGATTGTCTTTTTCTGTAACTCAACTTTTGTATTGTTTATATTGCCATCGAATTTTTTATGTATCTTCCTTTCATTTTTCAATTTAAACGCAGTTAACAATTTCATGTTTTTTCATGTTTCATTAAATAGTATTTCATGCTGTTAAATTGTTATTTCAATCATTTTAAGAACAATTATATTTATCAGATAAGTATGTACGTACGCATAACGTGCGTTTTTTACGATCGATAATCATAAATTTAAAATCAGATCTATTTATCGCATAAATTATAATCAAATTTTGCAAATTATTATTATAAACATCAATTGCTTAAATATACCTGTCACATATTAATACACAAGTGTGATTTGAGCGAGCAATACGAATATTTCTTGGTGAAGATAATGGCGGGCAGACCGAAAAAAATTAATTATAAAGAAATAGGATTTACAGTGTTGAAAACAAATAAGAAACAGGTTGCATTTTGTACAAACTGTAAACATACTTTACAAAATACGGCGTATTCGAGGTTGATGGCCCATTGGTAAGTATGGCTAACACAAAGTTTATGAGTGTAGCGTAATGATCAATCGTGTATTTTAAAAGAGTTCTTTTTATTATTTTTGTGTTTTAGTGTTAACATGTGGAAGTCAAAAAATTTCCTATAAAATTGCCACATGTTCGGTGAAAATGTGTAATATTAAAATGTGAATTTATTAAATAGATTTTTATCCAAGGATTATGTATCTACTGTTTTTAGTTAATGCAAGCTTCATTTGGACAAATTTCTCTATTTTAGTATAGGAGTTAATTGTTACAAAAATCTCTGTTGTAGTTTAGCATATTCTTGTCATTCTTGGACAAGAAAGCCCAATACTATTTAAGGACAAACAATTTTTGGAAAAAAAGCGAATATATATCCTCAATGTAGCAAGTTGCCAGAATTTTTTGTTGATTTAATTTATTTATATGATGGCACAGTGATTACTGAATTAAAGACGGATTCTTATTTCTAATAATAACCACTCTTTTATTGTTCGGCCAATTAATATCACATAATATTTTTCTACATGTTATCTGAATAACGTGTTAGAACAGACTACAATTTATATATAGAATATATGTACATTTATTTCACTTGTCTTTTTCATTTTAGAAAACATAGCCTACATTGATTGAATATGAATACAAATACTGCGTTAAACTCAGCTTCAGTTGATGATAAAGCCACACATGACACAATCCTGCCTTTCACATGACCAGCTGATTGCACTATTTAATAAAAATGTGTAACCAGAATTAGACTTTCTGATTTGGTGGTCTTCTGCCCAATTAGCATCAGCGTACCCAATGAGTTCCTCACTCATTTCCGAATCTCCTAATTTCAAACGAAGTTTCGAAGTTCCTTTGAGGTAGCGAATCAATTTCTTCACTTCATTCTAATCGGATTGTGTCGGGTTACCTACTTTCTGCGATAATATTGCTACTCCAGATGCAATATCAGGTCGCGTATTTTATAAACCAAATAGTATTTTTTGTTTTTAGTATGGTACCTAAGTGTGAGATAACGCAGATAAAGTTATGGTTATTTGACATTTTCGAATAGATATAATTTAAATACATAACAAACAGAACAAATGATTCCATTTTTTGTTAAATTAAATTTGTTTGGTCGGCCTTCAGCCTATTTTAAATATTTTATTTTATTAAAACTCATAGTACAGATTACATTCAAATATTTTCAATAGATAGAGCTGTGAAATGGTTGTAATATCGACAGCATTTTTTTAACTCTGCTCTTTCCATTTAAATGGCACCAGATGTCACTAATAAAATTTTAAATCTTCTTGAATTGAAAGATTTCGCACAGATGTCGCTAATTATTTACCATTTTTTACTTTGTAACGTAAAAAATTTCAGGTAAAATATACAATTATTTACACGTAAATAATAGTGTAAATTACGCAATGTAATTTACGTGCACAACACTGCCAAAAATAATTAAATTGATGTTTCGTTTAATTTTTCGAAATAGAATTAACGATTTAACAATTAAACAAATTGTGTTTCCCGAAGTAGTCAGTAAAATTATGAATTGAATAATATCAAATTTATTTATATTTATATTTATATTAAAATTTATATTTCCACAAATATATTTTAAATTCGCCAGTTCTGACAAGTAAACATACAATACAATAACAGTAACAGACAATGTACCATCAAGAATAAAACGAAACAAAAAAATCAACGTAAACAATACAAAAAAAAATTTTTTGTGACTTTGTGTATTCTTTGTGTGCTAGAGTGTTTTTCCTTTACAAGAAACAAATGCAAAAGAAGAGTTACGTTATATCATCACTCATTATACATTTTATCGAATCACATTCAAGCATTTTGATCATGTGATCATATTCGATAAACGAAATATTATCGAACTTAAATATTAGCCGAAAATAAAAATAAGGAAAATTTCTTATGAATGAAAAATTTGAGTATGTATCATTCAAACTCGGTACATAACATCGGGAAAAATACTATGGTATTTGGTATCGCACTCTAAACCAATAAGATTATTCAAATTCGAACTCCTCCCATTTCTTTCATATTCGAGTTGACAAAAATCTTACTTTGAGCAAAAGGTATCGCAGAGTCACAAACATAAAAATAAAAAAAAAACAAATAATGAGCTCACTATAGACGTTTTTAATTAAACTGGACTATGATTGTCATCCATTTTTGTTTTTCAAAGTGAATAGCGTTATAAAAATAAATTCTATAAAAAAATTTGTGATAGTGATAAATAAAAATGAATGATAAAAGTATGTATAAAATTAAAATGAAATATTATATTATTACTATATATTTATAGTAAGGGCACTAGATTTCCTGAGATCACATTTCAGAACTGACTAAGCCATATTTAATGATTTGATATTAATTATTATTGTATATTTAATATAATTTGAATAATTTTATTTGTAGACCTACCATAGGCAGCTTGACATCAAATATGCCAAGCGGATCACAGGCTTTTCAAGAACTCTTTGATGAAACAGCTGATGATATAATCAGTGAGTTAGATATCGAGGTTGTACTACCGATCATCGAACCCATCACTAATAAGACAAAGACAACACCCATAACAGAACGGACAATAAATTCATTGGAAAGATATGAACCGCCTTCTAAAAAAAATCGTAGGAACAACGAGAACTTGGATCCAAATATTAAATATATTTGCGACACTATCAAACAGAATCAGGAAATAATTAAATTGGTAAGTTCAGAGCCATGTTTGTTGGAGGTTTATGCCAGCACATGGAAAGATCAATTTGTGAAATGGACAAAATCGCAACAGTCATCTTTCTTTCTCGATATTACGCAACAAATTGAAGAAAAAAATAATCAATTTAATGGGCAAATAGAAACCAACGATAGTGATGTTTAAAATTTTAATTTTTTTATTTAACATAAATAAATGTGATATTTTACAACCAATTAAAAATATTGGTTTTAATGGATGCTAGTATATTGCCAAGGCAGCACATCAATTTCATTAAGATACGTTTTAAATTCATCTCTAATCTCGTTTGCATTTCGACAAGAGTTATTTGAGCCAACTCTTTGAACTGGTTGCATCCCGCTACTCTCTTCATTACGCCATGTTCCTGGTCGACAAGTTTCGCCAACATAACTATCGGTTAAACCAGCTGTCACATATTCTGCAATTTTTTTATCCCGAAGCCAGTTATGCAGTACAATAATTCAGTCGAAAATTGCACGTTAACAGTCAATGAACTGTCTCACAAAAGTCCTGATCCAATCATGAGTAAGAAGTGAGCATTGAAGTGTCATCATCAATTTGATAATTTTGAAAGCCATTTTATACATTCTCTCAGTGTTTATGATCCCGAATCGGTATCTGTAAGACTTGAAAGAAATCTATTTCAAACACCGTCCTATCGAGATTTCCTGGAAGACTATTTAGATCTTGGTCACATGTAATGAAACTCGAACAGCAAACCAGTAAAAAAAATCGGTTATCGAGTCTACCGGATAGGTGAAAATATACCTTAATAAGCAGTATAGCTATAACAAAACTGTACTTACGGGGCACTCATATAAGAATACGTCCATTAGACTGCTCTCTTAAGAACTCACTTTCTCTGCTCCTTGCATACCTAGAAAGAAGTTGCATGTGGGTAGGAATATATTCTAGTCAAAATTCCTAACAAAAGGTGGCGTTGGGATATTGTGGCCATGTTCCACTAACTTCAAGCCTACATTCATTTTATTGGGATACGCATTGAACTCAGGGGCGAAGTGTCTATAGAAGCTACGGAAGCACTGCATCCCTTTCAATAATCACTGTCGTTAAAATAAATTTTCAAATTTTATTTATTTAACACGATTGATTAAAAATAATTTTTTTCATCATCATATACACTTTTGCCTAACAGGTCTGCACATATAGATATCTAGTTTAATGAAACTAACTTTAAAATTATTTTGTATTTTTCTTTCCTGCTTTGATTTCTCATTATAATTTAAAACACATCATCCACTTGCATATTGCATAGTCACATAGTGCATGCGTAGAACCAAAATAAAACCAATTACAAATATCTCTCATTGATTTATAGACATGCGTATTACATCCAAAAAAATATTCTTTCTGATGGAAGCTGCTTTTAGTTTAGATTGACCGTATTTCCCTTCAGCGTAATACTGTTACCAATGTATGCGTCCGTTTTTTTTAAACATGGCCAGTCCTATTTATGTGTAATTGGTTAGAAAGTGGTAAATACATCAACAATCGTATGAAAAAGTTGATTTTTTTTCGAAATTTTTGACTTTTAACTTCCTATAACTTGGAAGGCAGGCCCTAAAACCAATTACTCACTTTTCAGAGTTTGGAAAATGATTATTTATCAACAATCCTGGATTAATAATTTTCATTTAAACCAATATTTAAATTCATGTTTTGGAAGATTTAAGAATCTAGATTTTTATATTTTCGATTGTGAATAGAAAAATAAAGCCTGATTTCCATTATGAAAAAATACTGACAAAATAGTCAAAGCGGAGTAAAAAATATAATTTTTCTTAAAGTTCGAGAGAAATAAAAAATATTTCCAGCATAAAAAATGTATTCAATAATTCCAAAATATTTATTCAAAATAATTGAATAATTGAAATAATGAATAATTATGTTAAGTTTATTTTTTTTTATTTTGTCTTTTTTTTTTCAAAAACAAAAAATTGAAATTTATTGGTTATGTTACACGCATCTGTCAAAATATATCTACTATAAAAAAAAAAGCAAAAAGGAAAAAACGATCTCAGTCACTCTAATGGCATTTTTATTTTTTTTCTCGCTTTGGTTTTTTCAGTAAAAAATACTGACAAAATTTTTTTCATAATGGAAATCAGCCTTAATGCAAACATTTTTGTTCTTGTCTTTTAGTGCATTTTGCTACATTTTGCTACATTTTTATTTTATTTTGATTTTGTTTCTTTGTTTTAGTTTGCTACGAGCATTTGAGGCGAAAGCACGTGTTAGTTGTCAGTATGATTTTGTTTTTACGTGATATTTTTAAATCACGTAAAATTTTATGAGTTTTAATTTTTTTAGGCTTACAGAATTTTTATTTAGGATTATTAAAATTGGTTGAATTGTATGACCTAAATTACTTTCATTCTTTATAAAATTTATATTTTTGTCAATTACGTTTGTTGTCTTTTAGTGCATTCGTTTCAATTTAAATTTATTTTTGTTTTGATTTTGTCGCTTTGTTTTAGTTTGCTACGAGCAGTTGCGGCGGAAGGGTGCTTTGTTTTATGATAAATTTTATGTTTTCGTAATTTATTTTCAATATACATAAAATTTTATCTGTTCGGAGTTATTTTTTAGGTTTATAGATATTTATCAATTTTATTAAAATTTTGATAATGTCTAGCTGAGTTTTAACTAGGAAATAAATTAAACAAAACTTATTATTTCCAAAAATAATTAAATTGATGTTTCGTTTAATTTTTCGAAATAGAATTAACGATTTAACAATTAAACAAATTGTGTTTCCCGAAGTAGTCAGTAAAATTATGAATTGAATAATATCAAATTTATTTATATTTATATTTATATTAAAATTTATATTTCCACAAATATATTTTAAATTCGCCAGTTCTGACAAGTAAACATACAATACAATAACAGTAACAGACAATGTACCATCAAGAATAAAACGAAACAAAAAAATCAACGTAAACAATACAAAAAAAATTTTTTTGTGACTTTGTGTATTCTTTGTGTGCTAGAGTGTTTTTCCTTTACAAGAAACAAATGCAAAAGAAGAGTTACGTTATATCATCACTCATTATACATTTTATCGAATCACATTCAAGCGTTTTGATCATGTGATCATATTCGATAAACGAAATATTATCGAACTTAAATATTAGCCGAAAATAAAAATAAGGAAAATTTCTTATGAATGAAAAATTTGAGTATGGATCATTCAAACTCGGTACATAACATCGGGAAAAATACTATGGTATTTGGTATCGCACTCTAAACCAATAAGATTATTCAAATTCGAACTCCTCCCATTTCTTTCATATTCGAGTTGACAAAATCTTACTTTGAGCAAAAGGTATCGCAGAGTCACAAACATAAAAATAAAAAAAAAACAAATAATGAGCTCCCTATAGACGTTTTTAATTAAACTGGACTATGATTGTCATCCATTTTTGTTTTTCAAAGTGAATAGCGTTATAAAAATAAATTCTATAAAAAAATTTGTGATAGTGATAAATAAAAATGAATGATAAAAGTATGTATAAAATTAAAATGAAATATTATATTATTACTATATATTTATAGTAAGGGCACTAGATTTCCTGAGATCACATTTCAGAACTGACTAAGCCATATTTAATGATTTGATATTAATTATTAATGTATATTTAATATAATTTGAATAATTTTATTTGTAGACCTACCATAGGCAGCTTGACATCAAATATGCCAAGTGGATCACAGGCTTTTCAAGAACTCTTTGATGAAACAGCTGATGATATAATCAGTGAGTTAGATATCGAGGTTGTACTACCGATCATCGAACCCATCACTAATAAGACAAAGACAACACCCATAACAGAACGGACAATAAATTCATTGGAAAGATATGAACCGCCTTCTAAAAAAAATCGTAGGAACAACGAGAACTTGGATCCAAATATTAAATATATTTGCGACACTATCAAACAGAATCAGGAAATAATTAAATTGGTAAGTTCAGAGCCATGTTTGTTGGAGGTTTATGCCAGCACATGGAAAGATCAATTTGTGAAATGGACAAAATCGCAACAGTCATCTTTCTTTCTCGATATTACGCAACAAATTGAAGAAAAAAATAATCAATTTAATGGGCAAATAGAAACCAACGATAGTGATGTTTAAAATTTTAATTTTTTTATTTAACATAAATAAATGTGATATTTTACAACCAATTAAAAATATTGGTTTTAATGGATGCTAGTATATTGCCAAGGCAGCACATCAATTTCATTAAGATACGTTTTAAATTCATCTCTAATCTCGTTTGCATTTCGACAAGAGTTATTTGAGCCAACTCTTTGAACTGGTTGCATCCCGCTACTCTCTTCATTACGCCATGTTCCTGGTCGACAAGTTTCGCCAACATAACTATCGGTTAAACCAGCTGTCACATATTCTGCAATTTTTTTATCCCGAAGCCAGTTATGCAGTACCTTAGTCGCCTTTATTATCCCCAATACTGTCGTTTTACTTGCCAAAATTGGTTGTCTGTAAATCCGCCATCTACTCGACAGAATCCCAAAAGCATTTTCCACCACTTTCCTGGCGCGAGAGAGTCTATAGTTGAAAGCGCATTTGTTTAGAGGTAACACAGAAGTGTTTCGACCAGGATATGGTCGCAATAAGTTTGGGAGCAAAGGAAGTGCCTCATCTCCAATAAATACATAGGGATAAGCCTTATTATCTTTAAGATTTTCCGGAGGTGGCAGATCTAAATCTTCTCCATCGCATATAATGGCTCTTCCAAAATTACTTCGCCTAAATATGTTACTGTCGCCTACATGACCAGGTGCCCCAATATCAACCAGCACACATTTATATTGGGCGTCACATATGGCGAAAAGTACAACACTATTACTGTGTTTATAATTCCAGTTCATACATCCACTGTTGCTGAATGCCTAGAAACCAAACAAGAATGTAACAGACAACACAATTTGTAGGAATAAGAAAATACTTACTTGTATGACAACATGTTTTCCATCAATTGCTACTAAGCAATGAGGGAAATTCCACTATTCCACTGTTGGTCAAACTGGTTTTTTTTTTTTTTTTTTTTTGGTTTTGTCGACATTTTTAACTGTAATTGGTTTTTACGGATGCGGGTCGTCAGCCCAAAAACTGGTGACTAATTTCTCTCCACATATCATTGTTCGGTTGAGGAATAACTGTGCTCTTTAAAACGTCCCATAACGCTTCACAGGTTTCTCGTATAATCAAAGATGCTGTACTTTTGCCAACACGATAACCATACATCCCAATCGATACCATGCTGTCACCACTGGCGAGATAACTAGTAAAAACATTTCACATTTATACACAGACATTTTGAATATTTATATTATATTTGCCGAAGGGTTAATGTTAACCGTTGGCCTGCAGTTATAGACCTTTCTCATATATAGGTCCCTTGAATTAGAGGGCCAATCATTGATAAAAGTTCATGGAATGCTTGAGGATTCATTCGATGATAATTAGAAAAGGCCTCAGTGTCCGATAATCTCATTTCTCCGACAAGATTATGGTAATATCCCTGCGCTTTTCGATTGCGATTGACAGGATTAACCGAAAATCTTCTGGCACTACGGCGGTTTGCGATACGCCGTTTTTTTTTAAATAATGAATTAAACGTCGATATATCATCATTCAAAATCTTAACAATGATTTGTCTTGAAAAAGACATTTTAAAGTTTAGGACCAAAAAACCCGAATAAAACGAAAAAAATGAAATGAAACAGAACAAACACAAAATCTAAATCTACAAACTGTAAAATATTTATTTAAAAAATAACCGAATTTTAAACAACACGATAAACAACAAATACACGATAAACAACAGATAAACACAATTAAACAACAAATTATCCCGAAAATGTTAAAATTACAACTCGACAACAAAATAAAATTAAAATTAGAGAATTCAAAATATTAAAACACGACAATATTATAAATCGCAAACACACGTATTTTTGTTTTAACACAGCTAAGCGCAAATCGAAATTCGAAATTAAAATGAATAAAATGGAAAGTTAGTTGTCAAATAAAATAGATCAACTTTTTGAGCAAAAACCACCAGTGACTAACTTCAACTTAATACTATGGTATTTTTCCCGATGTTATGTACCGAGCTTCAAGCTCGGTACATAACATCGGGAAAAATACTATGGTATTTGGTATCGCACTCTAAACCAATAAGATTATTCACATTTTAATAAGCTCCTCCCATTTCTTTCATATTCGAGTTGAGAAAAATCTTACTTTGAGCAAAAGGTATCGCAGAGTCACAAACATAAAAATAAAAAAAACACAAATAATGAGCTCACTATAGACGTTTTTTGAATTTGAAACAAAAAATTTAACAACAAAATGTCATTATTCAAAATATTAATCAATGCATTTCTTGAAAAAGGCATTTTCAAGTGTAGAAAATCAAATAAAACCAAAAAATATAAATTAAACAAAAGAAATACAACGAATAAAATAATTTCGTTTTATAAAATAAATACCCGAAAACATTAAAAATAAAAACAATAACAAAATAAATAAAATGGAGAATTTTAAATATAAAAACACGAAAGAAATAAAATAAAAAATATAAAAACACGATAAATCACAAAAATAAATATTTGGTTTTAAAAGAACTGAGCAGAAATTGAAATTAGAATGAAAAAATTGGCAAGTTACTTGTCAAATATAATAGATTAATTTTATGAGCAAAATCCATCAGTGGCTAACTTCAACTTGATACTATGGTATTTCTCCCGATGTTATGTACCGAGCTAATTGTAAGATAGAACAAAGCAAAGTAAAAAAATTACGAGAAATCGATAGATTACGAACGAATTGTACAAATTTTGTTGTTTTCTGAACACGTTTGAAAGAAAACTGGAAATTGTATCGTCAGGGCAACCAAAGTCAATGCTGTCAAAAATGTTTACCACTGGTAAAACGTTCACGCGACATTTTTCTATTGATCTACTATATGATTAACATAGTTGGTAAGCCGGATACGATTTTTTAAATAAAACTTTTTGCTGGCCTTGTTTGATTTTCGCAAAAGTCAACGGCTTGTGGCGTACAAATGGTTTTAGTGATTTGAATAATATTCACAAAGCTATTAAAAGACACGAACTTACTTCAAATCATTGGTGGAGTGTGTAAGAGTTAGACCGTTTTGGGAAAACGCAAAGAATTGAGAGTTCATTGTCGGGGGCGTTTGCTGTAAATATCACAAAACACAATGAGAAGGTAAGAGAGAATCTTAAAATTTCAGAAAGCTTGATCGACGTTACGTGTTTCTTGTGCAAAACATGCACTTCAGATAATAAAGGAAAATATGGCGAACTTGTTAAATTATTTTCAAAATACTTTTCCCCTCTAATAATTCAAATAAATGAATCAAACGTTTTTATGGCTGGACATTTAACTGGTCTTCAAACTCGAGTTAGACAAATTTGCAACGAAGCTATATTTATTCATTGTCATGCTCACAGATTTAATTTGGTCGCAATCTTTATCCAATATTAGAGAATGCAAATCATTTTTTACGGCTCTGTCTGGGATCAGCAATTTTTTTAAAAAGTCATCGAAACGAAATTAGTGCTTTGGAGTTTATCATCTACTAGATGGCAGTATAATGCCCGAGTCGTCAGTGTTATTTTTGAGTATAAACAATAATTAACTGAACTATTTCTAGATATTTTGAACAATCCTTTCGATTGGGATGGATTTTTGACATGTCTACGAGATTTTAAATTTAATTTTTTATTGTTTGATTTTTCGGAAATATTTCCGTATTCAGATACGGTCTTTGAGTGTCTACAAAAACAAAACACTGATATTAATATAGCCAGCCATAAAATTAGAACATCAGTCAATACCTAATGACATTCGTGATAAATTTGAGTGTTTGGGAAAAAACTAAGGCTTTCGTTGAAATTGATGAAACGCGCACCACTCGAGTGAGAATTGATTTCAAAATATTGCTGACTTCACGTTCTTGGAACTTATAAATTCAAAAAAAAATTCTAAATTTAAATTGAGTTTTCCGGAGCAACAATTTAAAAAATTTCAAGAATTCGATTTTCCAAAATTGAGAAGTGAATTAATTGTTGTGTATAGTGATGGTGACTTTTTGGACAAATCAATACTAGAGATGCTAGAATTTCTTAAAGACAACGAATTAATAAGTTCATTTAATGATGTATCAACCTTATGTTGACTATTCAAAGGAAATTAAAATTTAATTTTATTACCACTGCTTCCTCTACTTTGCAGTTCACGAGTCGCCTATGAATTTGAACTATCTTCTCGAGTTCAAGTTGTCGATCCATCATTTAATTGTGGCGTTCGGTTTTACGTTCGAATGGTATTCGATCTATTTTGTTGACACATTCAGGCACTATCGATAATTTTGACATATTGACAGTATTCCCAATACATTATTCAACCCACTATTTGACTATGCTAAAATAATAACGCCCCGTTCATTGTCAAAAATGTTGACATTTGATAATCGTTCTATTTATTCACAATTTTGCTCAATTGTTTGCTCATTCTCGATACAAGACATATTGTGTATGTATGTAAAGGGAACTCGCATACATAACTTGATAACATTTCGCTTTTTCGTGTTTGCATACATTATACACATATATTATGATTAACCCAGCACACGTTTTCCAATTTTCCCTACGAAAATTTTTCAAATATTTTGCTCTAAAATTTAACCACACCAATGTATACACAGGGAATAAAACAAAAATATTTCTTCATTTTCGTTTTTACGTTTTTGTGTACGATTTTTTTTTTCAAAAGCAGAAAAAAATGGAAAAACATCAATTTCCATAGTCGGTATGTGTGCGAGTGTATGTATATAAGAAAGGAAAATGTACTAGGTAGGTATGTAAGTATATGGGTTTATTATTTGTTGATATTGTTTGAGATGTATATAAGAAAATTGAAATAAAGGGTTCCAGAAGGATATTTTTGTTTTAATTTTTCCTTTTCGTATTTCTGTCAGCTCCTTACTTCAGAATACTGTACATAAGTGTTGTTCTCTGAATGATTTTAAGGAAGTGGTTTTTATGTTATTACTGCAGATGCAGTAACATAAACTTCCTTTGTAAATATACAATTTTGTGAAGATATTTTTTTTTAATTTAATTTAATTTAATTTAATCCAAGTTGTTGATTTTGTGTTTATTCTTGGAAGGTATATGAGTACAAGAGTCTTATATTCAGGGCATTTTGCACATGAAAACCAATAACCATAGCACTGAATTGTATTATTATTCATACATACACAAGCCAAACAAATGGGTGAGTATTAATTTAAACTCAAGTATTTGCAACCAAGGAGACTCGAGCTTTTCTAACGTATAAAAAAGTAGCTCAGATTTTGTCCAGTAAAATTGGAATGATAACAATAAAAATATTTAATTTAATTGCTATTTCAGGATTTGCCAAAAGAATTTGAACCTTTTTGACAGTGCCAAAAGAATTTGAAATTCCAAACAAAACGATACCGTCGAAGAATAAAATAATACAATTTTTCATACCACAGATCTCAGTCATATACATCATCATTAAACTTATTAGAGCTCCTCACAGCTCATGCAGAAGTCATCAGTGATCCAACCACTGTCTGTAAGCATGTCAAAGAAAACGCCGACTCCTCATCCCAAAATTCAGCTTAGATACATCCCTGAAAAATTACTCAAAATTTGATTCCACTGATCTGCTGCAGGAATGTTTTGGAAGGTTTCTCCTTACATTGCACCTGAAATCCCATTTCATTAATCATATGATTATTTTATGTGCAGCTTAGTCTCTACAATCGTCAATATCGATATAATTGTCTCTACTTTCACGTGATGTGGACCTAGAACGTGAATTCCATCAAAATATATTCCTTCCAGCTACAGAATTTCTATACCATACGCACTAAGATATGGAGGCAGTATCTGCCGACTTCTTCTTACAGAACGCTTGTTGAGGCCGAGCTCATTTATCGAGTTCTACCTTCAGGTCGGGTATGTATCTATAACAGCATTTTCAAAGTTTTTAAATTTTGCTCAGCAGCTTGAAGCTAGGTTGAAGATGATCTCTGAGTAGTTCTGAGATTCTGTTGATAGTTTACAATGTTTGATTTACTGGACCTACTCCATTGAGTAGCGAGTTGAATTGCAGTCTCACCTTTCTGAGTGCTTCCCTTAACTTTATAAATCATCTTTGTAGATTCCTTCTCGTTACCCAATCTAGTGCTCTAAGCTGTATAAGGTTATGCTACTAGCTTTCTGAGTCTTGAAAACCACCATACTGGTTTTAAGCTGTCTTGATTTTACCACAAGTCAGACCGCTTCTGCTATTAAGTTTCTATGATTACCTGCTGTAGCAGTTTATACCCTTTCGCCACAGATCTTGTTATCTATCACCAACGGTTCTTGAAAAAGATCGATTCTCTCTTTATTAGTCAACCTATTCGAAACCATCCGACATTTTATAAAGAAGAGTGCACAGTTGGGTTACAAAGAAGAAACTCTTTGCAATCCAACTCGTCATAGGACCGTTCACGTTCGCCCGTCATTGGGACTCCACTCACTAGTTGTGTTGGAGTTTGTTCCTTTTGTGACAGGGTACTTAGTTCCCTACAGGCGTCATCTAGTTGGCTTTAGATTATCCAACTCAAAATCGAAGTTGATACCTTCAGCCTAATACAGATTTCAACTGGCTCCACTCCATGCTAGACCTCACCAAATACCTACATCTATTGTCTTTTTGTACAGATCTACCGATATCTGATCTGAACAAACAGTCACCTTTACCCAGCCTTCATACCACCGTGCATCCCTGCAGTTGGGGGTGGTCTCACTTACTGCCGGCAGATTTACCCTATACATTGTAAAATAGGCACTTGATCAGCTGTTGTATTGACCTTTATGTATTGATCGCTTAGCTTTGTAACGCTGCTTTGCTTAGGGAACTTTTCGTGATCCCAAATTTTTGCTTCGTGCTGTAATTGTATAAGATGCTTTCAAGCCTCTTCTATTATATTTAACTGTTTCATGATTTTTCCATGAGTGACACAGGCCGAATTTAACACCAGGTTAAGCTAATCGGTACTGGAGGTCGTTCTGTATACAGAGGCTCTGATAAGATCTTCCTGGAAAATTCATTGCTCGGGACGCTTATCACCCTGATCCGGCTTGTGTTCTGATCCTAACAGATTGTCCTATTTTTGGCACAGGTGTTTTTGACAGATTCAAAACAAATCCCAAAATAGTTTTAGTGCTGCAATTGCATTTTTGGAATAAAAACTGGGTTTCCTTACACAGTTTTTCTTATAGAACATAAAATGGGATATGGATTTTATGGTGTAATTTTCCGTTTTTACTCTCCAAATGTAATGCAACCAGGAAAAAATACAATTCCTTATAATACTATACTAATGGATTTTGTATTAAACTACTATATAGTTGGCTATGTTATCATTTTCATATCTGTATTATATAAATGTTTGTAGCTACTATTTTACTATGTATTAATCAAGAAAATTTCAATATGAAAATTTTATGTTTTTATAATATTTCGTATTCGTTGCAATGTTGCTGTTCAAACACATAATGTAGAATCTGCTAGAAATTAGACCAATAATAGGGTGATCCAGTATGTGTCTTTTTGCAACAGGAGTGGCCTTGGATTCTTCGAACCTCACTTAAAAATCTGATTTCGCAGAGACTCAGAATTGCACTGTGTATCTACAATTTTTTTTGGCACCACATAATATCTATAGCTGCATCTCAACCTTCCCATATCTCCCTGCACCATCTTTTTGTAAAGCATTAATGGTCGATCCAACAATAACTCTTCTTGAAATTTCAACCGATGGTCGAGTCGTTGGAACGACCATTTCACTATTAAGGGATATTTACGAGTTCCGAAATCTTTTTAAATGACCCACGTGTAGCGGAAAACCAAACTGTCCCATTGTGTAGCTATGTGCTTACTTCCTGAAGTAGGATGTAGCCCATCCGTTTGTGTACCACGGACATTTTGCAATATCCAAATTTAATCCCTTCTAAAATGTTATTGTATTATGTTTGCTTAGGCGTCCACATCCGTCGAATTTCTAGCTTCGCTTGCGATTCCAAAAACCATGTACATGAAAATTTTCAATTGTAATTATCGTTAATGACACACATGTTTCGTTCGATGCTGGGTTTTTAAAAACAAAACAATATAAGTAACTATTATACTACTATTTAGCTAATTAGTATTTAGAAAAATACTTAGATAATTGAGATTTATAAATACATAGCAACAGCAACAGAACCTAACATAAATTGATTTTTCCTTCTAATTAAATTGGATTTCCTATGATTGAAAATTACTTTAAAATATTAATATATATATATATATATATATATATATATATATATATATATATATTATATATATATATATATATATATATATATATATATATATATATATATATATATATATATTTATATATATATATATATATATATATTATATATATATATATATATATATATATATATATATATATATATATATATATATATATATATATTATATATACATATATACATATATACATATATATATATATATATATATATATATATATATATATATATATATATATATATATATATATATATTATATATATATATATATATATATATATATATATATATATATATATATATAAATATATATATATATATATATACTGAAAATATTAATTAAGAGGCTAAGGAGCAACGGAAAAAAGTTTCTGGTTCACAGTTTTTTAAGAGTGACGAGAGAAAAGTATCTTGAATCTCTCATTACTCGCGATAAAAGGGTGGAAGACTATATAAAAATCCGCCTTCCACTTTGTAAATAGGGTTTATATCCTCTAGGCCCACTTCTGAAATCAAAATTTCGTGCAAATTCGGGTCAACTGAAACTGTAAAAATTATTCTCATCAGACTCACTGTCATGACAGAGTTGGCCCTTGATAGATGAGGACTTGGCTTCGAACAGCAAAACTTAAAGCATCTACGTTCAGATACAATTCGGTATTTCTTTTCGGAAAGCCGAGTGATGTACTAATGCCAAGTAAGTATGTTTTTGGCCGAAAAGGACTGATTAGAAACTTCAGTTTATTGCGTAGATAATAAAGTCGCGATTAACTTTGATAAATCTTATTGGTCATCTTGTGTCGGTGTTATATATATATGTATATATATATATATATATATATATATATATATATATATATATATCTACACTATATGTATATATATATATATATATATATATATATATATATATATATATATATATATATATATATATATATATATATATACAGATATATACTATATATAAAACAAAGGCAAATTTACAAAGAAAGAATTATGTTTCTTAAAAGAAAGGCAGATAATTCTTCTTTATCATTCATTTATTCCCTATTTAATAATTTCGATTGCTTTATAATCTTTAAACAAGAAAACAACACTTGATGTACAAAAGAATACATTAGACTAATTAAATATTGTGGAAATAGAGATTAATTTCTAAATGGATGTTGATTATCATCTTAGACTGAAATTGATTAGATGATTTTGGAAGATCTAAAAATAATTTCAAAATGGAAACTTTACTATATTACTCGCAAAAACTATGGTATCAAATTTTATCTTATGAAAAATATGTATATTGAATTACTTTGTCATAAAAATTTGCTGACTTTCAGAATTAATAAAATAGGATGTGACGTTAGGTAGGATGGTTTTAAAATGTGGCCTTTGGGTTGAGTGGATGGGTAGAAGTGAACAAAATGTACTACTTTTTTTCGTATCAGATATTACATTAGTGTTTTACAAATACCCTAAATTATTTTGTTCTAGAATCTTTCAAACAATACAAACATATAATGTAAATCAGTTGGTATAAACAACTCGCGTTTATCATTATTTGGACCTACATGTGAGTCGTTGTATGAGGTACAAATTGATAATGCCATTGTGTGGTCTTGCATCATGAGGTCGATCATTGTTATATAAAAGTAGTACCTTTTTATGTCTTGAAAGCAAGATTCAATGGTATAAACCATTTTTTAATAGCTTTCCCTAACCACAGTCTAAATAAGTCTAAGTAAGTCACCGGATGTAGCTTAATGGATAAGAGAATTTCTCATCACGCCGCGGTCTCGAGTTCGATTCCGGCCGTTGACCAAATTAACATGCAACCGGATTACATAAAAACGCGTTTGTGTGTAAAAAATCATTCTTTGGGCTGACCACCTACAATGTGCACCAGGAAGAAAGCATTTCTCCATTGGCACTTTTTAATGTGATCACTCTTACTCGTTGGTCGACTCCTGGACGAAGTTTTATTACCTTTCCTAGAAGCCAGTGACTGATTGGCAACCCCCTTTTCTGGATTAGAACAATATCATTCACTTCAATGTAACGTCTTTTATTTGGCCACTTATTACGCTGTTGTAAAACGGTGAGATATTCATAATAACCTTCTCCAAAAATGATGAACCATATCATTAATAACTCTCCACCTTTCTGACGACGAACCATTCACATGAACACCGTCTAATGATGGAATGGTTATAGGAGAATATCCATGGAGAAAATGAGCTGGTGTTAAGCAATCCAACTCATCTTCTGCCATTCGATATAAAGGACGTTTGTTCAAAATAGCCTCAATTTCGGCAGTTAGTGCGTGATCATCTCTACTAATGAGGGAATCGTTTTTCCCATTACTCGTTTAAAATGAAACTTAAAAGATTTTACAACCGTTTCCCAAAGGCCATCAAAGTGTGGACTATTCGGAGGTGTGGACTATTTCGTCTAAATTCCACTGAATTTGGGTTTAAGATAGAAACTCGATGATATGATTTGGTTGAGTTTTGCCTTTGCCCCGATAAAGTTTGTACCATTGTCACTGTACAAATTATGACAACCACCACGCCTCAATCTAATTGCCCACAAAAATGCATCACTAGTGAGATCACTCACTACTTTCGCCAGTCGATAAAAAAGGACGCACCAAATCGAATCTGCTCTTTGGTAAACTTCCCATTAGCTGAGTTTGAAGTTCCGCATTAAATCTCGCACACTGCACACAACCTTTGACCAATGATTTTGCTACAAATTTACCTCTTGGAATCCAGAATCTTTGTCTCATTAGACTCATTAATAAAGATGGTCCTGCATATTTGGAATAAATATGTTCGTCTTGCAGAAGAAGCAAACTTACTCTCGATTTTGCATGCAGAATGATTGGATGTTTAGTCGCATAAGGTGCTATACTATGGTGTAGCTTGACCGTTGTGGATGACCTTCCAACCAATCCAATACCACCTTGGAGTTTGACTAATATGTACAGTTGTTTATGAGTATACCAGCCTCTTGTTTAACAACGTTTACTAATTTGGCTAATAAAGAACTCCATAGAGCTCAAGTCTTGACAAAGAGACTTGATTTATTGGCGCCACCTTTGTTTTGGCGGCGATCAATCGGATATTTACTTTATGGTTTGAATCAGTAAAGCGAAAATAGATCACTGCGGCAAATGCTTTCGTACTAGCTAGGGCTTGCAAATTTACCGACTTTTTCAATTACCGGTAATTCTGTAATTTATGTGGAAAACCCCGGTAAACCGGTAATTTTGAGAGTAATTTTTAGTTGATATTTTATTCAAATTAATTTCTTATAAAATTTTGTATTATAAAATTCATTCAGTTATTTTATCAATTCATTCTTTTATTTTATTAATTCATAACATTATAATATATAAAAAAAAGTATTAACGTAAATTAGAAAAAAAAAATTAAAACTTCATTTCAACTCTTGTTTTTGATTAAAATGTGTTTTTAAACATTGTGTCTAACGTGTTATCATTTAAGCTCGACCTCAACTTGGTGCAGATCAGAACGGCTGCTGAAAACGCGCGCTCCGATTCGACACTTGTCGGTCGAACAGTCAACATCATTTTAAATGCTTTCTCTAAATATTGGTCTCGGATGTTCTGTTCTTAGAAAAAGTCCATTTCCCTTTTAATAATATTCGCTAATCCTTTAGCTTTAGTTGATTTTGGCCGAGTACAAAATTTGTTTTATTTTTACGTAGGTGCGAGTAAGAGAAAGACATTTTTTATATTATATTTCCCGTTTTGTTCCATACATATATACTACCTTATAAATAAAGTTGAATTTCTTTATTATAGTAAAATTATTAATTTAAAATATTAAATTCAACTATTTACTTATAAAATAGTATGTATGGAACGGAACAAAACGATAAATATTGTAAAATATAAAGTTTAAATTTTTACCGAAAAAACCGGTAAAAAATCATGAATTTACCGGTTTTTCGGTAATGAATTTTTTAGCAATTAACCGATTAACCGGTCAATCGGTTTCTCGATAATGTAAGCCCTAGTACTAGCATCACAAAAGCCATGGATTTTTATTTGAGATTATGCTGATGTTCCAATGTGACGAGGAAGGCTTATACAGTTTGCTTGATTCAAACCCTTTAAGATTAGTAACCACTTTGCATTTAGCTCTTCCAGAAATTGATTATCCCAATCTAATTTTTTACACCACAGAGTTTGCATTAATATTTTAATGACAACAGTTACCGGAGCTACCCAGCCCATTGGATTGAACCTTTCTCGTGGTGTAATTATGATACAGATCTTCGCCTAATTCACAATAAAACAGGAATTGGTCTCTCTGTGGATTCCAATGAACACCAAGAATTTTAACTGAATACTCTTTTAAATCTCGTTCACTAAGTTGTTTAGGTGCAGTATCTAAAAGATTTTTGGGTATGTCATCTAATACTGCTGTATTGTTTGTTTTCCATTTACGCAGTGTAAATTCATATCTTCCAAGTAAATCAGTTATTCTAAAAATGCTAGTATTTCTGGCTTCATCTATATTCGTATGTTACGGTTAGCAATTTAAAATGTTTGATAGGTTCACTTACATCATTTCGCCATACTATTCTCTGATACTCCGTATCTGGAGTTGCTAATTTGATATTCCCAAAACCGCAAAATAATCGGGAATAAACTTGGTTGTACTACAGGACCTGCGGCTAAACATTGATTTAAAGATACACCGCTAGTAGATTTTGCCTATCCATCGAACACAACCCGCAACTTTGTGATAGTGCTTTTCATCCGTAAAACACCATGATGTGGTAGATAGCAACTTAAAGGATTCGAGATTTCATGTTTTGGTATTTCCTGCATGTCACCCATTTCCTGATATTCATTCATAAATCCGCAATATAATCTTTAGAATTCAGGATCTCTAGTAAATTATCTTTCCATTCCTTGCGACCTTTTAATTGCTGTAGTTAAGGTTTGTCCCAGTTTACTCGGAGATTGCTTAAATGGTAACCGTACAATATAACTCCCACAATAAATCTCCCGTCCCATTTCACTTCCTCCATTTCCCAAAATGTTTTATCAATATTGATTGATTTCGCCGACTTCTGATTGGCCATCATCGCTACGAGATCATCCTCTATTCTATGAGAAATACCACCAGCCACCACCCAACCAAAAATATTTTTTTGTTACACCGCATTTGTATTTTGAAGTTTAATTTGATCCATTTCTAAACAGCTAAAAAAAATGGTCCGCTCCGATAAGTATGTTGATTTCTCCCCTAGTCCCCTGATATTAAATTCGACATCCGCTAAATTAATTCCGTCTGGTAAATTTAAACTTTCCCGTTTTATTTCTTTACCCGGTAATGGACTACTCAATTCATACCCGAGTGGTTGGTTGTTTTTCATAATTAATTGAACTCTTCCTTTAGTACTGCCATCGTTCAATTCCCCAAAACCACTTACTGTCACCTTTGAATTAACTCTTCGTAATTTTAACCTTTGCACGCAATCTTCAGTGATACAACTCACCTGGGAACCACAGTCCAGCAGAGCTCTGCAGTAATTTGTTTAATTATCATGAGTCATTATCTTCACTCTAGCTGTGGGCGAAATTGTGAAGTTGGAGTCCAGAAGATCTGAACTGGCATGACCTACAAATTTTGAATTTTCCAGTATTGATTCCCTTTTATCTGCTAGTTTCCATTGAATTTAGTCTCCTCAAAATGAAGTTCACATTTTTGACAACGTCGATTTGTTGGACATCGATGAACATGACGTTTAGCGCTCAGGCAGTTGAAGCATCGATTTGCTGTTTGGATGAATTCTTTTCGTTTGATTGCATCCATTTCATGAAATTTTTCACACTGCAATAATGAGTGTGCCAGACTATAGCATATGGCGCATTTATCTTTGACTCCATTGCTCCGTAGAATTCGCTTTTGAGGTACCTGGCATGTTGAAAGGTAGAAATTCTTCTTTCCAAGAAGTCCAAGAGATCATTTATGGTTGGATCATCTCTGTCAGTTGAATAATCAGTCCACGCTACTTCAGTTTTGTTGTTATGTTTCTGGCATACTAAATAAATGACCCATCGATGCATTCAATCCACGAATCACCTCATCCGACACATCACATAATTTCCGCAGACTTGAAATGTTATTCGGCAAAGCATTTGGTTGATCAATAAATCTTTGCCGTACCGTTCCTTCAGTTTACTGAATGCGCCAAGGTAATTATTTTCTGTGACTCTAAGGTGTCGAACTAATGATGCTGCTTCGCCTAGTAATAAGCCTTTAAGATACTGAAATTTTTCCACCCCGGATAAATTTGATTCGTGAATCGTGGTACTGTACATATCGAAAAATGAAGGTCAATCCCCTAAAAATGGAGGAATGTAAAGTTTTGGTGAGGATCGTTCGTTGTAAAATTCAGGACATTCGTCGTTTGGTGCTGAACTCCCTGGTTAATTCGCATATGGGTTTTTGGTAATGCTGTCGCTTCAAAATAAATATCCTCAATTGATAAATCTGCCTCTTCACTATCGCTTAGCTCTAATATACGAGCTTCAATATTACCGAGTAATTCATGAAGTTTTCGAGCTGTTCTATTTTCGTACTTGCATCAGCTTCACGAGCAAATTGTACGATTTGCGCTAATATATTTTTGTTCACCGTTTGTTGCCGTTTTAACCCCGAAATACCTTTTGTTTTAGTTTCAACACAAATTGTTAAATGCGTAGTAGTTACAAATTGCTCTGTAAAATGGCTTCTTATCTTAACCTAGTACCATGTGGTTACGTGCAGTTCTATTTATGATCTGTACGTAAAGTTGTAACTATTCACTTGTTGTTAACGTGGTTATGGACCACTTTTTCTTATCAAACTCCGCTCACGTTAATCTAAACTTTCATATCAGCTTCTCACCCACATGTAAACCGCAATCCGACTGGTTCACCGATTTGATGATTGTGCGCTCCATTTTATCTTGCTATTCCGATTCCACTCAATATACCATGTATCATACCACAGGTGAGGATTGTTGTTCAAAATGATGCCGAGATAAGAAAATTATTTAAAACAAAATGGCTGAGCCGCGTTTTTTAAAATTTTATTACTTTATTACAATTTATTAACAATTTGTTTTAAGTTCTAAATACTAAAGCTAATTACAATTGTATATTAATCTACATTACCGATAATTTGATATATAATTCTATTGCAATATGGTTAGAATTCAAGCCATAACTTTTTAGTCATTAAACAACCAACATGTTTACTTCGAAATGTTTCAATACGAACTGGTTTAATTTGAACATGTTATGAACACGATAAACAAACGAAAAAAATAAATTAACTAACGCGTGCAATATTTTGAACCAAAGGATATTGCTTGTAGAAGATGTAAATAAAAACGTTTAGTACCTTCTCCCTTATTAAATATTTAGTACAATTGATGGTAATGACGATAAGTGTTGTTATTTATTCGTATACAGATTTAAATTAAATGAATAATACATTTTTATTTATTTGGTTTTGTTTCCCACATACAAATAACCCGTACTACCTTATATGAACCGGGATGAGCCATAAAATAACACCTTGTCAACATTTTATTCTTTCAAAACATTTGTTAGTCTCCGAAATGGCTCCTAAAAATTTACCAATCAAAACATGACCATAAGAGTCAATACTTCCAAACTGCTGTGCTTGGCATTTCGGTCACAGGCCTATATTTCAGTGCTTCTACTTTTTTAATTAAGGTTTCCTGAGTTTACTTAGCTCTGTCAACAGTTTTAAGCAATTTTGTCCCCTCTGAGACATTTCTAGATTTCCAACGACATCATGATAATGATAATTGCTGGCCAATAGGCTATTTTTTGATAATAAGCACGAACCGAACAATACCATACAAAATGACACTAAACAATATCATTAACTATCGTTCTTCAACTGAATGAATTAGTTCGACAGTTGTATTATTTTAGGATACCGACAGGTTGTTGACGCTGCTAGTCACATTATATTTCACCCACGGGAGCTTTTAATTATATCTCAGCCATGTTGCGCTGCTCTGCTAAATGACGAGATGATATCGAGATCTAACGAGCCGGGGTTGGGCATTCTTTTTCATACGGGTTTATCTCATTTTAAATATTTGGTTACATTTGATTGATGCTCTGGGTGTTCGCCCCACTACAGAGATAGTCAAGGCAGTTTGATTGATTGATTGATTGATAGGACTGTAGGACCAAGCGCTAGGCAAGATTCCCGGATAACGCCGGGCCTATTCCTACAGCCGTTTACATAAAACAATAGGTAAGGATGGGAAGGTATGTTAGTAAGGAGAGAACGACCCGGTTACAGACACCTGGCAAATCGTTTACTAAACTACTGTTATCAGACAATCACAAGACAATCACAATTCTAATCTACTAATCTGCAAATCCAATCAGCATTCTCGGTCCGCCCCACCTATCTGCTCTGCTGTATTTTGAATAAAATTAAAACTAAATTAAAATTAAAATTCTAAAATACACTTATTAGTTAGTCGCTCAGGAATCTGTAACTAATTAATATTATTATCGGTTAATTAATTAATTTTATTATTTATTTCAACTCCCGCCCGCACAAGTAACCTAATTAAAATATAAGTACAGAACTCTGAAAGAAAAATTTATTAACTTATGGCTCAGGTATCTGAAACAATTTAATAAATATGGTATGATAGTTTAAGCCATCCATTACGATAATGTTGCCATAATTCTGTAACATGCTTATCAGAAAAACAAATCAGACTAAGCGACAATCTTCAGCAGAACCATTTTCCTGTTACATTATAAGTAAAATAATATAAATTGTTAGTAAAATCTATATCCTTTTCACATTAACATTGGTTATTATTATTATTTGGATAGGAAGGACATTTCTTATTCCTTCATATGTATTTGAGTTACCTCAACAGTTGAAACTGGAGTATTAGGTTTACTATCCTGGGGTCCTCTCATCATATGTTGCATATAAAGTTGAATCCCTAAATTTTCAGATCCACCACCATCTGACGTGAGGGACAATATTTATTTATTTTATGACCCGACCGCATTTCATATACATACATTATGACGACCAAATAAACTGTCAATTCGTGAATAGGGTAAGTTATTTAACTAAATTAATAATTGAGTAAGTTAGCTATAACCTGCAGTTGAAGTTAGCTATAACGTATTAAAATTAAATCATCTACACAAATTCTAAAAATAAATTTACTAGATAGGAATCTGTAACTTAATTATTATTAGTTTCATTATTTATTTAAACTCAATTCCGTACACCAATCATAGTTAAACAAAAATACAAAACTCTTATTTAATTAACTTTCGGCTTCTGAATCTGTAACCATAAATTAAATTAATATGGTATGCTAGAATAAGTACACGTCAACCATTACGCTGATGATACCATAATAGTAGATTATGTTGGTCAGAAATCAAAATAAATCTCTGAAAACATTTTACATTCCAAAATTATGCAACATCTTTTTTAAATAAAATAAACTTTCTTTGTAAACCCCCTCCAACTATAGACATATTAACACTTATGTAAATAATTAAAACCTAACTTTTTCCATAAATTATTATTATTATTCTTATATTAATGGTCGTGATCAGGGATGTCACTTTTCTACAAATGTATCCGCTGCGAACTTTGACGTTCATAAATCAAAAAAGAACAATTGATATTAACTTGCAAAAAGCACCATTAAATCCAAATACAAAACTTTATACGAAGCTTGATAAATTTAAATAACGCATGGATAACCCACAGGCACGTATGCACGACACATAGGCAATAACACAGGCAGGGTTGCCACATACATGCAGAAAGTATGGAGCAGAAGCACCCCAAAAGTGGAGGAAATCGATACCCCCGAAGTGAACCCCATTCAAGCAAACCAAACACGATCCAAACTCCACATTCCACCAAACATACATCTATTTGTAATAAACAAACTCTAACACGAGAACCCAATTGTAAGCACCCAAACTAAAAATTCATTCAAAGCACACTCAACAAAGGAACACCAACCTACAGATAAATAAAAAATGCAGACCTATCTCAACTGACATCCAACAAATGGGAATCCAACCAAACACCCCACATTCCGGCCAATCCTGCAGCCCCCTTCGCGTCCAAAACCCCACATGCCAACAGAGGCTCCTAGCCGCGACCGCAACTAGGTCAACCCTCATGCCCGTCCCGATCAAATCCAGCCCCGGAACCCCCTCCTCCTCAACCCAGCAGTACCATGAGGCAAAAAACAAACTACCAGCATGCAGCTAGCAATACCTAAAAAACCGCTTCCTCCAAGACACTCCTGCACAACCCAGCCCACTCCAGAATCGCGCGACATCCTCCAAAAATCCAGCCGAAACAACAAAAGCTCCCGACACTACAAAATTGAATGCTTCCAAACCACCACTGCAAAACTGCAACAATCCCACCAACACCCAAACATTCTAATAATTCCAACTCCCCGCCACTAAAATAAAATCCAATCCACAATCCCAAAATGTACCTCCGATAATGAAAGATACAGACTCATGTTCTGCATCAAATTTAAACAATCCTGTTCTACAAAATCCCTGTTCTACAACTATTCCTCCTTTAAAATGTAGCAAATTTAGGCATACACATGATCTAAAACTCTCCAAAACAAGGACAGTCAAACCCGATACAAGACACACATTCACCACGCACCTCGGGACTACGGTCGAAAACCATTCAATCCCAAAACCCACGGCCAATTCAAGCGCAGACCCGATTCCAACGACGAAAAATTAAAACCATCAACACTCAAATGTCAACGAGCCTGGAACAACTCCCCAATCGTCGCCTAGAATCACTAAACAATCAATCCTGAAGTTCAATAGGAATCCCCGATACCGTGGCTAGTTTCGATAGACCCCACCAGACTCCGGACCGAGCCGAAACCGAACAAGAACATGATGAAGGACCCAACCTCGATTGATGGCCATCAATGAATGATATCACTTCATGTGTCTGAAAAATGGGTTGCTAATTCCGGGTTGCTAATTCCGTCGAATCAAAAACTGTTCCATAAAATCTATATTCACAAGTGCTCTGGCCGAATGGTGAAGGATAAAAAATGTTTAACTGTTACATGAAGTACGCAGTTTTAATTTCGTATTGAGCTATCCCCCCGCACTTCTAATGAGCCCATCTTAAGATATACATTTGTCAAGTAGATCATCGATCCAAGTGAATTTTTTTTTCGATAAAACTCAACGAAACTGAACGAAAATAACAGGTTGTATAAACGTACGAATATAACAAATCACAAAAAAATTTAGAATTTTGACATGAGGTTTCCCTACATTGTTGTAATAAATAAACGACATTAGATTGTCAGATGCATGAAAATCGACGCTCATTTACATAACGGGATTTGAAAATGAAAATTTATACCGAAATTATAATCCACAATTAAAACCTATCAATTTACGTAATAAGATTTAAGTGAAGAAGGTTTCCCTTCAAAACGGAGCATATACTCATTTATACACACACACATAAATATTTATATACATGTATATGTTGGAAAATTGGGTTGTTTTTCACAAAATTGGTTTTGTATTTGAATCTGAAAAATACGATTAAAATAAGAGGTAAAATTTTTTAATTAAACAATGAACTAAACAATTAAGAAAATAAAGTTATATACAAGGTAATCATTTGTATGATCTAAAATTTCATAGATAAGCTTAATTAAAAGAAATCTTTGTTAACTGAAATAAGCGTTATTCTAAGATTTTTATCTTACCAAACTATATTCCTTTTTCATTGTTTATTGTGGTATTTCAAAAACCAGACAATACATTCGAGTCGCATTATTATTTTATGAAAATGGGTTGAGACGCTGTGTCTCATGTATCTGATGATAAAATTTTCCATGCAATATACAGGTGAACCTCCATTTTTCACACATTTATGTAAACGTTTTTGATTCAAGGAAACTGGTTAAGACAAAAGTGATACATGTTCATCGAATGTCGGTAACACTAGTAGCGTGACCTACTTCGTTTGTGATATGTTACTTTATGGCCATAAGTTGCCCTTATTCGGGTTTAATGAGTACAACAATTTCTTTGGTTCGGTCAAATGTTTGGTATACTCTTGTGACCTCGCAAAAAGCTGATTTTTATGGAACTCATAGATTCATAGAGAGAAACTCATTTATACTATGCTGGTATTAAGGACGTTACTATAAAGTGGCCATCTTTTCTGGTACAGACTGTCAAAGTGTTTGTCAATACCACAGAAGCGGAGGAAGCACCAACTCGTTCACTTTGATAGTTTTTGCTGAAAGACAGTGGCATGGATTTGTTCATATCAGGATCTAGCTCATAATGCCCGACAAATACTATATCTGATGAAGGAATTTATAATTGTGATCCTTCTTGGCCTTTTAAAAGAGACCTCATCTTGGATGTTGCAGTGTTGGTGTGGTATGCATAGCTTCTCCAACGACCAAACAACTAAGTTTTTACAAGGATTTTCTTTGACCCCAATTCAAGACTACCAGCTATTATGGGTTTGACGGTCGAAACGAGACTATAAGTCAAATGTGAATCGTTTATGAATTCCTCAATATAATTTTAACTCAATAAATACAAATACCGGATAGTTGCTCACTTTGAGAGGTATTCTTCTAGTCCCACTCCGTTTTACTAGTTTACATGGCATTTTGCCTAGCCCCCTAGTCCACCATCAATTGTGTTTCAGAAACAGATGAGTGTTTTAGAAAAGAGATGTCTCTTCAATTTAGATCCGAACTATAGGAATTTGAACCGTGGTGGATAATTTCTATGGAAGCCCCTGTATAACCTGAACATTGTGATCCTAATCAGATTGAAAAAGGGTCTGAACCCAATTAATTCTAGTGTGGGTACAAATGGCCGATGTGTTGCCTCAATTCCGGAGGGACTCTCTGTGTTTTAACCTGGGTCCCTGGAAACGGGGTAGTGGTACCCTCTTGTCGTAATTAATCTGGTAAACAGGCACGTTTTCCGCCTCTGTCATTCTCTGTCATGCCACCTTGAGATGCCAACAACGATTGGAATCTAAGAACATCTGAATTGGGAGTATTTGAAAGAAGAAGAGAATTAAGCTGTCTTCCTCTCTGTATCTATGTTTTTTTTGGGGGAAAGCATATTGTGCGTTAAACGAGTTCTATCTGTAATAAGGTGTACATCGGTATAAAAACCGATGAAAAAATAATATCGAAAGGAAATGCGATACAAAAGCCGAGGGAGAATCAAATTAATGAGTAACGAGTAAAATTTAATCAGTGTCACACAATAAACGAGGTCTGACTATAATTTTCATTAGAAAATTCATGGAATTTGCGTTTTCAGAAAATTTTTATGTTTTCATTCTTTTGTTTTTTTTTTTGTTTTTGTTGTTGTTGCTGTTGTGTTTTTCCGTTTTAATTTTAATTGCTTTATATACAAATACACAATGAGTTATGGTTCTGTTGTTGTTTGTGAAACAGGCACAAAAAATATAAACGGAACAAATAGTAGGCCCATTCGTATTATCTACCATATAATGGAGATGAAAAACCCAACAACAACAAACAGAAGGAAGAAAAAAAGGATTCAGTTCAGTTGAAATTTATTCTTTCTCATTTCATTGCACTTTTGTTTTATTTTAATTGTACCTCGTTATCATGCTTATCTTTCTCACTACCTTCTTGCTTTTTCCCTTTTTTTCCTCGAAAATTATTTGTCTTCTTATTTTACGGTTGTATGGATTTTCCAAAATAAAAAAATATGTCACACAGATATACATGTGACATTTATATGTATTCAGAACACCCCCATCTTGTGTTTTCGGAATTTTCCATTGCGTATATTTAATAATTTTTATGGGGTTGGAGATAGCTCAGCTTGATTACTGTATTTACTTTATTTTGACTTGTGTACTGATAACAGCTACCCGATCGATAGGTATACGAGTTTGATCCTGTCATTGAAATTGCAAACTTTGTCGGTATTTAAAATTTAGGCTCATCTCTGTTTTGTTGCCTCGATTGTGATGAGGCATGGCTTGTTGTTGAGGAAGGGATTAGTATCCGTCCAAGGATGGAAGTACTTTTGTTAGCACCATAAGAATGTCGTGTACGATACAATATATCGATTCCAGTAGTAGAGTATCGCTAATAAATGCTGTATGATTGGGTTATTTGGACCAAGGGCTTAAATAAGCACAATTAGAATGTGGTGTAGGGTACAGATCGATAGTTTAGATTCTTACAATTTTGAATTTCTTATATTCTCCACTCCTTTTAAGTTAAAATTTTTCTTATAGTGAAGTTCTTTCGTCAATACCTTTTTCAAAATAATCTCCTCAATGTTTACTATTTGAAGGCATAAAAAATAAATTGATTTTCAGAATATAAGGACTGACTGAAGAAGGGGCTTATAAGTTCCGAAATTAATATTAAAAGAATGATTTTAAGAAAAATTTGAAATTAATAAAATAAAGATTATTAGTTATTTTAAAAAAAGTTAATTGCTATTAGATGAACGAGATCCTTGAAATGTTTATTTCTGGCTTTGGGTGTCTACTTTTTGATTAAAGATTATTGTTTTTTCATTTCTTCAAAAAGCCTTGATTTTTATTTTAAACCCCATATGTTAGAGGCACTCCGCATTGGACTTTAAAAGCAATATCGTCTCGTCGCTGGCCTAGAGGACACAATTAATTATAAAGTTTCAAAAAATTCCTTTGTTTATTCATTTAAGGTTGTGTAGATCAATATTTTTATTGAATACGGGTCATTAGAACAGTTAGCAAATAAGATTTAGTCGCCTTTTACGTTAAGCTCTGGCTACTGAGACGATATTCTTGAGATACATTATATCGTTTGAAATATTGATAAAACATGCGCGCCCCCATTCACAAAGGTTTCAAAAGGATATACATAAGTAAAAACATGTTTTTCCATTTTTCTCGATACGATTTACAAAATAAATAGAAAAATCCTTAAAAAATAAAGGAAACTCAATTGAAAATGAAAATTCCAAATTGCTCTATCTCTCTCTCTTTAAATAAAGCAAAAATAAATATATAAAAGAAAAACTTGCAACTAATTGAAAATTTTCCATCATTCAATTTATTATGTATTTTCCTTTTCGGTGTATGTACTCTACTCGATTTTGTTGTTGTTGTTATTGAAAAATTGTTTTTTTAATCTTTTAAGTAAATAGTAATTTTCTTTATTGAAATAGAAGAATTACTCCTTGAGGTATTTCCTCTGTATATTTTCATTGAATTTTCCTAATAAATTTCTAGAATAAAAATCATGCTCTTCCCTATTTATGTATCGAGTGTGTATGTATGCGTATGTTTCTCAGTTTCAATCGCTCATTCCTTGTTTTCCGCCTGGCCGCTGCTCACCAAAAATAAACATAAAGAAAATCGCGAATAAATAATTTATTTAAATTTTGAGAAAAGAAAACTGACAAAACCAAGAAAATGTAATAAATTATCTTTCACGACCGGATAATAATAACAGTAAATAAATAAATAAATATATGCAAATATATATATATATATATATATATATATATATATATATATATATATATATATATATATATATATATATATATATATATATATATATATATATATATATATATATATATATATATGTATATATATATATATATATATATATATATATATATATATATACCATAGCATGTCAAAGTGACATTTTGACCCAAGGGTGACACAAGTGTCTTCTGTCTTACAAAACTAAGTTAGGCTTGTCAAACACCCTGCCATCTTCCATCATCGTATACGTACAAAGATTCAAGATGTTCCTCGAAACCATTCGAGATTAGAAAAATTTGTATTACGATTATCTTTCGCACGAGAACAGTAAAAGAAAATAAAAAATAATATTTATATACAGTTTTCCATTGTTTATTTTCATTTACAGGTGCCAGTGGCATTATAGAAAAGCCATATTTCGATGATGTCAATCCCCGTAACGTAACAGCAGTTGTTGATGACACGGCAATATTAAAATGTCGTGTAAAAAATAAAGGTGATCGAACGGTAAGTTTTTCTTTAATTTTCGCAATATATACATATACATATACATATTTTCCTTATCTTTACATATATTTATATTTACTTGAAAAATTAATTAACTGTCTGTTGCAAGTGAAAATTACATACATTAATTCATATTGTTATGTTAGTCGAGTTTCCATTTTATTTTTCCAAAAGATTTTTAATGAGTTTTAATATATCGACGAAAAAAAGTTTTTCAATTTTTTTTGGAAAGTTTTCCGCGCGCTTAACACGAAAAAATATATAAATATATTTTCCCCTTTTTATTTTATTTTCACTTTTTATTATTTAATGTGTGTACAATGTGGGTTGTTTAAGCAAAGCCAGCAATGACGATATTCATCTATGGCTTAAATTTTCCTAATTTTCCACATTTTATTTCCAAATATGACATGAGCATTTATTATACATTAAGTATTCTGGCAGTGAAAATTTCAATAATTTATTATTATGATTA
Organism: Tipula lateralis; assembly: GCA_963932295.1. NCBI lineage: Eukaryota > Metazoa > Arthropoda > Insecta > Diptera > Tipulidae > Tipula > Tipula lateralis. The sequence goes on along the minus strand of OZ010739.1, from coordinate 31,737,090 downwards.
TTATGGATAAACGAGTAAATACGAGAATATATATATATATATATATATATATATATATATATATATATATATATATATATATATATATATATATATATATATATATATATATATATATATATATATCTATCATACCTCCGAAATAGCCCTGCTAGTAGTATTTGTAAAGACTTTCTGTCTGTAAAGCATATCTTATAATAAGAAAAAAGCTCTCTAAAGCTCATGTAAATGAGCTTCCGAAATCTCAAATATTGACAGATAATCAAACACTCAACAATTATGATCTTGAACGAGAAAGCTTGAATAGAAGTATATTTCGAATTTTCTTAAGACAACTATTGTAGACTCGATTCGATCTATCTACAGGATTTTGCTTATTTATTAATCGTTTGAGTGATTGTTTTTATCAATATAATATGATAGTTGTTGTTGTCACCTAAATAAGATATTATTAGATAAACATAAAACTGAAAATATTTGTGTCTGTTTAAAAGGAATATATTTTCAAAAAAATTGGTGACAAAAAGCTCTTTTAAGCTCATGCAAATTGTACGTATTTGATGAGCGTCTAGTATCTCAAATACAGACAAATAAATAATTAAACACTGAATAATCTTGGTCACGAACTTTAAAACAGAAAGCTTTATATTTAAGCTTTTATGAACTGATACTTTGAATTTTCTGCAAGCATTCTACTACTGTAAATTCGATTCGATTTTTCTACAGTATTTGTTTATAGATCAAAAGTTTCTACGGTGGGGTGCAGAGATTATTGTTGCCAATGTGATATGTTAGTTGTTATCGTCAACTTATTAATGGAGATTAGATAAATATAAAACTAAAAATACTTTCTGTCTGTTTGTACAAAATATATTATTTTAAAATGACAATATCAAAAAAAGTATGGTAAAAAGCTCTCTAATGCTCATGCAAATTGTACGTGAGTAGAAATCTATGAGCTTACGTAATCTCAAAAATTAATACGCAATAACTGTGATTTTGAGCTTTAAGTCAGAAAGCTTTATATTTTGGCTTTTAGTATGTTATACTTCAAATTTTCTTAAATCATGATTGGAAATCCGATTCGACCTATCTACAATATGTGTTTATAGATTATTCGTTTGTACTAGTAGAAATTGTTGTTGTTAAAATGATATGATATAGTTGTTGTTGTCACCTTAATAATTGAGTTGTATTAGATAAATATTCAACTTAAAATGTGTTGTGTCTGTTTTTAAATCATATATTAATTTGGAATATCAAGTATGTATATAAAACGTGTGACAAAAAGCTCCCAAAAGCTCAGACAAATTTTACTTAAATAACAATTAATGAACTGACGTAATTTCAAATATTGACCAATTATTAAATATTGAATAACTTTCGTCATAAACTTTAAAAAAGAATGCTTTTTATTTAAGCTCTAATATAATTATACTTCTAATTTTCTAAAAGCTTGATACTATTGCAAATTCGATTCGACCTATCTACAGTATTTTTGATAAATCAAACGTTTGTACAGAAAAGTACATAGCTTGTTGTTGTCAATGTGATATGATATGATGGTTGCTGTTGTCAACTAATTAATTGTGTTTTACTGGATAAATATTAAACTGGAAAATTTTCTGTATTTTTGTAAAGCATATAATGTTATGAAATATAATTTCAAAAAACATTTTATAACAAAAGTATTTGTTAATGGTTCAAACGTATGCACTAGCAGAGATTGTTGTTGTCAATGTGATATTATATTTGCTATTGTCAATTAATTAATTAGATAAATATGAATAAAAATATTGCCAGTCTGTTTGTAAAGAATATATTATTGTAATGGTTGAAAGCTCTCTAAAGTGCATGCATATTGTACAAAATAGTAATTGATGGGCTTACATAATATACAATTTTGACAAATAAATAATTAATCATTGAATAATTGTGATCGTGAACTTTAAAGCTTTATAAAATTATACTTTGATACTTTTAAAAGGAGTATACTTTTGCAAATTCGATTCGATCCATCTACAGTATTTTATTATACGTATATTAATCATTTGTACTTGATGAAATTGTTGTTGTCAATGTGATATGATAGTTGTTGTTGTCACCTATTAAACTGAAAATATTTTGTGTCTGTTTGTAAAGCATATATAAGTTGGAAATTTCAATTTCAAAAAACTTGTCATAAAAAGCTCCCTAAAGCACATGTAAATTGTACGTCACTATAGAAAGCTTTATATTTAAGCTTTTATGTAATTATATTCCGAATCTTCCCAAATCATTATAGTTTTGCAAATTCGAATCGGTTTATCTAAACTAGTTGTTTATAAAAAAACGATCGCACTTAAACAGGTTGTTGTTGTCAATATGATATGATATAGTGGTTGTTGTCACCTAATTAATTAAGTTTTATTAGATGAATATTAAAATGAAAATATTATAACTGAAAATATCTCTTTGAAAAGCATATAATAGTTGGAATGACAATCTCATAGAATAGTGTGATAAAAAAGCTCCCAAAAGCTCAGAAAAATTGTACGTCGATAGCAATTAATGAGCATACGTAAATATTAAAACATAATTGAAAACTGAATAATTTTGATCATAAACATTAAAACAAAAAGATTTATATTCAAGCTTTTATTAAATTATACTTTCTTAAAGCATGATACTATTGCAAACTCGATTCGACCTATTTACAGCATTTGGTTATAGACCAAACGTTTGTACAGAAGAGTACATAGACTGTTGTTGTCAATGTGATATGATATGATGGTTGCTGTTGTCAACTAACTAATTGTGTTTTACTGGATAAATACTAAACTGGAAAATTTTCTGTATTTTTGTAAAGCATATAATGTAATGAAATAATTTAACCAGAGTAATGAATGGGGGTGGTTTGGCTTATAAGGAAATGTATGAATTTGTGAAAATGAGTAATATAATAATTTGAAATCAACAGCCAGAAAGATGTAGATAGGGAAGATCCAGTTCTCTACTGGTAAATAAAAAATGTATAAAATGTAAATCTATTAAAAAAAAATGTAAATATGATATGTGGCGACATGGCTGTCAATTTTTGGAGCCAAGCCTTAATAAAAAAAAAAAAAAAAAAAAAAAATGTCAATTTCAAAAAACGTATAACAAAAGTATTTGTTAATGGTTCAAACGTATGCAGTAGCAGAGATTGTTGTTGTCAATGTGATATGATAGTTGTTATTGTCAACTAATTAGATAAATATGAAATTAAAATTTTTGTCTGTTGTTATATTATTGTAAAATAACAATATCACGTATGGTAAAAAACTCTCTAAAGCTCATGCAAATTGTACTGGAATAATAATTGATGAGCTTACATAATATCGAATATGGACACATAATTAAACAGTGAATAACTGTGATCTTGAACTTTAAACCAGAAAGCTTTATAGTGAAGCTTTTAGTAAATTATACTTTGATAACTTTAAAATCATAGTACTGTTGTAAGTTTGATTTAATCCATTGTAGCAGGTGCTGTTTCTTTGTTTAGTTGATCGAAATGTATTTAACATTCTAAGTTTATTTTGTTGAACACCCCTGAAGTTATTTATATTTTGGTTTTTATAATAGGCATCTAAATGAAGTATCCATGTCAAATTAAACACGGCAAATACAAATTCTTAGCGTAATAGCTATATCTTTGTGTTAGGATTGGTTTTTGCTTACAGTTTAATGACTATAATGAAAATAAACTATTGAGGTTGGAAAAAAACGTGGGTTTTCGAGATGAAGAATCAGTTTGATGATTTGAATTTTTTTTTATCATTAAGTGAATTTTACCACTCGAGATATGATAGTTTTTTATCAATCCGTAAGTGTTTTAAGAATGCAGCTATACTGATAGTTTAAATGAATTGATACTAAACTAAAGTTCAATTTACAAAATTGTAATATATGGATAGTAATGGTAAGATATTGTGTTTTTTTGGGTTGTGTGTGTAATTATAAAGAATCCTACTTAATTAATTATATAAAAAAATATATACGGGAAATAAAAACGCCAATATAATAATAATTATAATATCTTAAATTAATATTAAATATCAAATATTCTTACGCATAGTAAAAATAAAAATAATTAAAAAAACAATGAACGAAATAAATATAGCAAACTCAAAGAATTTATGTTATAATCAATTATACAGTGAACGAAGAGGAAAATGCATTTCATAATCCCCTATAGACTATCGCATATAGTTTAGTCAAAGCATCCTAAATATAGAAGCAGCAAACATCGAAAACGAACTTAAAAAGTGTATACCCCATATTTACAAACACACCAATAAGTTGTGACGTCATTTAAAAAAAAATAAAATCACCCTACAGTTCAAATTTATTACTAAAAAATTTCGGACAGTGCACAGCAAAGAAAAAATAAAAATTTTTTTTTTTATTTTTGTTTTTCTTTGCTGTCAAAAATTGTTTACAAAATTTTTATAGGTTATACCCGCAGAAAATTATAAATACTTTATTATAATAAAACGTTTATATTATAATAAATAATTATTATTGTTTCACTTTATGCCTGTGGATAAATATGTTAAATTGTCTGAATATGTTAAATATCTATGGATTAGAGGTCGTCAACGGTAAATAAAATAGTCAGCTGCTCGTTATTAGTTGGAAAGCGATTTTAATTATCTTTACTGAAGCTGCAGTTGAGGTAATTTTTAAGGGAATTAATCTGTAAATTTTTATTTAAACCCAATTATTGTGACAATCAGTATAAAGTCACTAATTATATTCGTAAAATAGTTAGAAGATTTTTAAGCAGATGGTGCTGTATTAACAATTAGATTTGATAAGAGATGGCGCATTGTTTATTTTTTACATAAACTCATTTTTTACATATATAATGTAAAAAATAACCTTATGTAAATAACACGTTTTTTACATGTAAAAAAATCGTGTAAATTACATCGTGTAATTTACACGTCCAACAGTGAGCCCAACGAATGTTTTTACACACAAACGCATTTTTATGTCACCCGGTTGCATGTTAATTTTTGTTAATATTTTTTTTTGTGTAAACATCGTTTCGAAATAATTAGTTATAGCTTCATACAAAAAATTATGACGTCACATTGTTATTATTATAGTATATACCTAAACTTAATAGCATTGTCCACCAACTTAAGTTTGAATTTTAAATTGGAATCAATTAAAGTATAGATAGTTAGCTCTGAATTTGTTTTTTGTATTTTATTTGGTATCATAATATTTAGCAATGTATATCTAAACTAACAAGTAAGTATTCGCAGTTCTTCGCACTTTTATCCCCAATAACTTAAAATACTATAAGGGAAATCGTGTCAATTTCCATAGTAAATGACAACAATAGCATGATTTCGTTAAATTTAGTTTCGGCCAAGATTTCTAGATGGCATACCATACGTTTTTAACGAGAACAATAGATGGCACGTGAAATAATTTCATAATGAAATGACAATTTACAAACAAAACAAATTTTGTTTTATTTATTTATTACTATTTATATAAATAAACCCACTAACTTCAATAATTTCAAATTTCGATTCAAAAATTAAAATTTTTTTTTTAGATTTTAAATTTTGGTTTCGTTAATAATCCGTTGAATATAAAAAACAGTAGTTAAAAATGTTAATATTTCGTTCAACTACTACTAGTGGCTCCGGAATTATATCATGTTGGCACATAATTTAGACATGATTTCTCTTATAGTATTATTAGTTATTTGTTTTATCCTATTTTTTTCTTTTACATCTTCCTGCGGTCTGACAAGGTTCACTTATGATTCGAAAAACCCCACCCCCATTTTCCCTGAGTTCTTAGCCGACCAGAGATGACCGCTTTGAATCCTCTAGTAAGTTATCGATTTCGTTACACCATCTACAGTATTTTATTATATATTAATCTTCATGAGATTGTTACTACATGAGATTGTTGTTGTCAATGTGATATGACAGTTGTTGTTGTCACCTATTAAACTGAAAATATTTTGTGTTTATTTGTAAAGCATATGTTAGTTTGAAATTCCAATTATTTAACGTGTTATAAAAAGCTTCCTAAAGCACATGTAAATTGTACGTCAATAACAATTAATGAGCATACGTAATCTCAAATATTGACAAATAATTAAATACTGAATAATTTTGATCATGAACATTTAAACAGAAAGCTTTATATTTAAGCTTTTATGAAATTATACTTTGAATCTTCTAAAAGCATTCAATGTGATTTATCTATAGTAATTGTTTGTATAGATCAAACGTTTGTACATAAGAGATTGTTGTTGTTGACAACTAATAAATTGAGATTTATTAGGTAAATACTTTGCTGAAAAGATTTTGTGTCTGTTTGTAATATAAGTATTATTGTTATTCGCCATTTATGATTTTCTTAAGTCCACGACACCTTAAAACATTTATTTTCGTTTCGCATCATTAAATAAAAAATCCATCGGGTTGCTTGGTAAATCGACATGGTTCGAACATCCAAGGTCTTTAAAAAGTATGTTAACCTTATTGTTAATAATAGCTATAAATTCTCAAGTCTTGTAGAATTTGTTTTTACAGTCGACTACATGTTTTGTGTGAATTAATCTTTTTAATTATAAAATTGATTATTTTTCCAAGGAGATTAAGTCGACAGGTAACATTTGTGAAAAGTGAATGAACAATCGGGTTTTATAAAAAGAAAAATTGTCTCAACTCATAACCGATGCAGGCCGTGTTAATCGAAGGATACGTGTATAGAATATTTTATTCCACTGATTAAATTAGACTCAGAAGAAAATTCTGAGTGTGAGTATGTAAATCTGTTTGTTTTGTATATAAGTAAACCAAAACATGCTTAATAAGTTATTTGTTTTTCTTGATAAAACGAACAAAAGAAAAATCAATATTCTTTGGTTTTGCGCCGATTGAGAAAAATTTATGTCATTATAAAATGTGGTTACTAAACCGATAGGCCAACTAAATTTATTTGGCATGTTGACAGTAACAAAATAGCAAAACATGTTTAACGAGAAATCCAAATAGATTTCGATTGAAATATTAATTGTAATACTTCAAAAATCAGCAGGATCATTTCATTAATTTTTACGATATGCTGCGTGTATCTTCCAAAAGCAGAAGGAGTCTCTTCCATTTCTAAAAATCTGGTTTTTTCTATATACACGTAATTGAACTTAATTTAAAGGATTAAGACGACCTTATATATTTTCTTCTTAAACAAAGAGTATTTTCAAATTTTAATTAGGGTTTCTTAAATTAGACTAATAAATTGGAAAACGATTCTTTTGAAAATTAGTTGATGAAAAGGTTTTATATGTTTCTAAGAAACTGAAAAAATATTTTTCTCTATAAGACAGGAATAAGATAATTGGCCATAAACACAAAACAAAATCATTCAAATTCTGAGAATTGTAAATTACCGTAATCCATAGACTTGTGTATTATGACTTAATACTGGTCTCTAGGGCAAGTCTCCCAGAGCGCGTGTTCATGAGTCACAAATACAGGAAAATTCCACCCAAATTAGAAAATCCAAGAAAGTACATATCAGAATTTTGTTTTAAATCAAACACAACTTGGTTGGTCCCTAAACACCATCTAACATATTCATCGGTTTGGGTTCAAATCTAACATCCATACTTGAAAACGGATCTGAAACGGAATCATTAGTACGTTCCCTTCTGGTAAAGTTCTTTCCCGTCTGGTAAAGTTTTAAAGGTTCAAAGCATTGTTTCCCGATAGGATCCCTCAAGATTTTGTTAAATGTGCGTTGGAAAATTATCGGCACATTTCTAATGTCAAATGGAAAGCAGTAGGTAAGGGGGCACTTTGGCCAGTCACAGTCTGCTGACAATGACGTCACAGTCTGCTGACAACAATAGTAAACATTTGGGAGAACTTACGCTTAATGGTTGTATCTCAGCTAATTTATAGTATACATTCGGGAGGAATATTCATGAGCTTTATGTGTCTATGCTGAATTGCTGAATAATGATTTGTTTTTGTGCTTTTTAGAACTAAATTTGTTTGATCTGCTGATTTCTACCAACTAACTACAACACCATCTGTTTTTTGTTTTGTAATTCAAGTAATATGCGCGCGCGCGACATGTAAATATTTTGCGTAATAAGATTATGTGATGTCATACTATTATTTCGTTTCTTTTTTATAATAAAAATTCATCGGTCATGGCGAGATTCGAACTCGAGACCGCAGCGTAGAACGTAATTGCTTTAACCGATAGACTACGAGCGGGGTTTAAAAAACTGATAAATTTGTGTTTTATATAAAAAATATTCATACGTTTATAAGTAAATATTTACATATGCTTATAACTTAGGCTAAATGATAATTACATATTATACACATGATATTATTATTCAAAATTAATTGTCCCGTAGAAATATTTTGTGGATAAAATTAATTATTTTAGTTGTGCGGATTATAAGTTATTCTTATCAGTAATTAATTGCCTATGTACATATGTTTACAAGTGATTCTTATAAATAGAAATAAATTATTTTGAAATTATTACTCAGCTGATTTTTAACTATACATCTCAACACAGGTTTTTAATTTTAACCTTGAAGAATATTTTGTTATTCTTTTTAATATTATTTGTATGATGTAAATTAATCACACGATATAACTTAAAACGATATCGTTTTTTGGAAATTACATTGAACTGATACATTTTTTTTGTATTCTGCATGGTAGAAGTGCACATTTAGCAGGAATAGAATATACATATATGTATGTATACAAATATAATGTATGTATTTATAACTAAAGATTTAATAATTTACAAAAGAAGATTAATCAAGAACATAAAAATTCAGATTAATATTTTGTTTTTTCTATATACCTTCTTTTATTTACGCATACTATGCAATGAGGGTAAGAGAAAGTGATGTCATTCAACAACACAAAAATATATGAAGTTAATTTTATTTTTTGTCAGCAATTCATTTTTAAAATAGTATGCAATTCAAACGGAGTTCTATAATATGCTTATTTAGTGCCATTTAGGATAAAATTTGTGTTAGTGTTTTAATAGCTGAATTAAGAAAAAAGTCAATATGAAAAGTCAGTTCAGTATTTAACTGAAATAATACAAATTTTTAAAAAATACACAATTGCGGGGCAGAAATTTTTGTCACATACATATATAAAAAGATTAAATAAGTAAATCATTTGAAAATCTTTCACATATTGTAAAACTTTTATTTTATTTTGATTATAATAAATAAATGTAAGGTGATATAAATGCATTAATATATAATTCTTGTAAAATTTATACAAAAAATTAAGAATTTATGACTGATTAGAAAAGAAAATGAAAATGTTATCTTTATTTAGAATTTAGATGAAGAAGAAGAACAATCATTGAAAAAAAAGATGACATAAAAATATAATATATGTATTACATACATAATTTTGTATTGCATAGTAACTTTTTTAATGTACATTGATTATGCATATACATAAATATAATATGATTCGGTTGAAAGAGAGCGACATCATTCATTCAATTGATTGAGGTCATTGCATTTTAAACTCACTGCGTCTGTGTTTCGACATGATCATTCATGATTATTAAAAATAAATACAAAATGGCATTCAAAACGACAGCGTTTTTATTGTTCTCTATCACCGTTTTATATACATCCATGGAAAAGCAATGCATGCACGCATTGTAAGTGTTTTTAAAGTTATCGTGCGGCTATATAAGCCGGTTACAGTGTAGTGTATTTTTCGTTTACAGTTAGAAACTTGCAGTGACTAGTCGCAAGACATTAATCTGAATATATTATACTTGAAAAGCAAATTAATTTCGTAATAGAAAATAAAAACGGTATAACCAAATCTGTGTTTTTATAAATTAATTGTTGTTAGTGTATTGTTAAACAAAACAAACCGATTTAAAAAAAAAATGTCTCGTTTTATTATCACTAAAGATATTCAATCTAAAGTTAAACGTTTTAATTTAAGTGGTCGGAAACTAGATTTTAAAATTAAAACAGTACCTGATAGTGAAGATCCTATTGGTTGGATCAAAGGAGCTATAGAAGAAATTGTACATCATGCTGTTCAAGGAGTAGAACCTAGTGACAAAATAGGTATAACATTTTGTGGAGAGAGTTTTAATGAGCATGGACCAGGTTGGCTTCCATTTACCGATGCTGACCAACTTAAGATGAATGATGTATGGGAAATGATCTCTAAAATTTTTCAAAGTAATTCGAAAGGTAAGTACATATTTTATTAAAAATATAAAAATAAATAAATAAATTAGTTTATCAAAAATAAATTTTTGAATAATAGATTTTAATTTATTTTTATTTTAGCTTTAAACACAGACTCATTTTGTCTCTCTGCTACGACAGTTCGTCTACCGATAGGTTCAGGCAGGCAAAATAATTATAATTCATTCGATGAAGAATGCGCAATGCGAAAAGGTATTGTGTCAATAAACAATAAAGACAATCTATGCCTTCCTCGAGCCTTGGTGGTATCAATAGCTGCCACATTGAAAGATGTAAACTATAGAAAAATAAGAAAAGATACTGAAAAAATGCAAACCAAACGTACGGAGGAGCTGTTAACCTTATCAGATGTTGTTATTCCTGCAGAAGGATCAGGTATTAAAGAATTAGTTTTATTTCAAAAATATTTAGTAGATTTTAAAATAACTGTGTATCAGCATAGTAATAACAATAAGGGAAGGGATATCATGTTTGAAGGTCAAAACGAGCACTCAAAATATAATTTAAACCTTTTATATAATAATGGTCACTATTGTGTAATAACGTCTCTCACGGCAGCTTTTTGCTGTAGTTATTATTGTGAAATTTGTCATCAACCATATAATAGTAAAAATAGGCATAGATTGGGTGGAACTTGCCCCTGTTGTCAGCAAACTCCGGCATGCGATAAATACACTGCAAATATTAACTGTACTAACTGCAATCGAAACTTCAGAGGTCAAGAATGTTACGAAAAACATTTGACTTCTGGATCTCTTAATCGCGAAAATGTTTGTAGTCAGATAAGAAAATGCGATGAATGTTTAAAAACTTATAACTGTGCTAATAATATGCATGTATGTGGTGAAGTTTTTTGCAAAATATGTCATACAAATATGCCACAAGACCACTTCTGTTTTGTCAGACCTGACACACGTAAACCATCAAAGAAAAGTGTTCTATTTCTGTTCTATGATTTAGAAACTCGTCAAGATAAAGTTATAGATGAAATAATTGTGCAAGGTAGTATAACAGACGTAAAACTTCATGAACCAAACTTATGTGTCTTCCAACAAAGATGTGATCAATGTATCGATAAGGATCAGAAGATATGTGCTCAGTGTGGTATAAGAGAACATGTGCTCAATATTAATCCAATTGAAATGTTTATTGAATTTATTCTCAATCAGAGAAAAATATTTTCAAAAGTAACGGTTATTGCACATAATGGACAAGCTTTTGACCATCAATTTTTGTTGAAAAATATATTACATAAAACAAATTTAAAGCCTGATTTGATAATGCGAGGATCCAAAATAGTTTTAATGAAATTAGGAAATGTTAAATTTATTGATAGTCTCAACTACTTTCCGATGAGTCTTTCAAAACTGCCAAAAGCATTTGATTTACCGAATATTTTTAGAAAAGGTTATTTTCCTCATTTGTTTAATACTAATCAGAATGCAAATTATATTGGGCCTTTACCTGGAAAGATGTATTACAGTCCCGATACTATGAAAGTAGATGATCGTGAAGCTTTTATTAAATGGCATGATGAAAATCAAGATGAAAGATTTGATTTAAAACGCGATCTTGTAGAATATTGCATTAGTGATGTTAGAATTCTGGCAGAAGCATGTATTACGTTTAGAAAAATTATGCTAGATCAATGTAATGTATGTCCATTTACTGAAGCTGTTACAATTGCCTCTGCATGTAACTTGGTGTTTCGTAGAAATTATTTAAAAGATTTCACAATCGGAATAATACCAAAAAATGGATATCGAAACATCGATAATCAATCAAATTTGGCTATTCAATGGTTATTATGGCAGGAACAAACCCGAGGAATCGAAATTGTTCATAGTGGTAAGCAAAATGAAGCAGTTTTACATGGTGTTAAAGTTGATGGGTATTGCCCACTTACAAATCAAGTTTTTGAGTTTCATGGTTGTAATTATCATGGACATCCCGAATGTCTTAAATATAACCGAAACGAGCCTTTACACGATAATCCAAATGATAATCTGAATCAACGTTATGAAAACACGGTGGCTAAAACAAAACGCTTACGTTCATTTGGTCATGAAGTAGTGGAAATGTGGGAATGTGATTTTTACAGAGAATTAAAAAAACAACAAAGCAATAAACGAATTAAAATCCACCAGCATGTTTGTAGATGCACCTCTAAATCCTCGGGATGCCTTTTACGGAGGTAGAACAGATAATACCAGAACGTATTATAAATGTGAACCTGGAGAGAAAATTAAATATATTGATGTTTGTTCTCTTTACCCATGGGTTTGCAAGAATAGTAAATTTCCTGTGGGTCATCCAGAAGTCTACTTGGGAAACGAAAAATGTTCCAAACTAAATTTAAACCGTATAGAAGGGTTAATAAAATGTAAAATTCTACCACCACAAGAGCTGTATCATCCTGTTCTCCCTATTAAGCAAAACAACAAATTAATGTTCTCATTATGCTATAGTTGCAGTAAAGAGAAAAATCAGAATGAATGCATTCATACTGAAAATGAAAGAGCATTAACTGGAGTTTGGGTACTAGATGAAATAAGAAAAGCTATCGAAAAAGGTTATAAAATATTAAAAACATATGAGATATGGAGTTACAAAGTGGAACAGTATGATAAATTAACTCATACGGGTGGGTTGTTCACCAGTATGATGAATAAATTTTTGAAAATGAAACAGCAAGCTTCCGATTGGCCAGTGGACTGTTCTACTAACGAAGAAAAGGAAAACTATATTGAACATTTTTTAAATAATGAGGGTATTCAATTAGAATTTACTGAAATTAATAATAATCCAGGGTTGAGATCTATGGCTAAATTAATACTAAATTCATTTTGGGGTAAATTTGGTCAGAGGGAAAACCAACCGAAAACGTCAATCATAAATCAACCTGCTGAATTATATACTTTACTCACCAACCCATCTATTAATGTCTTATACATATTATCTATCAATGAAGTAACTCTTGTAGTCAATTGGGAATATAAAGAAGAAGCTGCTGATTCTCTTGCTACAGTAAATGTCTGCATTGCTGCATATACTACGGCACAGGCCCGTCTTAAACTATACAGTTATTTAGAGTGTATCGGAAACAGAGTGCTATACTACGATACTGATATACGATACTGATATACGATACTGATATATATGATTGGTATAAACGTCTATGAAAAAATTGATATAAACGTCTTTGAATAAAAATTAAAATGCGGTTATTTGCGGTAAATAACAGTGAAAACCTAATTAGGTTTTCACCGCTTTTTAATTTTTATTCAAAGACGTTTATATCAATTTTTTCATAGACGTTTATACCAATCATATATATATTATATCAATTCATAGACGTTTATATCAATTTTATTCGCAATGCCTGATGCATTGCGAATAACCGCATTTTTCTTTTTTATTCATAGACGTTTATATCAAATGCGGTGGGTATCAAATACGGTACCCACGGTCATGTGTGGTGTTCCGGAAGGAGACTCCTCTCATGACCGCATTTACATTATAGATCATAGACGTTTATTAGACGCAAAATTAACAAACAAATTATTAATGAAACACGTAAGTTAAGATTTAAGTTTTTTATTTCATGTTTTATGTTTTAAGATTATCTTTACTCTTTCATTAACTCTATTTCTAATTGTTTTTAATATTGGTGGAGACACCTCAAAATAATCAGCAACATTTTGTGTATGTTTTACTTTGTAGAATACATTCATTATAGCATGATCTTCCGAATTCGTAAAAATTTGATCTTCTGAATAATATTTATACTCTATTACATCAAAAAATGACTTTTCTTGTTGGGTCAGATATGATTTAGTGATAGCAACTGTCGGATCATATTTTACGCTATCAATTTCGGTCCATATATGTATAGGTGCAAGTACCAAATTATCACTAACCATCTTTCCATACATAATTTTAGTACCTAAATTCTTTAAATGGTGGAAGAGCAGTAAAGATGCAGGCAAACATACTCCATACATACCTTCCCGAATAAACTCTTCAGATACAATTTTAGAGACAAGGCGAGCAACTAGATGTTTATCGATTGACATTATGAAGAGTGTTATTTATTATTTTTAAAAAATATTTTTATTTTTTGAAATAGAACCAAATTCTTCTTAAGCGACCTTTCTCCACAAATGGCTGTTTTTTAGTGAGGTAATTCTCAGATTACGATTTAGTTTATAAGATCGGTTATGTCTTAAATAATAATTATTCATCCTACACAGAAACAACTTTTCTGATTGTGTTGAGTGAATGAATATACTTATAGACTATTTATAGAAATATATAGATTACTGGTTTTCTTCTCTTAAAATGTTTTGTTTCTAAACGGATGTTAAAAATGTACAACTAGAAAAAGTTTTGGAATTTGTACCATCATTTTTTTTCGATGTCAATTCTAGTTGATTTGAGAGCAATATTCCTTATAAACAATTAATATGTCATTATGCACAAAAAATATAATAGTAAAACATGTTTTATTATTGGTGCTAAATAAAAAACATTTTTTTTCAATTTTAGTGTACAATATATTTTTATTTCATATTTTTTATAAGTTTTATATACTAATTTAAAATACTATGTTATTATTTTATCCTACAACCTATAAATCATTATTAAGTTATGAAAATCAAAAAATGGAGTTGCGGTCATACGGTTTTCGCAATTTTATAACCGTACGGTACTGAGTCGTAGTTTTCTAAAAACTTGCGTTTCTCAGAGTTGGGTTTGTATTTTTTAACTTCAGACTTTGTAACTACATTGAATTGTTCTGTACGTCGAATGTTAGTAGAAATGATAGGAATGTGATCATTATTGGTGTCAAAATTTAGAATCATATCTTTTATTGATTCAAAACCAACTAGCTTTTCCGCTTCATAGTTCAAACAAATACCTTTCACCTTGCACAACGTCTCCAATTTCTTTTTGTTTGTACTATATATTTCTAACGCATAGTTTTTGGGTCCTCCAGAAACAAATTCAGTAATATAGCTTCCATTGCCATAAGACTTTAGCTCATCTGTCATGTCTCCAATTAAATCTCCCGTTGGAGGATCATATTCCCCGTCTTTACTAACATAAATCACTGAATCAGTATCGTAGTATAGCACTCTGTTTCCGATACACTCTAAATAACTGTATAGTTTAAGACGGGCCTGTGCCGTAGTATATGCAGCAATGCAGACATTTACTGTAGCAAGAGAATCAGCAGCTTCTTCTTTATATTCCCAATTGACTACAAGAGTTACTTCATTGATAGATAATATGTATAAGACATTAATAGATGGGTTGGTGAGTAAAGTATATAATTCAGCAGGTTGATTTATGATTGACGTTTTCGGTTGGTTTTCCCTCTGACCAAATTTACCCCAAAATGAATTTAGTATTAATTTAGCCATAGATCTCAACCCTGGATTATTATTAATTTCAGTAAATTCTAATTGAATACCCTCATTATTTAAAAAATGTTCAATATAGTTTTCCTTTTCTTCGTTAGTAGAACAGTCCACTGGCCAATCGGAAGCTTGCTGTTTCATTTTCAAAAATTTATTCATCATACTGGTGAACAACCCACCCGTATGAGTTAATTTATCATACTGTTCCACTTTGTAACTCCATATCTCATATGTTTTTAATATTTTATAACCTTTTTCGATAGCTTTTCTTATTTCATCTAGTACCCAAACTCCAGTTAATGCTCTTTCATTTTCAGTATGAATGCATTCATTCTGATTTTTCTCTTTACTGCAACTATAGCATAATGAGAACATTAATTTGTTGTTTTGCTTAATAGGGAGAACAGGATGATACAGCTCTTGTGGTGGTAGAATTTTACATTTTATTAACCCTTCTATACGGTTTAAATTTAGTTTGGAACATTTTTCGTTTCCCAAGTAGACTTCTGGATGACCCACAGGAAATTTACTATTCTTGCAAACCCATGGGTAAAGAGAACAAACATCAATATATTTAATTTTCTCTCCAGGTTCACATTTATAATACGTTCTGGTATTATCTGTTCTACCTCCGTAAAAGGCATCCCGAGGATTTAGAGGTGCATCTACAAACATGCTGGTGGATTTTAATTCGTTTATTGCTTTGTTGTTTTTTTAATTCTCTGTAAAAATCACATTCCCACATTTCCACTACTTCATGACCAAATGAACGTAAGCGTTTTGTTTTAGCCACCGTGTTTTCATAACGTTGATTCAGATTATCATTTGGATTATCGTGTAAAGGCTCGTTTCGGTTATATTTAAGACATTCGGGATGTCCATGATAATTACAACCATGAAACTCAAAAACTTGATTTGTAAGTGGGCAATACCCATCAACTTTAACACCATGTAAAACTGCTTCATTTTGCTTACCACTATGAACAATTTCGATTCCTCGGGTTTGTTCCTGCCATAATAACCATTGAATAGCCAAATTTGATTGATTATCGATGTTTCGATATCCATTTTTTGGTATTATTCCGATTGTGAAATCTTTTAAATAATTTCTACGAAACACCAAGTTACATGCAGAGGCAATTGTAACAGCTTCAGTAAATGGACATACATTACATTGATCTAGCATAATTTTTCTAAACGTAATACATGCTTCTGCCAGAATTCTAACATCACTAATGCAATATTCTACAAGATCGCGTTTTAAATCAAATCTTTCATCTTGATTTTCATCATGCCATTTAATAAAAGCTTCACGATCATCTACTTTCATAGTATCGGGACTGTAATACATCTTTCCAGGTAAAGGCCCAATATAATTTGCATTCTGATTAGTATTAAACAAATGAGGAAAATAACCTTTTCTAAAAATATTCGGTAAATCAAATGCTTTTGGCAGTTTTGAAAGACTCATCGGAAAGTAGTTGAGACTATCAATAAATTTAACATTTCCTAATTTCATTAAAACTATTTTGGATCCTCGCATTATCAAATCAGGCTTTAAATTTGTTTTATGTAATATATTTTTCAACAAAAATTGATGGTCAAAAGCTTGTCCATTATGTGCAATAACCGTTACTTTTGAAAATATTTTTCTCTGATTGAGAATAAATTCAATAAACATTTCAATTGGATTAATATTGAGCACATGTTCTCTTATACCACACTGAGCACATATCTTCTGATCCTTATCGATACATTGATCACATCTTTGTTGGAAGACACATAAGTTTGGTTCATGAAGTTTTACGTCTGTTATACTACCTTGCACAATTATTTCATCTATAACTTTATCTTGACGAGTTTCTAAATCATAGAACAGAAATAGAACACTTTTCTTTGATGGTTTACGTGTGTCAGGTCTGACAAAACAGAAGTGGTCTTGTGGCATATTTGTATGACATATTTTGCAAAAAACTTCACCACATACATGCATATTATTAGCACAGTTATAAGTTTTTAAACATTCATCGCATTTTCTTATCTGACTACAAACATTTTCGCGATTAAGAGATCCAGAAGTCAAATGTTTTTCGTAACATTCTTGACCTCTGAAGTTTCGATTGCAGTTAGTACAGTTAATATTTGCAGTGTATTTATCGCATGCCGGAGTTTGCTGACAACAGGGGCAAGTTCCACCCAATCTATGCCTATTTTTACTATTATATGGTTGATGACAAATTTCACAATAATAACTACAGCAAAAAGCTGCCGTGAGAGACGTTATTACACAATAGTGACCATTATTATATAAAAGGTTTAAATTATATTTTGAGTGCTCGTTTTGACCTTCAAACATGATATCCCTTCCCTTATTGTTATTACTATGCTGATACACAGTTATTTTAAAATCTACTAAATATTTTTGAAATAAAACTAATTCTTTAATACCTGATCCTTCTGCAGGAATAACAACATCTGATAAGGTTAACAGCTCCTCCGTACGTTTGGTTTGCATTTTTTCAGTATCTTTTCTTATTTTTCTATAGTTTACATCTTTCAATGTGGCAGCTATTGATACCACCAAGGCTCGAGGAAGGCATAGATTGTCTTTATTGTTTATTGACACAATACCTTTTCGCATTGCGCATTCTTCATCGAATGAATTATAATTATTTTGCCTGCCTGAACCTATCGGTAGACGAACTGTCGTAGCAGAGAGACAAAATGAGTCTGTGTTTAAAGCTAAAATAAAAATAAATTAAAATTTATTATTCAAAAATTTATTTTTGATAAACTAATTTATTTATTTATTTTTATATTTTTAATAAAATATGTACTTACCTTTCGAATTACTTTGAAAAATTTTAGAGATCATTTCCCATACATCATTCATCTTAAGTTGGTCAGCATCGGTAAATGGAAGCCAACCTGGTCCATGCTCATTAAAACTCTCTCCACAAAATGTTATACCTATTTTGTCACTAGGTTCTACTCCTTGAACAGCATGATGTACAATTTCTTCTATAGCTCCTTTGATCCAACCAATAGGATCTTCACTATCAGGTACTGTTTTAATTTTAAAATCTAGTTTCCGACCACTTAAATTAAAACGTTTAACTTTAGATTGAATATCTTTAGTGATAATAAAACGAGACATTTTTTTTTTAAATCGGTTTGTTTTGTTTAACAATACACTAACAACAATTAATTTATAAAAACACAGATTTGGTTATACCGTTTTTATTTTCTATTACGAAATTAATTTGCTTTTCAAGTATAATATATTCAGATTAATGTCTTGCGACTAGTCACTGCAAGTTTCTAACTGTAAACGAAAAATACACTACACTGTAACCGGCTTATATAGCCGCACGATAACTTTAAAAACACTTACAACGCGTGCATGCATTGCTTTTCCATGGATGTATATAAAACGGTGATAGAGAACAATAAAAACGCTGTCGTTTTGAATGCCATTTTGTATTTATTTTTAATAATCATGAATGATCATGTCGAAACACAGACGCAGTGAGTTTAAAATGCAATGACCTCAATCAATTGAATGAATGATGTCGCTCTCTTTCAACCGAATCATATTATATTTATGTATATGCATAATCAATGTACATTAAAAAAGTTACTATGCAATACAAAATTATGTATGTAATACATATATTATATTTTTATGTCATCTTTTTTTTCAATGATTGTTCTTCTTCTTCATCTAAATTCTAAATAAAGATAACATTTTCATTTTCTTTTCTAATCAGTCATAAATTCTTAATTTTTTGTATAAATTTTACAAGAATTATATATTAATGCATTTATATCACCTTACATTTATTTATTATAATCAAAATAAAATAAAAGTTTTACAATATGTGAAAGATTTTCAAATGATTTACTTATTTAATCTTTTTATATATGTATGTGACAAAAATTTCTGCCCCGCAATTGTGTATTTTTTAAAAATTTGTATTATTTCAGTTAAATACTGAACTGACTTTTCATATTGACTTTTTTCTTAATTCAGCTATTAAAACACTAACACAAATTTTATCCTAAATGGCACTAAATAAGCATATTATAGAACTCCGTTTGAATTGCATACTATTTTAAAAATGAATTGCTGACAAAAAATAAAATTAACTTCATATATTTTTGTGTTGTTGAATGACATCACTTTCTCTTACCCTCATTGCATAGTATGCGTAAATAAAAGAAGGTATATAGAAAAAACAAAATATTAATCTGAATTTTTATGTTCTTGATTAATCTTCTTTTGTAAATTATTAAATCTTTAGTTATAAATACATACATTATATTTGTATACATACATATATGTATATTCTATTCCTGCTAAATGTGCACTTCTACCATGCAGAATACAAAAAAAATGTATCAGTTCAATGTAATTTCCAAAAAACGATATCGTTTTAAGTTATATCGTGTGATTAATTTACATCATACAAATAATATTAAAAAGAATAACAAAATATTCTTCAAGGTTAAAATTAAAAACCTGTGTTGAGATGTATAGTTAAAAATCAGCTGAGTAATAATTTCAAAATAATTTATTTCTATTTATAAGAATCACTTGTAAACATATGTACATAGGCAATTAATTACTGATAAGAATAACTTATAATCCGCACAACTAAAATAATTAATTTTATCCACAAAATATTTCTACGGGACAATTAATTTTGAATAATAATATCATGTGTATAATATGTAATTATCATTTAGCCTAAGTTATAAGCATATGTAAATATTTACTTATAAACGTATGAATATTTTTTATATAAAACACAAATTTATCAGTTTTTTAAACCCCGCTCGTAGTCTATCGGTTAAAGCAATTACGTTCTACGCTGCGGTCTCGAGTTCGAATCTCGCCATGACCGATGAATTTTTATTATAAAAAAGAAACGAAATAATAGTATGACATCACATAATCTTATTACGCAAAATATCTACATGTCGCGCGCGAATTACGTTCTGCAGTTGTGGATGATTAAAGCACTTTAAGTTTTATGAACGTTTTTATTTATTTTTAGG
Organism: Tipula lateralis; assembly: GCA_963932295.1. NCBI lineage: Eukaryota > Metazoa > Arthropoda > Insecta > Diptera > Tipulidae > Tipula > Tipula lateralis. The sequence continues at coordinate 31,716,309 of OZ010739.1, read as the reverse complement.
TAGTATGATGTTTAAAGTTTCAAGTCTAATAATAATCTGTCCTTTACATTTTCTTTTAGGACTATTTATATGATTTATAAATAAGCAATAATATATTTAGTAAAAGTGGGGATATAATATCATAATACAGACTACAAAGAGAAATGGACAAGTGTTCATTTCGATGAGATTAAGAATGCAATTTTGTTTAGATAAACACAAAATGCAATTAAGTAAGATAAGAAGAATAACAGTTTTGATTCTTCTTTCGTTTGGAAAAATGTTATGACTATAAAATGTTATGATTATAAAATGTTATGATTATAAAATGATGTGAATATTATGTGTTGTGTTAAAGTCTAGACTTTAACATAAACGAATTTGATTGTATGATATTATGTTGTTGCAGGTGGTGGTGAAGTCACCGGACGTAACTCCTCCCTTCTAAGAGTTGACCATAACCTCCTAGGTTTTTGGTAAACTGGGACTGCTGGATTTTCCATTTCAATGTTGATAGATGTATTTTTCTGGCAACATTTTGTCCTTACGTAAATATATATGATTAAGCTGATTATCGAGGTAATAATTATATACATGGTATAATTATGGTAAGACTGATGTGATGTTGTACCGTGTAGAAGTTGTATATCTCCTATGTTTTGTAACGTTTTTTCGTGAAGTTCTGGTAGGCTGACTTCTTTTATAATGTTTGTGATGTTTATATCATTATAGGGTTGTAGAATTGGCAAATCCTCCTGGATTTGAACTGATGTTAAATCGAATGTTGTTCCATTAAGTATTACAGAACAATTTTGGTACTGTAGTAATTTGACTCCTTTTATAGATCTTCCTTTGTAGAACTGCTGTCTGCAAGTAGTTTTGAGTGTTATTTCATCCTTGGATTGTACGTAGAGATTTCCTGGCGTTATTTCCTCGATTTTGTCGTGGATCTCCTTTTGTCTTAATGTACATTTCGTTGGAATGTTTTGGATGATGTCAGGTATACAGCTTTTGATATTCGTAATTTCGTTTTTACGACAATATTGAATTCCTTCTATGTTAGTGCATTGATTTATCAAGAAATAATAGTTATGTTCATTTAGGATAATGGTGGGATAAGGAATTTCAATTATAAAGCTATAATTGATAGGTAATTGATATAGGTTATAATGATTATACATTTTTGGGTAAAATGTAGGGATTTTTATGAAAAATATTAGTTTGGTGTTATTAAAGTATGCTTGGATATCAATAATCTCAAAAATATATTCATCTGATATAAATTTTACGTTATATTCATTAAGTTCTATTTTAATAATATCTATTTCTTGGTTGTTAAGAATGTGACGTGAAATTATTTTTTGTTTAGATAATGCTATTGCATCTTCTAAATTTGATATATGTTCCTTTAAAACTTCTATATTATAATTTATACTGTTTAAATTATGACTGATTTGGATTATTGTCATGAAACTATGAGTTTCATTTTGTAGTTTGTTAATGTTGAGTTCTACTTTTCTTGTTTGATCTTATTTTTATGAGTTTTGCCTTTTTTAGTAAGAATAGTTATTTTATTATTCTTAGTAACGTGTCCTTTAGTAAATTTGTTTGCTAATTTATTTCTTCGGTTGTCTTTTATGTAAACTGTCTGTCCTTCTAAATAGTCAGGTGGTTTAGTCCGTTGGGAATTATGTTTTTCTAATACTATGTCTTTAAGTCGTGAATTGCGATGCTTGATTAAATTTAAAAGCTTGTCGTAATTCTTTTTGTGTTGTTCTATATATTCCTGTTTAGAATTAAAATCTACTTGATATTTAAATGGAGAGTTTTGATTGATATGACCGTGAATTAATTCGAATGGGGTGTATTTGGTAGTTGAGTGAATAGCGTTATTATAGGTAATAATACATTCACTAATTATTTGGTCGGGGTCTTTTTTAGAATCTTTTGAGTGTATAACTCTATAAATTTCCGTTAAGGTAGAGTGAAATCGTTCGACTGGTGAATTACCTGTTGAATTTCTTGCACATGTATAGTGTACTTTAATATTATTAAGAGTACAAAATTCTTTAAAGATTTTTGTTACAAACTCGATTCCGTTGTCGCAGACAATTTTATTTGGAATACCATGATTGGAGATGTAAACTTGAAATTGTTTAACTACATCTTGATTATCTCGTTTTAATAATGGCAAGGCTTGGCCAAATTTTGAGAATTTATCTAAGATAGTTAAGTAAGTTTTATTATTTATAGCATATATATCTATATGAATAATTTGGAAAGGTCGAGAAGGATCTTCTGTTTTCTCGAATTTTAATTTTTGTTGATTTCGATTATATTTCGATGTTTGGCATACTTCACATTTATTTGTGATAGCATTGACTAAGTTTTTTAAGTTAGGAAAATATATAGTCCGTTTTAAATGATTTACTGTTTCCCAAATACCTCTATGGTTACTTTGGTGATGATAATTTAGAATTAAATGTTTCTGTTCTATTTCGTCTTCTATGTCTTTTAATAATAAATTGCTTTTAACTAATTTTAAATTTTTATTACTAAATTCTGATTTGTAAAGTCGGTCAATTTTTGTTGCAATGACTGGGTTACACATTAGTCCAGTTAATGTATTAGGTCGTATGTATTCTTCGAAAATTTGTTTTAGAATTGTGTCGTTAAAGTCAATGTGACGTATTGTCCATCGTTGTTTTTTCATGTGGAGTATTTTAAATTGAACATCTATTTGTTTTCTTTTTGAATCGAATTCTAGTACAATTTGTTTGTTGAATTCGTTAATGCTGCATTCAGCTATAGGTATTGAATCTCGTTGTTGATTCTTGGTTTGTTCTTGAATGTTATCTTGGGAATCTTTAGATGAAAGGGTATCAGCCACGGAGTTTGTATTGATTTCAATCTCTGGTGTGATACGGGATAATGCGTCAGCATTTGTATTTTTAGTTCCCTTTTTGTAATTGATTTCGTAGTCAAACTCTTCTAGTTTGAGACGCCAACGTATCAATTTACTGTTTGGTTCTTTTAAGCTAAAGAGCCATGTGAGAGGTTTGTGATCTGTTATGATCTGAAATTTTCGTCCAAAGAGATATGGTCGAAAGTATTTACATGCCCATACTATGGCAAGTAGTTCTTTTTCGATGGTGGAATAATTTTGTTCGGTAACCGTTAAGGTTCGAGAAGCATAGCATATAGGTTTATCTTCGCCTATTTTGCCTTGGCTTAATACCGCTCCTAATGCTACATTCGAGGCATCGGTAGTGAGTATAAATTGTTTTGAGAAATCGGGGTATTGTAGTATTGGATCTTCAATTAGTAACTGTTTACAGTACTCGAAGCAATTAATGTAATCTTCATTTAAGATTATCTTTTCGCTTTTTCGTAGACATATTGTTAATGGTTTTGTTATATTAGCAAAGTTTTTAATGAACTTTCTGTAGTATCCCAATAAGCCTAGGAAACTTTTTATTTGTTTCTCAGTTTTTGGTATAGGAAAGTTTTGTATTGCTTTTATTTTGTCTGGATTGGGTTTTACTCCATCGGTTGTTATTATGTGTCCCAAGAATGCGATTTCCCTGTGAAGAAATTCACTTTTATCCAATTGTATTTTCAAATTGGCTTGACTTAATCTACTGAACACTTGTTTGAGACTTTGAATGTGTTCTTGTAAACTTGTGCTAAAGATGATAATATCATCCATATAACAGAGGCAGATTTTCCCTTGAAGTTCCTTTAATACAGTGTCCATCACCCTTTGAAAGGTAGACGGTGCATTTTTTAAACCGAAAGGCATTCTTACATATTCATAGTGACCATAGTCAACAGTGAATGCTGTTTTAGGAATGTCATTATGTTCAACTTCAATTTGGTGGAACCCTGAGGCCAGGTCAAGTGTTGTAAAATACATACACTTACCGAGTTTATCAAGGATTTCGGTAATGTTTGGCAACGGATATCTATCGTCGATAGTTTGTTCGTTTAACTTGCGGTAATCGACCACAAGGCGCCATTTTACCTTACCACTGGCATCGGCTTTCTTTGGCACGATCCATATGGGAGAAGACCAGGGAGAATAACTTGGTCTGATAATGCCTTGATTAAGCAATTTTGATATTTGAGAATTAACTTCTTCTTTATGAATTTCGGGATAGCGATAACTTTTTACGAAAATTGGTTTTTCATTATTGACTTCTATTTTATGTTTTACCTGATTGGTAAAAGTTAATTGTTGGTTTTCTTGTTGGAAAAGATATTTGTATGCGTTGCATAATTTAAGAATTTCTTTCTTTTCTTCACCGTTAAGGTGAGATGTTCTAATTAGATTAGAAATTGAATCGTTATTAGTTTCTTCAGAACATACAGAGTGATTTAATTCGATGTTGTAATTATTTATAGATTCGGCTACCTAAGGTTGTTCGATGACAAATTCCTTGGTTTTATTTGAAAAATTAACTACTTCGATAGGAGATAATCCATTATATGCATTATAGATTCCTTCTGCTATAATTAATCCTTCTTGAATGTTAATGGGCCTAATATAAATTTCACCGTTTTGTTTGTTCACTGGAATATTGAATATTTGTTTAGTTCTTGGGTCTATTGAAAATACTTGAGTAGTAATGTTAGAAAAATTTAAAGGAATAAAGGTTTTAGGCATTTCTAGAGTAGAATTTTGGAAATTAATTTTTGCGTTAAATTTTTGAAGTGTTTCTAGCCCAATTAAGCCGTCGAAATATTCATGAAATTTGAACAATAGGAACACTATTGGTTCTTTAGTTCTGAATTCCATTAATCCATTGAAGGTTACTGCACTATCAATTTGATGTTCTTTAAACATTGTTTTTACTTTGATTGCAGGTATGTTAGTTACTCGTTTAGGGTGTATATGTATAGGATTGATAAAGTTTTTATTTGCACCGGTATCGATAAGAAATTTTAAGATTTTAGTTGGACTGAATTTAATGAAGATGAAAGGTAAAGCGGAATTTTGATGTTTATTTAGCTGAATGAATCCGATTGATCCGAGGCTTCTGTCCGAAAATCCTCTTCTTCAATTTCTGGATCTTGTGAGTAATCATACTCAAGATTGGTTCCGTTGTTTTCATCGAGATTTGGGTAGTAATTCTCATCTGAATACGGTTGTATATTGTCGTCGTCTGGTTCTTGATTTTCCATATTATACATTTCTTGTGACTGGAATCTAGGTGGTCCAGTGGTTTGGAAGAAATTTCTTTGTTGGTTGACTTGTGGTTGCTGTTGGAATCTTGTAGGTTGTTGTTGAAATCTTGTAGGTTGTGTGTATTTATTTACATTGGATGTGATATCCATTGGTTCAAATTTCCTATTGTCTGGTTGGAATTTGTTATGTGGTGTTTGGGGTTTATTAAAAGTTTGTTGGAAATTATTCCTATTAGGTGGATTGAAATTTTGATTTGGATATCTGGATTGGTTATAATTATTAAAGGGTTTGTGATTGTAATATTGAGGTTTGTTAAAATTTTGGAATCGCTGTTGATAAACAGGTTGAGAATGGAATGGTCTTGAAGGTAAAGGGGTTTGGAAATTTCGAATTGGTAGAGGTGGTTGTAAAGGTTTTTTCATTGGCAAAGTTTGATAATTTGATTTTTTAGCATACTGTATATTTTGTTCTTTTATACAGTATTGGAATGCTTCTTGAATGTCATTTGGTTGCATGGCTCTTACCATTGAACCTAATGGTTCTCGTAGACCTGCTAAAAATGTAGACAAACACATTTCCTTAAATAAGCTATTTTTTGTATCTATTACTATTAAATTATTTTCGTTTATTTTAGTAAAATTGATCATTGTGGATTGTAGATCAATTATTTTTGAGTAATACTCTTCTATAGTATTATTTTGTTGATTTAATGAATGTAAATCTCTAATTAGATTTATTTCCGACCGTTTATCGGCATAATGGCTAATTAGATTTTCTCGAATGGTATCCCAATCTAAAGGTGTACCATACATATTTAATACTTCGTTGGCTTCTCCAACGATTTTGTTTCTAATTGCTCTAAGCTATATTCTAGTACATGGTGTACCACTAAAATCATACCGCCCAGGTGGCGCAGTGGTTAAAGCTGCGGCAGTTGGAGCGGGAGGTACCGGGTTCGAATCCCGATAGGGGCAGGATGGCAAAGGGATTTTTCACCATACGATTACGATCGGTGGTGTGAATGAACACATCTATGACCCCCTGTTAGAGTGCAGAATTCATGGGCCGACCCATCTTCCATGTCAGTACTATAGGCTGGCATGGAGCTATGCAATGTGCAGATGGTTCTACGTAAATCGGACCTATAGCCGTACGTCCTCGATTTGGCTGTAATGGCGTAAGGTAGGACGTAAATAAGCGAACCGCGAAAGAGTTGGAAGTGCCTCGAGCCCCAAAACAGATAGTAGAGATAAAAACAAACAAACAAACAAACAAACACTAATATCATCGCATATTTCTAGAATCTCATTGACATTTTCAATGAATTCGAAAAGTGTGTGACGATTTCCATCAAACCTTGGCAGATCCTTTACGGCATCTGGTATTCTTAAACTATTGTATAAATTATTTATATTTGTTTGTGGAACTATTGGCTCTTCTTGTGCCATTTTATTAATTTTTATTTTTTCAAAACTTTTTATTAAATTTTCAATATTTGTTTCATAAACCGTGAAACAGATATTATTCTTAATACTATTATTCTCAGAAACCGTGAGACTATTACTAATTTTCTCAGAAACCGTGAGATTATTTTTGAGATTATTATTAAGGTGTTTTTTAAGGGTTTTAAATTTGAACATAAATTTAATTCTTGACTCACCAGATTACTAGAATTTGTTGAATCATCCCTCGACTTGAATACGTGATGTTGTTGTAAAGTGCACAATTTATTATATTTCACTAATTTATATTTTCTTTATAAATTACTTTTTATTTTTGTGATTCACTTTATCAACTGATTTATGATTTTTTAAACTGATTTTTGACACTTTCACTATATACTGATATACCCTCAGTATGGAAAATTATTTTTAATTTTCCTCGAATAATGCACTAATCACTTATTTATTAATAACTTTTTTATTAATAACTTTTTATTAAAACTTTTTTATTAAAACTTTTTTTTTTTATTAATAAAATTTTTTATTATTTATAACTTTTTTATAAATAAAATTTTTATTATTTATATTTTTTTTTTTTTTTTATTAATCACTATTTTTATTAATTTACGAAAGTTCTTTTTTTTCACTATTTTCTTTTCACTTTTTAAAATTGTTAATATACCGTTAACAATTTTTGAACGCGAATTTACTTTTGCGAAAAAAACGAATTCTTTCTATTATATCACGTTTAATTACTTTATTTGGATCTATTAAAATAAATCCTACTTCCAACTGCGCCAATTACGTTCTGCAGTTGTGGATGATTAAAACACTTTAAGTTTTATGAACGTTTTTATTTATTTTTAGGTAGTATGATGTTTAAAGTTTCAAGTCTAATAATAATCTGTCCTTTACATTTTCTTTTAGGACTATTTATATGATTTATAAATAAGCAATAATATATTTAGTAAAAGTGGGGATATAATATCATAATACAGACTACAAAGAGAAATGGACAAGTGTTCATTTCGATGAGATTAAGAATGCAATTTTGTTTAGATAAACACAAAATGCAATTAAGTAAGATAAGAAGAATAACAGTTTTGATTCTTCTTTCGTTTGGAAAAATGTTATGACTATAAAATGTTATGATTATAAAATGTTATGATTATAAAATGATGTGAATATTATGTGTTGTGTTAAAGTCTAGACTTTAACATAAACGAATTTGATTGTATGATATTATGTTGTTGCAGGTGGTGGTGAAGTCACCGGACGTAACTCGCGCGCATATAACTTGAATTACAAAACAAAAAACAGATGGTGTTGTAGTTAGTTGGTAGAAATCAGCAGATCAAACAAATTTAGTTCTAAAAAGCACAAAAACAAATCATTATTCAGCAATTCAGCATAGACACATAAAGCTCATGAATATTCCTCCCGAATGTATACTATAAATTAGCTGAGATACAACCATTAAGCGTAAGTTCTCCCAAATGTTTACTATTGTTGTCAGCAGACTGTGACGTCATTGTCAGCAGACTGTGTCTGGCCAAAGTGCCCCCTTACCTACTGAAAGCGATTCTGATTCAAGACTATGAACTTAAATAAACAGACAGTTATGTGTGGCATATATAATAGAAGTAAGGTCTTGATTAAAGGAATTCGTTACTGCACCAGCTCCAGTATATGTATATCTATATTAGAACGATCAGTGGCCTCATATCATTTGCCAGTCACTTTATCGAGCCCTTAACGAGCTTTTACAGGCCATTATTGGTCCTTACCGTGTCAACAATCTGACTCCATCGGTTTCGATTACGAGCTAGTTCTTCATGCTGTTGCAGCAGGCAAAAGATGCCAGATCGCTCTCTGCTCCGTGGAAGCATCTTCACCGACAGTGCGCTCTTCACCTACCGAAAGGCGGCTCTTTCTTCAAAGATCGCAGTATGTGACCGAGCCAGCGTACTCGCCATCCTTTGATTTATTTTGCATTAAATTCTTGATCTCCTGGTTGAAACGAACTCGGTATATGCCATCAACGTCGCGTTTTGGGCCATTTATCACACGCATGCTTCTTGTCTCGAATGTTAGAAGAAATCTACCGTACACATCCGTCAAGATCCAACTCTCACATCCATACATGACAACGGGTCTGACAACCATTAAAAATTGCTATCTATCGAAGTTTTTACTGGCATACTCCGCAGAGAGTATGCAAAAAGTAACTTCGCTTTTCACTATTCGTAGGTATCTTAACCTAGCTAGTTTCTTCATTCTGATCAAGACTGTCTAGGAAGGCGACAAACAAAACGTTTGCACGGAACAATTCGTTCGTTCGAATTATTCCCGCGGAGCGTCAGAACAATTCGAGAAGTAATGCTCACTTGGCTAAAAGTAATCTTCAAAAGGTGTTTAAAACTAGTTTGTATTCCGCGGGGGGGACGGAGGTCTGAGTGATCTTTATTCTGAAAGCGGATAAATGCTCACACGGCTACCCAAAAGTCTTAAGACCCATAACTCTATCGTCCCTTCCTATTGATAACGTTGGAAAGGTTGATGGATATGTACATACGCTCAAAAATAAAGCCTAGTGGCTGGGCTGTGACTCAGCACGCTTACTGTAAAGGGAAATCTGTAGAGACATCTCTGCATGCCCTGGTAAGTACAATTGAGAAATTAATATTCTCACAAGAGTTTTGTATGGTGGCATTTCTTGATATTGAGGGCGCCTTTAACAATGTATAGACGGAGGCAATTCTGGAGGGATCGTCGCTACTAGGGGTGGATTACCCTGTAAGTGGGTTAATCAATCAAATGCTTCAATGCAGGATGGTTACCTCGGAGCTGGGGGAATTCACCATCAGGAGGTGGGTGACTAAGGAACCCCACAGGAAGGTATCCTGTCTCCTCTCCTCTGAACTAGCGCGTCCAAAACTGAACTGGTACTATTAACTAGGAAATATAAAATCCCGGTAGTACATCTTCCTCTCTTAAATAGCAAGAGACTAGTTTTTACGGACAAGGCAAGATTTCTAGGCTTAATATTGGACGGTAAGCTTAGCTAGAAACCCAACATTTTGGAAAGAAAGAGATGGGGATTGACGCCAGAGCTGGTACATTGGCTATTCACTTCCGTAGTAAGACTTGTACTTATGTATGGGGTGAGCGTGTGGTGGCCAGCTCTTGATAAAGTAACGTACAGACAAATGATTGAGAAGGTGCAAAAAACGGCCTATAAGCGGGGCGCTGAGGACAACACCTACAAGTGACTTGGAGGCACGTTGTGATACCGGACACTCGACGATAGTAAGATCGCTGAGGAAAGAGCTGGCGATTCTAGACTATGTTACTCCGACTCTGTGCTTCGAGAAAATGTTCCGAACTACCTGCCCCTCAAGTGAATCTTGGAGGAGCGGGTCGGCAGTAGAAATGGAAGCATCGCAGTTCTTTACGGATGGCTCCAAGCTACACGGTAAAGTAGGAGCTGGAGTTTTCTGTGATAAATTACAGGAAAATATAGCAGTTCGTCACCCTGATCACTGCCATCCCACATTTCAAACCTCTCAATTCGTTAAATCTGCTCGACTATTGGAATCGGTGTAAAGAAATGCGAGATGGCATGATTTCTTCGGTCCTACTCTCCGAGATCGGTGATACTCGACCTTACGTCCAGGTCGTAATAAATAATCTGCCTTTTAAAGGTCTGCTTGACAGCGGGGCGGGTATCAGTGTTCTCGGGCGTGGTTCGGAGAAATTCGTGTCCAATCCGTTCGTAAATTTTCATAATTTCCCTTCTAAATGCTAATGTTGAGTTTCATGGTGTTTCTCATAATATGAATTTTTACATAGTACCGTCATTAGAACAAATGTTGTACCTGGGTATCGATTTTTGGAATCGGTTCGGAATAGCTCCCAAAATTTCGGCTTTAAAGAGCTTCGATGATTTCAGTCAAACAATCAACTTCCCCAAATTTCACCCTCTTTCTGCGAAAGATCAAATAATTTTGGATAATATTCGCAAATGCTTTCCATCTAGTGACCAATTGGGGTTAGGGCGTACTTCATTAGTAACACATTCGATTGATGTCAATTCCGCTAAACCCATTAAACAACGTTTTTATTTAGTGTCCCCGGCTATTCAAAAACTAATGTATGCAGAGTTGGATAGAATGGTGGCCTTGGGGATCCCTGAGGAATCATTAAGTTTATGGTGTTCGCTGGTCACGTTGGTTCGTAAGGGCAATGGTAAGGTCAACGTTAAGGATGCTTATCCGCTGCCCATAATCACGGATTGTTGGGACGTTTGGGACAAAGCAGATTCATATCTGCAATTGACCTTAAAGATGCCTTTTAACAGATCACACTCGATCCATCATCCCGCGAAAGGACAGCGTTTCCAGGACAGCCCTTGTATCAATTCAAGGTGAAATGTTGGTTTAACGATAAACTTAGAGAAAAGTAAGTTTGTGTTGAGAGAAGTAGAATATTTAGGATATATTGTTGGTGATGGTTGCCTTTCGCACAAACCCCGATAAATGCAAATCTATTCTGGACTATCCCATACCTAAAACACCGAAACAGATTAGGCGTTTTCTAGGAATGTGTAGGTGGCATCGTCGCTTTATACCAAATTTTGCTTCGCTTGCTGCTCCCCTCACCGACCTCACCGGTAAAACTAGTAAATTATCTTGGTTTTCTTTAGCTGATTCTTCATTCAACGAATTAAAATCCACGTTGTCTACCGCTCCTGTGTTGGTGCATCCCGACTATAGCAAACCCTTTTTCATTCAGTGCGATGCCAGTGCCGTTGGGATCGGTAGCGTGCTGTTCCAGACGAACACTGAGGGAGCAGAGTGGCCCATTGAGTTTTATTCACATAAGCTCAATGCGGCGCAGCGAAACTACTCAGTGACCGGACTGGAATGTTATGCTGCTGTTCTTAGCGTGCAGAAGTTTCGGCCAGTTTACGCTGGTTAATTAACCAAAAGGACCTTTCGGGACGTTGCACGGTGGTCTTAAACTCCAAGCCTTCGACTTCCAGATTGGTTACAGAATAGGATCAGTAAATGATGTACCCGATGCGTTGTCTCGAGCTTTTTGAGACGAAATCATGTATGATAATCATCATTTCAAAAAAAAAAAGAGTTCTGTTACTGTTCCTATATTACATCAATTCTACTTCGTGTCAAGACCCCGATTACCTAGCCCAAATAGCAAAGATTCAACAGATGGATAGTGATTGTCATCATAATTTTAAGGTTCAGGATGGTAAGCTGTTGATTGCTCCCTCATTTGGTTTGAGGTATTTGGATACTTACATTTCAAATTGGAAATTAGTTGTGCCCGAGTCATTGACTCAAAATCTTATTACGCAGGCTCATATTCCTCCAACCTCAGCACACTTAGGCGGTAGTAAAACGCTTGAACGACTTCAACGTCAATTTTACTGGTCACACATGGTGAGGCAAGTAAAGAACTATGCTGCTACATGTTCCAAGTATAAAATGAATAAGGCTGTGAATTTTTCTACCCGGCCAGCAATGGGAACTGCGGTGTTATCTTCCCGACATTTCCAAAAATCGTGGATTTTTTAGGTTCCTATCCTCGTTCTAGTCAAGGAAACTCGTATCTGATAGTTGTCTTGGATCGCTATTCTAAATTTGTAGTATGGAAACCTTTGCGAGCTGCGTCTGCCTTCTCCTTGTGTCGTATTTTGGAAGACGACATTTTCTTAATGTTTTCTGTCCCTGAAGTTCTTACGTCTGATAATGGAAAGATTTGTTGTCAAGGTATGGTGTTACGAACGCGGCTTTGCGTAATGCGTGTCATGATACGGTGTACTTCTCTTCTCCTTACATCGTTTTTGGGTAACATATGTCTTTGCATGGTTCAGATTACGCGTTAAGAAGACTGCTCGATGAACATGATCCCAGTAAAGTCCAAGTATGGGCTAAACCCGATCGAGTAAATATTCTTAAGGATCGAATCCAGCATTATTTACGAGTGGCTCATGCAAACGGAGCCCAACATTATAATCTCCGAAGTACCCGACGTAATTTTCGAATTGGTCAACCCATTTTTGTACGATCCTTTGCAGTGAGTGATGCTGCGAATCATTTTTCTGCTAAACTGGCTAGTAAATTTAAACCCGCAATTGTTGTTGGAAAAGTGGGACAAGTAGCTTATGCGGTACAAGACCTTTATGGTAAATATTCGCGCGTGATAAAATATAACCTAATAGTCTCTCTTCTCATACATCCCAGTACTTTATTCAGCGTGATTATTGGGAGATGTTTAGATTGTTTTATCGTTACAAATTTTTTGAGTAACCTCTTCAAATTCAAATACACTTGTCTCTTTCACCAGTCTCAAGGAAAGGAGTACGGGTTGTGTTCCGACTCTCAATAAGTCTACTTCGGGAATTTTTGTTCGGTTCGTTATCCCCAAAGGGTCACTAAGTGCGAATACTTTTAAACCACTTATGGTACACCCTTTTTTATAACAAATCGATAAACTATTCAACCTGTTTTAATAGTTTCGAGAACATTTCGTATATAGTTCAATCTGTTTGCTTGAATTTACCTGCGACACACGTTTCGTATAAATTCAAAATCAATAAACTGTCGTCGTGTGAAATGAGATGGACGACAACAATATAAAGTGTTCAATCAACAGCAGTCAATCACATTAGGATAAAATTTCACTCAATTTTTCCATCGAATTTCCTTTTGATATGGGGTTCGAAACCAACCTAAAATAATATTTTGACGTGAATTTAAATATCCTAACACATCCTATTTCTATTTAAAATTCCAGCCATTCGAAATCGATAGAATTGTATTATTATTATTTTTTTTTTCGATAAAATTCATTCATTTTAGCCTTGAATGATTCGAAGAATAATTTGTGATTTTCCTAATTTATTAATAAGCATGAAAATGCATCTTTGATTATCTGCTATTTATAAAACAATCACTAACTGGCCTAAAAAAAAAATACGGAATCTCATCCACCGAATATAACACAGTCGATGCTTTAATAAATTCTGACAACGCCCCTACGACCGTTAAAGGGTTAATATAAAATTGATTAACGAGCTTTGCTCTGTTTTATAAGATATTATTGTTTGACTGTAGTTTATAATATGAAAGGTTTTTCATGGGATTTGGTTTATGATTGAAAATGTTTTATAAAAATGATATAGATTTTATTTAGCTATTAAATAGCTTTTGTTAGTAAGTAGGTTTTATTGTTTGTGGTTATGATACTAATTGCTCTCCCTTTGTCTTAGGTATGTGAGGGAACGTTATTCAGTTATTCCCTGAGCTTTCGTATCGTTTAATTATTTTACTTACCGGTGGTTGATTATCCTTTCACTTTTCTGATTTTAAAAGAACTTGTTTTATATTCGGAATGATGTATTTGGTATCTTGATTAACTCTGATTAACAACTGATTTTTCTTATAATAATTTGGTCCTTATATACTAAATTTTTATATGAAGTGAGGATAAAAAGAAACATATGATTAATTTCAAATGCTTGTTGATATAAAAAATGACATATGATAAATTTCAGATTAAAAAAGATTTTATGAAAAATGACATGTGTTTAATTTCAGAAATTATTGCTTATCTTAAATTGTTTAATTTAGTTTCTAGGATTGATATTATTAAAATACATATGTTTAATTTCAAATTATTAAATTGTTTAATTTAGTTTCTTGGGATTGATGTTTTGCTTTATGCTATTTTATTATTAAAAGACATATGTTTAATTTCAGAAATTATTGCTTATCTTAAATTGTTTAATTTGATTTTGGGATTGCAATTTTTACGATGTGTGATTTTATTATTTAAAGACATATGCTTAGTTTCAGATAAGAAAAAGGTTTTAATGATTTATGGTTTAAAGATTGTAAAATTAGAATGTGGTTATAAAACTATTAAGGAAGGCGACAATAAACAATAAAATATGGTCTACTGTCAGATGTTTGGTTTCTTGATGAGAAACACAACATAACTTCCCTTTTTGATTAGAAAGATTTTAGGGTTTTTTCGGTAAATCTTAAAATCTTTCGTTATAAGTATAGGTGTATATATAACATATAATGCTGTTTTGTGTATTATATAGAACGTAGTGTGCTGTCTGTCTGGTTATCTCCTTTGGATTTGGGGTTGCCGTGTGGTCATCTTGCGTTTTGTGGTTATCTTGATGATCTCATCTTAGCATTTTTCTTTTAATTTTGACTGCATAAACTGATCCTTGTGGGAGTCGAACATTAATTAGGTTCTAATAATTTTTATTTATATATATGTATATATTACAGCAAGTCTTGTGATGTACATAATTTATGTATATAAGTTTACCTCATTATAACATTTTATAATTTTATAATTATTGAAAAAATTTTTTTTTTTTTAGTTTTATTTATAATAGGAATTGATAAATTTGTTTTTTTTTTTTTTGCTTTGTAATATTAATTTTCTTGTAACATATATTAGCTTAATTTTAATTTAAAGTAGATTTTATTTTTCATTTTCTTAATATAATATTTGGTTTTTTATTAGTGGTTAATTATTAGTTAGTTATCTTTTTCCTTCTAATGTTTTTGTTATTAATGTTAATTCTTCTTAGAAGTAAAAAGTTTGAGGTATTGTCGTCTCTAAAAAAAATATTGCTTGAAGAGCTGTTAGTTTTTTGGAATTACCGAAAAATTGTAGATTGAACTTGTTCTTTTCCAATGGTTATTTGTTAGGTGTACTTGAAAAAGGAAAAGTTAATCAATTAGCGTTTGGATTTAAAAAATAATTTGAGTTTTCTAAACTACTGGTAAAGGATGTTTAGTTTTTTCCCTTCTGTATACTATTTCTTTTTTGTATACTTTTTGTTTATATTTTTTTTTTGCGTTCTTTTATTTGTTTTATTTTAATTTTTTTTTTTTTTTTTACATCTTTAAAATTTTTTATTTAGTGCATCTTTATGATGTCTTTTATTGTAAACATTTTTTTTGTTTTCAGAATGTTTTTTTTTTTTTTGATATATATGTTTATTTAAATTTTTTTTTGTGCATCTTTATGATGTCTTTTAAATTGTTGTTTAAATTTTTATTTAGTGCATCTTTATGATGTCTTTTCTATTTTATTTTCGGGTGTAATTTTTTATTTATTTATTTAATAAGTCTATTGTTATGAACTTTGACGTGTCTGTTTTTTACTTTAATTGTTGTATTGGTGTCTGAATCAACACTTATAACTCTGTATGGGCCTAGCCATAGCGGATCTTGCTTCGTTTTCCGGGCTTCGTTTCTTACCCATACTAGGTCGTCTGGTTGTATGTCAATTTTGTTGAGGTTTTTGTCGTATTGACGTTTGGTTATTTCTTTCTTTTTAATAAGGGTTTCTCTAGCTATTGCGTGGGCTATTCTTAGTTTTGTTTTAAGTTCGTTGACGTAGTCGTCATAATTATATGTTGGTTCTGGATCTCTTTTGATTGCGCTTGGAATTAGTGCTGGTCGTCCGTAAATGAGTTCATGAGGAGTATAATTTGTCGAGCAGTGAGGAGTAGTGTTGTATACAAATATAGCATAGTGGTACATTTCGTCCCAATTGTTGTGGTCCATATTTGTGAAATTTCTTAAGTATTCTTTGAGAGTGTTGTGAGATTTTTCTAATGCTCCATTTGTTTCAGGGTGGTATGCTGTTGTGGTGATATGTTTGAGTTGTAAAAGTTTGCATATTTCTTGAAATGTTTTACTCATGAAATTACTGCCTTGGTCTGTAAGTATTTTTTCTGGAATACCGTATTTGGTTATGTAATGTTCACAAAGGGCTTTTGCGACTGTGACTGAGTTTTGATTTGGAATCGGGATTGCTCCTGAAAATTTTGAGAGATCGTCTTGGAATGTTAGTAGGTAGTTATTAAATTTTTCTGTTGTGGGTAGTGGTCCTACTATGTCAAATGCGACTCTTTGGAAAGGGTGCTGTGAAGTAGTTGTGAGTTGCAATGGGGTTTTAGTTTTTTTGTGACTTTTATTCCTTTTGCATTGGGAACATTCTTTTATGTGTTTGTTTATGTCAAGCAACATTTTGGGCCAATAATATAACATTTTTATTCGTTTATATGTACGCCATGTACCTGCGTGTCCACCTAACGGGAGGTTATGATATTCATGTAGTATTTGTTTCCTTTTATGTTGATCGAGAACTATTTGTATTTTGTGATTAGCTGTGTTAACTGTTTGGTCTTGGGTTGTAGTATTGTTTGTGTTCTGTGGAGTGTTTATGTGTGAAGTTGTGTTATTATTCGTGACACTTGTATTAAGTTGCTGAGTTTTACTTTGTGCGCGTGTGAGTGCTAGTACTTGATTGAATTTTATTCGACTGAGTGCGTCGGCATTTGTATTAGACTTTCCAGATTTGTGTATGATTTCGTAATTATATTCGGAAAGTTTAAGATTCCATTTGAGAATACGATTAGCGATTTTTGTTAGATTTCCTGTTAACGGTTTATGATCTGTGACTATTGTGAATTTTTTACCGTAAAGGTATGGTCTAAAATTGTTGACGGACCAGTAGATTGCTAACATTTCCTTTTCAATTGTAGAATAGTTTCTTTCTGATTTGCCTAGGGCTCTGCTAGCGTATGCTATTGGTAAATCGTTTGTTAAGTACATCTGTGACAGTACTGCTCCTAGACTATAATCGCTTGCGTCTGTTGTTAATATAAATGGTCGTGACATGTCTGGATATTGGAGTAGTGGTGGGTTAATTAGTTTGTGTTTTATTGTTTTGAAAGCATTTTCACAATCTTCTAAAAATTTAAAGGTGTTTCCTTTACGTGTTAGTTTTGTCAGTGGTTCTGCAATTTCTGAAAATTTTGGAATAAATCTACGATAATAATTTGCTAATCCTAGAAATGATTGGATTTCTCTGACGTTCCTGGGTGTTGGGAAATCTTGAACTGCTTGAGTAGTGGTGGGATTTGGTTTGATACCGTCTGGAGAAATAAGGTGTCCTAGAAAGGTTATTTGTTTCTGTAAAAATTGGCATTTTGTGCATTGAAGTTTTAAATTATTTTTACGACAGATTTCAAAAACTTCTTGTAACTTTTGATTATGATCTCTTAAATTTTTTCCATATATGATGACATCGTCTAAATATATGAAACCTTTAAGACCTTGAAATCCACGAAGAATGTTGTTGATCATTCTTTGAAAAGTTGCTTGGGCGTTTTTTAATCCAAATGGCATTCTTTTGAATTCAAAATGTCCATAATCGGTACTGAAAGCAGTTTTGTGTGCGTCTTTGGGGTTCATTTCGATTTGGTGGTAACCGCTAGCCATATCTAAGGATGAAAAATATTGTGCGTGACCAAGTTGGTCTAGTATGTCGTTGATATTGGGTAGTGGGAATGAATCACCTATTGTTACTTCGTTTAGTTTCCTGAAGTCTACTACTACTCTCCATTTAGGTTTACCATCTTTGCCGGGTTTTTTAGGAACTGCTAGAAGTGGGCTGTTGAATGGGCTAATGCTGGGTTGGATTTTACCTTCTTTTAGCATTTCAGAGACTTGTTTATTTATTTCGTTTTTGTGTATTTGTGGTAGGCGGTATCTTTGTACGTGTACAGGTTTTGTGTCTGTAAATAAGTTTATGTTGTGCTGTACGCCTTTGACGCTAGTAAGTTCTTCACCTTCTAAGTGGAAAATGTCTTGGTATTCTAAGCAAAGTGTCATAATAGCCATGTTTTCTTCTATGTTGTTAGTGTGATCAAGATTTTCGATTAATGTTTTTGTTACTAATTCTTTGTGATTTTGGTTAGTGAACAAAGGGTGTTCTTCTATTATATGATTAGAAATTAACTCCATTTTTGGTTGGATTTCGAGTATTTGTACATCGTATGGAAGTGTGTTAGCTATTAGTATTTTTGCTTTGTAATCAGTTGGATGAAGTAGCATTTGTGGGATGAATATTCCTGGGTATGGTTCGTATGCTGGACATATGCATGGTTGGTCTGTGGAAGTTGGTATTTCTAAGCAAGTTTCACTGCGGGCTGTTAGTGTATACTTGTACTGTGGGAAGTTTGAAAAGTTTATTAAGTTATCGTTTATTCTTAATTGATTGGTGCTGTTAAGTATGTCGACCTTAAATTTATTGATAAATTCTTGGCCTAGAATTCCGTCTTCTGGGATGGGGAATTTATTTGATACGACTTGAAAATCGTGTTCAATAGTTAGATTGTCATTAAATTTTAATTTCAGGTTGGTTGAGCCTTTTGTCATGATTTGTTCCTGACTAATACCTGTTATTATGGTTGTGTTAGTAGTATCTATGTCACTTTTGTTTGTGTGTTGTTCCTTAATTAAAGATATACCTGCTCCTGTATCAATAAGTAGGTTTGGCTTTGATATTGGTGTGGTTGGGGATACAGTATTTCTGTTTAGTGTACATGTGGATATAATATTCAATAATTTGGGTTGCGATTTGGGTTCTGTAAATTTCTCATAGATTCACTGAAGTCTATTGGTTCGTGTTTTAATTTGTCTTTCTCTGCTTCTTCTGGGATTATTTGTAGAATTTGGTTTTTTGTAAAACTTGTTTGATTATTGTTGTTTGGGGGGTTAAGATTGTTACCGTTCTTGATTTTTCGTTCTAGAGTTTGAAAGAAATCTACTTGACAAGGTAGTGTGTTGACTATAGTGTGTTTTGGTCTCAAGTGAAGTGATTTTTTATAAAATTTATTGTTGCAAAATGTATTATACTTAGTTTCTGGGAGTTCTTGTATTTGTGTCAGGCTAGTGACGTGCGTTATTTGTGCCTTGCTGATGGCGTTTAGTGGTTGCGTCATGCTGGTGACGGCTTTTATTTGAGCTATGCTGGTAGCGTTTTGTGAGTGTGTCATGCTGGTGACGTTTTTTGTTTGAGCCATGCTGGTGGCGTTTTGTGAGTGCGTCAGACTGGTGACGGCTTTTATTTGAGCTATGCTGGTAGCGTTTTGTGAGTGTGTCATGCTGGTGACGTTTTTTGTTTGAGCCATGCTGGTGGCGTTTTGTGAGTGCGTCAGACTGGTGACGGCTTTTGTTTTAGTTATGCTGGTAGCGTTTTTTGTTTGATTATATGTAAGTATTTGTTTATTTTGCTTTGATTTGGTAACAACGGGAAAATTTTTAAGGTATATGCTTGGAATTATACCCGCTGGGAGAGAATGGTAATTTTGATAGTTTTTTGATTGTCGTTTTGTTTTAATAAGCGGATCCAATTTCAGAGTCTCTCCTATTCCTGGTTGGATCCAGTGGAGTTTCCCTGTTGTGGCTCAGTTTCTTGGGTTTGTGGTCTAATAGTGTTAATTTTTAAATTTTTCAGTGTTTCTTCTAATTCTGTGGAAGCTTGAGGTTGTAATCTTCCATCGCTTGGGTTGTATGATCTTGGTCGAAATTTGTTTCTACATTCTTCAAAAGTGTGATTACGAGTTGTTTTGCAGAATGAGCAATATTTAATGGGCCATTGTTGAGTTTGGTTTGGGTAACTTGGTTGTCTATAATTATTGAAGTTGGGGCCTTGCATTTGAGGTAAATATGGTTTGGATGAGTTGTGTTGATTTGATAATCTATTGTAATTGTTTTGGGTTGGTGGTTGGGGATTTGGGAGGAAATTCTGTTGTTCAACTTGTGAGAAAAATTGGTTTTTGTATCTATGATTTGCGTCTTTGAAAGTTGCGTTAGTTAAATATGGTTTTGTTGTGTATTGTTGTCTACTTTTTTCTGAAGACAATCTAGTTCGACAAACGTCCCATGTGTGGTATGGTTTATTGCAGTAGTTGCAGATAGTGGGATGTTGGTTATGAAGATTTGGATATTTAGGGTGTGAATTCAAAATCGTCATTAATGTATTTTCGATTAATTCTGCTTCGTTTACGATTCCGTCTATTGTATTCGCTTTGCTTAGTGCTATTCTCTCTTTTAATATGCTATTTGTTAATCCTTTTTTGAACAAAAGAATTGCATTGTCTGTAATGTGTCTCTTGTAGGTGGCATCAATCTGATTGATTTCATATTTTTGTTTGTATCCGTTAATGTATTCTAAGAGATTGTGATTAAGCCTTTGGCCGAAGTTTTTTAGGGATTCGTTTGGTTTCTGTCGAGTTTCGTTTAGAATTCTCGATAGTTCATCTAAAGATTGTGTTTGACTATATATACTGATAAGTTCAACTTTAAGTTCTTCATAGGTGGTGATAGTTTTGTCTTGGATGCGTGTGAATGCATCTCCTGTGATTCTTTGTTTGATTAATCTATCAAAAAGCAATTTTTCTGGTTCTGAGAGATCAGCTAGTGTACTATCGGCTTTGTTTATAAATCGTATTAAATCTGCTCTTACTGTCGATAGGTCTTTCCCATCGAATTCAGGGACAGAACCTGCTATATATTGTTGTAGTTCGAGTCTGTTCATTATTGTAGTTTTTTTATTCAATTGGATTAAGTTTACTTGTTGTTCGTCGTCCCAATCTTCAGTGATTGGTAAAATATGTTCGATTTTTGGGGTTGTTGGTTCTTGCAGTGGTTTTTTACGAGTAGATCGTAGAAAATGTCCGTGTAGATATTTTGGGATTTTTTTGTTCATAAACTTAACTAATTTGCAACAGGTGCGAATTCTACAGCGTCAATGTTTTATAAGATATTATTGTTTGACTGTAGTTTATAATATGAAAGGTTTTTCATGGGATTTGGTTTATGATTGAAAATGTTTTATAAAAATGATATAGATTTTATTTAGCTATTAAATAGCTTTTGTTAGTAAGTAGGTTTTATTGTTTGTGGTTATGATACTAATTGCTCTCCCTTTGTCTTAGGTATGTGAGGGAACGTTATTCAGTTATTCCCTGAGCTTTCGTATCGTTTAATTATTTTACTTACCGGTGGTTGATTATCCTTTCACTTTTCTGATTTTAAAAGAACTTGTTTTATATTCGGAATGATGTATTTGGTATCTTGATTAACTCTGATTAACAACTGATTTTTCTTATAATAATTTGGTCCTTATATACTAAATTTTTATATGAAGTGAGGATAAAAAGAAACATATGATTAATTTCAAATGCTTGTTGATATAAAAAATGACATATGATAAATTTCAGATTAAAAAAGATTTTATGAAAAATGACATGTGTTTAATTTCAGAAATTATTGCTTATCTTAAATTGTTTAATTTAGTTTCTAGGATTGATATTATTAAAATACATATGTTTAATTTCAAATTATTAAATTGTTTAATTTAGTTTCTTGGGATTGATGTTTTGCTTTATGCTATTTTATTATTAAAAGACATATGTTTAATTTCAGAAATTATTGCTTATCTTAAATTGTTTAATTTGATTTTGGGATTGCAATTTTTACGATGTGTGATTTTATTATTTAAAGACATATGCTTAGTTTCAGATAAGAAAAAGGTTTTAATGATTTATGGTTTAAAGATTGTAAAATTAGAATGTGGTTATAAAACTATTAAGGAAGGCGACAATAAACAATAAAATATGGTCTACTGTCAGATGTTTGGTTTCTTGATGAGAAACACAACAGCTCCCGCATTACATAACTTTTTCTTGCTGCTTTTTAAAAATAAACGAGAGATATCATCTCATCGTTTTATTCATTAAAAAAGCAACGATGGAAAACTGTGTTCATCCCCGCCATCTATCACACCCAATTTAACTTTTCCTTTTGAAGATTTCCACTTCTACACTTAGGAAATCCAATTTT
Organism: Tipula lateralis; assembly: GCA_963932295.1. Classification (NCBI taxonomy): domain Eukaryota; kingdom Metazoa; phylum Arthropoda; class Insecta; order Diptera; family Tipulidae; genus Tipula; species Tipula lateralis. The sequence continues at coordinate 31,693,945 of OZ010739.1, read as the reverse complement.
ATACGATATCTCTTCCCTTTTTTTCGTTTATTAGAATAAATTTAATTTTTTCTAGTTTTTCTTCAAATGATTCTCGGAAAATTTTAATTTATTTTCATAATGAATTTATAAAGAAAAATGAAATGAAAGCAAAACAGATTAAGAATATTTGATTTGGCGCGCGAGGTTGTATATGCAAAGAACAAGGGTTCCAAGAAAAAAAAAATACATAAAAAGTGAACAGCCCAAGTGATACGGACAGAGTTTTTAAATAAGAAAATTTGAGAAAAACTAATTTTTTTTGTGTGTGTTTGAATGTTTGTGCTTCTAATTCGTTCTGTTCGAAATGATTAATAACGAGAAACATATTTTCGATTTTTTTTTTATCTATATGAGAAAATTTTGATTTAGTTTTTCTTTTATAGGAAAATGAAAATCTTTTTTGAGGTTAAATGTGGTAAAATGGAGAATGAACTGTCTTTTTTCCAAAAGAAAGAGTTAAAGATGTGGTAGTATCATTGAATGTTTTGTAAAAAAAAAGTAACCGCAGTTTTCCTCGATTTCAACCCTCACCCACAATTTTCGTCCTGCTTTTCATGTTGAAATAATAACAGTTAAACGATAAATGGGTGAAACAATAATACAGAATATAAATAATGAGATATATGTGTGGCAGACATAACACCCTTTTTATAAACTGGGTTGCACACCATGGATGATCATAACGAGGAAAATTCGATTAATTGTCGGACCAAAGCGAAATTTAAATTTACAGTGGTTGGAAGAGATGTGACCATTTTTTTTTTAATTTAATCCGACATTTCGATATTTTTCGTAACGACTCTCGTAAATCCAGATTTGGTACTTCAGGATTAGAAACAGCATATATTAAAAACAGATGTTTATATCGATCGCCTCATGACAAGAAGACCATTCGTTCTATCCATCGAACAAGAAATTAAACATACATCATGCACCAGTTTATACTACCCTTATAAAAGAAGCAAAGCGTTGCTTCAATCTTCGTTTTAAGGTATCCTTGCTAGTATTGATTGTGCGTCAATGTGACCTAATAAAATATTACCAACAAATGAACACTTTAAAAGCTCCAGATATGGTGGTAAGCGCTGCAGGTTTTCATGGTATGGTAATTCGTGATCATACTCGCAACCACTATTCCAAGTAAAGTGATGGATAAACTTTTTCTGGACCGCCCAGGTGGCGCAGTGGTTAAAGCTGCGGCAGTTGAAGCGGGAGGTTAAGGGTTTGAATCTCGATAGGGGCTATGATGGCGTAAGGTAAGGACGTAAATAAGCGAACCGCGAAAGAGTTGGAAGTGCCTCAAGCCCCAAGTTTTCTGATGTTTGTATAATAAAATGGACACCAAACAGTAACAGCGCATTCCAATTGCGAAATACAGAATCTTGATTGTCTCGAGGTCATAAATATCTCCCGTCCATCGTTTAATAAAACCCCACATAGACTTAGATTTAGCAACACATATGTTTGTAACTGCTCATATTTTCCACGAAAATAACACTGAGGTCTTTGATCTCTGTAACTCGCTTTAGTGGCATATTGTTTCCTTCGTAATGTTTTAAAAATGGATTTTATTTCCGGTGAAATGATAAAGTCTTACACTTATTGATGTTCAGACTAAGTAGATTTGAAGATATGAAGTTTCTCGGCATCGCTTAAGTTCTCGACAGTTCTGTATATTTTGAGGTCGTCAGCAAACATTAAAATTTTAGAGTGTAGAATGGCTTCAGTGATTGCGTCGATGAAAATGGTAAAAATCCAGGGGATGAGATGAGAACCTTGTGGAAAACCCAATGTAGCTTGAATTGGTCTGGACCTGCTGTTAGCAATGTCGATGTATTGGATGCGGTTGCTTAAGTAAGATTTAAACCAAGCCACATAGTTGTTTGAGAATCCAAATGAGTATAACCGTTCTAGTGTTAATGGAGTCAAACGCCTTGGCAAAGGCTTTCAATAACTTTGATTGTGCTGCTGGTGAATTCAATAAGGTTTGTAGATGTTGATCTCTTAGCCATAAACCCATGTTGGTACGGTGAAACATATCGAGGCACCACTTCTTTGAATGAATTACATATTACAAGCTCAAATAATTTGGATATAGATGAAATTGACGTTATACCTCTATAACATGATACATCACTTCTATCCCCAGTTTTAAATAATAAGGTTATTCTGGTTATCTTCCATTTTTTGGGAATCTCTCCCAATCTCAGCCACTGATTGAACCAGGCGCGTAAATTACACGATGTAGTTTACACAGTTATTTACATGTAAATTACACAAGTAATTTTTTACATTACGTAATGTAAATAACGAATTTTTCATGACAAGAGCGCTATCTATTATATAATTTATTAACTAATAATTTAATAATTGTAAAAATTGACTGTGTAACGTTACAAATCAAACAATAACGAATTATTATGTCAAAAATTGTTAATATTAGAATTGGTAATATCTGTATTTTAAATTTGAACACAGATGGCAGTGTAGATACATAAATGAACTTTGCCTAGAATTTTTAGATAACTAAAAGTCTCAAATAAACCGTTTGATTGATATTTATGATGCGTATAACCCCTATAAACCAATATTTGTTACATTTCAAGTTATTTTCCAGAGTTTTCACGTTATTTACATATTTTATGTAAATTACACGTTTTTTACTGTAATTTACGTTATTTACATAAAAATGTAAATAACATTTTTTACATATAAAGTTCCCATCACTGAACAGCATGCAAAGAGGTAGTTCCAAACTGGTATAATCTTTCAAAAAAGAAGCTGGTATTTGGTCAGGACCGCAACCATCGCCGAATGTTTTAAGAGCCTTGTTTATATTGTCACGAATCACAGATGTCACCTGTGATAATAAAGAAGAAAATTATAGCAGTAAGGATTACCCTGTAACCAAATGTTTACACATACGAACAAAGTAAAAAGAAATAATGAAATAGGCGGAGCGAACCAAATACGACGACAAGAACATTCGCGAAGTGTAGAGATGAAAAATAATGGAATGTTCTACAAGTATTTGTATAAATAGGTGTAGACATTTGAGTTACGGAACAGTTCAATTTTGAATTTCGAAGTAAGTGTTAAAAAGTGAAGTGTTAAAATAAAAGTAGTTATAAATATTGTGTAAAATAATAGTGAAAATAAATATTAGTGAATTATTTGTGAAATATTTGTGTGGGAAATAAATTTAGTTGAAATTTAAAGTTTGCGAGTTTATATTCACAGTCCAGTGATCGAACCGGAAAAATTATTAGAATAGCCACTCAGCGAAATCGTAACAATATCTTCTATTGTGATATGTGGCATTTCAATAGAAAGGTTCCCAACACTAGCGTGGTGGGGATTTTCGTATTTATTAACGTATTCTGGTTTAAAGACAGATTGAACAAACTCAGTGAACATGTTGGATATGACTTGCACGTCCGATGATTTCCCTTCTTTGAATGTCATATATGCAGGAAAACCGTTGATTTCACGTTTTGTCTCAAGAAAGCTCCAAAAGTGCTTTGGATCATTTTTAATTTTGTCTTCAATACAAGTAATGGAAGTCTTGTAATTAGTCTCAAAATTAGTTACATTCTGCATATTTAAGCTTACTAGCCTCGGAATATTGTTTAAATGTTTCTTTATAGGCTTTGTCCTTCTTGTTCTTCAAATTGATTAGTTTATCGTCATACCATGGTGGATATTAATCAAGTTTAACCGCAGTTATAGGGACATATACTTCTAGACCTTAAAAAAAATATAAAAATTAAAGAAGGTGGAAATAATTCCAGAACTCAATGCCACTACAGGCCCACGGTTCAACTCACATACACATACAGATTAAAAACACACAATCGTGATTGATGAATGGTCACCACCCCGGGAATCGAACCCGAAACCCCTGAATGACAGAGCAAGTACGCTACCTTCTCTGCCACGAGAGCGACAAGACCTTAATATAAGATTTTATAAAATTTGTCTACATTTTCGACGTAATATTCACTGGTAAAATTCATCCAATTCCTCGTCTAAGGTCCAATTGTGACGTTCAAATGCAAAGTTTGCGATCTACATTATAAACCGTTCGTCATAAAACGCGAAAAACCTGCCTCTACTCCCGAGGGTTATAATTGTTTTTTTTTTAATTTTATTTTTTATTTTTTTTTTTATATATTATATTCTATGCTATCTTTTTTAGGGCTCAAGGCTCTCCCAGCTCTTTCGCGGTTCGCTTATTTACGTCCTACTTTACGCCTTAACGGCCTTCATCACCTGCAAAATCAACCACTGTTGTGTCATCAAGTTTATTTCAAATATTTATACAATTTCGACGACACCCAGATTGATTGATTGATTGATTGATGGGACTGTAGGACCAAGCGCTAGGCAAGATTCCCGGATAACGCCGGGCCTATTCCTACAGCCATTTACATAAAACGATAGGTAAGGATAGGAAGGTATGTTAGTAAGGAAAGAGCGACCCGGTTACAGACACCATGACAGTCGGTACTAGACTACTATTATCACAAGACAATCACAATTCTAATCTACTATGTAGTCTGCAATCGCCAGTCAGCATTCTCCAGTCCGCAACATCTATCCGCTCTTCTGTATTTTGAATAAAATTAAAACTAAATTAAAATTAAAATTCTAAAATAAATTTATTAGTTTGTTGCTTAGGAATATGTAACTTAATTAATTAATTTTACTATTTATTTCAACTCCCTTCCGCACAACTAACCTGATTAAAACAGAGGTACAAAAACTCTGAAAGAAAATTTATTAGCTTATGGCTCAGGTATCTGAAACAATTTAATTATTTTGGTATGATAGTTTAAGCCACCCATTACGATAATGTTACAAAACATTTTCCTGTTACATAATTAGTAAAATAATATAATTTGTTAGTAAGATCTATATCATTTTCACATTATCATTGGTTATTATTTTTATTAGGATAGGAAGGACATTTCTAATTCCATCATATGTAATTGTGTTTTGTTCAGTTAAAACTGGAATTTTTAGGTTAATTATCTTGGGGTCTTCTCATAATATGCTGCATATAAAGTTGCGTCCCTCTTTCCAGATCCACCACCATCTAACGCGAGGGGTAATATTTATTTATTTTATGACCCGACAGCATTTCATATACATACATTATCATGACCTAATAAACTATAAATTCATGTATAGGGTATATTATTTATATAAATAAATAATTGAGTAAGTTAGCTATAACCAGCAACTTAGCTATAACGTATTAAAATTAAATCATTTACACAAAATTCTAAAAATAAATTTACTAGATAGGAATCTGTAACTTATTTATCATTAATTTTTGTTTTTCATTTATTTAAATTCCAGTTACCAATCATAGTTAAACTAAAATACAAAACTCTTAATTAATTAAATTACGGTTCCTGAATCTGTAACCATAAATTAAATTAATATGGCATGCTAGATTAAGTACCCGTCAACCATTACGCTGATGATACCATAATGTTAGAATATGTTTATCAGAAAATCAAAATAAATCGCTGAAACCCTTTTACATTCCAAAATTATGCAACATCTTTTTTAAAAACATAAACTTTCCTTGTAAAGCTCCTCCAACTATAATCATATTTACAGTTATATACGTAATTAAAACCAAACCTTTTCCATAAATTATTATTATTATTTTTATATTTCTGCAATACAATGTAATTGTAATGCAATGCCCGTATATATGGTCGTGATAAGGGATGTCGCCCTACTACAAATGTAGTAGATCCGCCCGACCTTCACCGTTATAAATCAAAAAAGAACAATTGATATTGACTTCAAAAAGCACCATTAAATCCAAATACGAAACTTAATACGAAACTTAATACGAAACTTAATACGAAACTTAATAAATTGAAATAACGCATGGATAACCCACAGGCACGTATGCCCGACACACAGGCAACAAAGCAGGCAGGGGTGCCACATACATGCAGAAAGTATGGAGCAGAAGCACCCCAAAAGTGGAGGAAATCGACACCCCTCGGAGCGAATCCCATTCAAGCAAACAAGACACGATCCAAACTCAACATTCAACCAAACATTAGTAGTAAACAAACTCTAACACGAGATCCCAATTGTAAGTATCCAAAATACAAACTCATTCAGAGCACCCTCAACAACGAGACACCAACCCACACAAAAATAAAAATATAAAGTGTAGATTTTATATTTTCAACTGACTTCAAATAAATCGAAATCCATCCAAACACCCCACTTTTCGGCGAATCCTCCAACCCCCAACAAATCCCACTCGCGTCCAAAATTCCACATGAAAAACAGAGGCTCCCAATCGCCACCACAACTAGATCAACCCTCATGCCCGTCCCAAACAAATCCCCGCCACTAAAATCAAATCCCCGCCCGACCCGTCACAAACTTTCAGACTAAACAACCCTCAACCACAATCCCAAATTTTACCTCCAATAAAAAAAGATACAGACTCGTGTTCTGCACCAAATCTAAACACTCCTGTCCTACAAAATCCCTGAGGATGTGTACACCTTTCTTATTACCTATGTGTCACACACACGCATCCTTTCGAATAGGAAAGAGAGTTGGAATACATAAAACAAATTTCCAGAAATTTAAATATTCCACCAACAACTGAAAGAACAATTTTTAAGCAAGAAAAAATATTCGCTAAAGCGGGAACCTATAAATCATGCTAAAGCGGGAACCTCAAAAAGTGCGAAAATGTTTGCTAATTTTAGAACTCCAACAATCGAGAAAATGGAATTATTGTTGATAGATTGGATAAAAGGCGTAATCCAAAAAAATATTACATTTATAACGTCGATCATCCAAACCAAAGCTAAGAGTATTTTCGGGACTCTAACCGAACTAAACAAAGAAGAAACAAATACTTTCCAATAAAATCGGGGTTGGTTCCAAAATTTTAGAAAATGGAACGAATTCCTAACTATTTAAAATTTCAGGTGAGTCAGCAAGCGCAGACACAACTGCAGCAAACGCCATTCTGTAAACAATTAAAAACATCGTTGCAGATGGGCATTCAAGCCATCAAATATTTAACGACGAAACAGCTTCTCAGTATTTCAAACATAGTTGGGTGAACATATTTGGGCACAGCAGAAAAACATTCTTCCGGCTTTAAAGCAGCAAAAGACCATTTAACGCTTCTTCTTGGTGGTAATTCCGTCGGCGACTTCAAGTTAAAACCTTTTCTGATTTGCCATTCGGAGAACCCGAGAGCTTTAAAGAGTATCACCAAAACAAGTTTACTATTTGCTTGAAGAAGTTACAGAAAGGCTTGGATTACCGCCAGTCTCTTTACTGATTTATATAAGGCATAATTTTGCCCAGCAGTAAAAGATTATTGTCTATAAAGCTTTGCGCTCGTTGGATAATGCACCTGGCCACCCCGTTAATTAAGATGAACTGGACGAAAATATAAAATTTATTTTTCTTTCACCGAATACTATTTCCATTTTACAACCTATTGACCAACTGTTATTGCAACGTTCAAGGCATATTATTGAAGGCTTTCTAACTCATACAATTTCGACGACACCCAGAGATGCGAAATTTATTAAACAATCCAGAATTTAAAAACTCTTACGACATTTCCCGACCATCCAGAACCTGTAAAATTATTGATCCACTTATCCACATTCTAGAGCAAGTAAATAGTGCATATTCAGCTAAAATACATACTCGGTCATAGTCGAAGTTGCACCAAGACCAAGGTTTCACCATTTAAACGAGGCTAGAACCGATGGTTGCAGTAACAAGACATTGTATAACTTTTGTAGCCAATCGAATACCTGAAATCATATATATCTTTCAAACGAGACCATTCAATCGATTGTGCAATTTGCTGAAAATGGGATGGACCAACATAATCTTTGGTAGGGGCCATATCATTAAGTTTAAAGTATTCTAGTTACCTCAAGTTATAAAATGTGTTGCCCTACATTTAAAGATTTCTCCATAATTTTAAATTTTAAGAGCACCAGAAAGAAGTACAAATGGTGATTCGAAAAATAGTAACACACAATTCCTTCCAATATTATTGTACCTTACAGATTTTCAAGCTGGTTCTCAGATAAATGAAAGTTAATCACATTTTCTTGCGCACAGGAGACCTATATTTGCCTCTTAGGCCTTAACTGAATAAAGCAGTGGATACAACAACAACTTTTGTTTGTACTAATTGCAGATGTACAGCCATTGGCCGAAATTTGGATTACCTCAACCTTATATTTCTCTACTACCAACACCAATAAATATATATATATATATATATATATATATATATATATATATATATATATATATATATATATATATATATATATATATATATATATATATATATATATATATATATATATATATATATATATATATATATATATATATATATATATATATATATATATATATATAACGATATCTGTCATTACCATTGGGAAAACAGCACACACCCACCATAATACAAAACATATACCTAAATTCGAAAAAACTTGTCAAAATATCAAATTTTTCTATTTTCCAATATTTTCCAAACATAAAAAATCACAAAAAAAAATATTATAAACAAATAACAAACGGAAAATTCTTACAAAAAATCAATGTTTAGAATGTGATTGATTGGTGTATGATTTATTTTGTGTTTGAACAGGAAAATGGCAAATTTCAGGGAAAAAGTATTTTGAAAAAAATTTTTTTTGATTAATTCGCTTGTTATTGTGCGCTGCGTTATTCAGTTGAATTGCATTAATGTTTTGGAAACATCGATGTCCTCACCTGTCAATAGTTTTAATTGTCACTCCATCGTTTGTATTTTCCACAAACGTAAATTGTAGTTTAGGGAATTATAATAAAAAAAATGTCGGTCGTACTACTGGTTCGGTAATTCCCATATCATGTGTGAATATCGAAGTTCTCTAACTACAGGTGAGTAATCGATAAGAGATAAGGAACGAAACATTGTGATAGTGTCAGAGAGAATTACTTCCAGGTACACATGCTTGGAAAGTGATAACATTCTTAATCGAAATCTTGCTAAGGACTTGCTACTCGTGATTTACAAACTATTTATTCTTTTAGAAGATTTATTTTGTAATTGTCGCTTTCTCCATCACTATGCTTGAGATAGTGTACAGTATGAATAACAGTTCTACGCTACTTTCGATGAGATTAGCTCTGATTGCAAAACTTAATGACAGAGTACTCCTTCTTGAATCGTCCAAATTCTTTCCTACCCAATCCTCTCTGGAATGAAAAATAGTCAAGATGGTACAGTCGGTAGTCTTTCGAACGATGTAAAAATATACGTTTTATACATATATACGAACAAACACACACATCCACGTATACACTTACCCCAAGAAACACAGTTTATTGTTTTTTTTTATACTTTCTTTCAGATATTACGTTTCGCCTTTGTCAACGTATCTTAAGATTGTTTTATTATACTCTTATTATGTAATATACACGAGACGTTATCATTCTCTATATTTGGCTGTTTTATACCAATTTCTCCGTATACATAGTATACCGCTCGTGCTGCTCAAGCCAACTGCTCTTATATCTACCCGTCTTATATACTAAACAAAAGGCAGTAAATTCTAAAATGTAATAACTGATACCGTATGTCCTTAAAAGAAAATCGAGTTATCAACGTATATGATTTATTTCTTTATATATATATATATATATATATATATATATATATATATATATATATATATATATATATATATATATATATATATATATATATATATATATATATATATATATATATATATATATATATATATATATATATATATATATATATATATATATATATATATATATATATATATATATATATATATATATATATATATATTTATATATATATATATATATATATATATATATATATATATATATATATATATATATATATATATATATATATATATATATATACTTCAATATATAGGGGTAAGTTTTTCAACTTAGACTTAAATAAAGAGGAAATATATGCTCCTCAGTATTGTCTAAGTAGTTTCATCTTCTTCCAAGCTTTGCATTGCATTGTTAGACTCCTCAGTGCGAGCCCTGCAAAACCATGACGATTTTTAACATTTATTTCCAGTTTGTTGTGTAATTTTCCGTTGTATTTAAGCATCATGAAATCCGAAAATATTAGCTGCTCAAAGGCTTTTAGTTGTCTGTTACCTAATTTTGATTCCAATTACTGCCGGTACATTATTTGGGTTTGCCATTATGTCCTAATAGGTCAAAATTTTCATCAAAAACAATTATATCCTCAATGTCGTTATAGCACTAGTCCGCCAATATACTGTTTGAGTACAGCGTTTATTATACGTTGAAAACACCCTTGCAGTTTTGTTGGTGTTAATGGTCCCCCATAATTAAGAGATTTGGTTTTGTAGCAGCCGAACATCATTCGTAAATGATAGTTCATACTGTTTAGAATCATTAACTAAAATAGAATAATTAGAAATTTAGTAGATAAGTGAAATAGTTGTATTTAGTTTGAATACTTATCTTATGTACTAATTTGACTTTAGTTTTAGTCTTATTTTCATCCGAAATTAAATGTACAAATAAGTTTGACCTACTTACACAATACTATTGAAATCAGCTGATTTCACTTTGACAAGATAGATATTGTTTACATCTGTTCATTGTGAATAACAATAAATATTTCACTTACTTATCTTATTGCCATCTATGAATGAACAGATGTAATTGTCATTAGTTTAAGTCTGAATTATAATTCACCATTTATGTTTTCGAAAACATTTCGAGGTGTTGCTGAAACTTGGCGGAATCTTGCAAAAAGAAAAATTGTAATTTCTCGTCCACTTTGATTTAATCGAACGAGCTATCAACATCAAACCAATTGTAATTCTCATTGCAACCACCAACGAAATAAAAATAAATAAACATTGGATTAATATTATAACGTTTAACAAACCAAATTGTATAATTTCAACATCGTCTTCAAATTTATTCCCGGAGAGATTTCTGGACAAGACGTCCGCACACATACTGCCCCAAATATTAATTGCCACTATCCACAAACACATTACACGATTACGTATTGCGACTATACAGAACAAAGTTACAATATATTATATACAAAGCGAACAACACACAACCTGCGTGACAATATACGCTACCATATAGCTTACATTCAGGCGTTGGTACTTTTGAATAAATTACGGGTTGACATCTATTCAAAGCATAACGAACTCACCTTAGTGTGTATTTATGAAATTTAGGGCATACAACACGTCAGGGTATTCAAAAGCAGATTGCGAGGGATCCGAGGTCGCAAACAAGCGGTAAACGTAACGCAATATTACAGACGCATACATCAGACGATACGACATCTCATCGAACATTAATCAGTACGATCCACCTTACGCCACGGCGGCAGGTCCAGACGTACCGAATGAACATTTATAAATTTCATTACGTTCTGAACTCGCATCAATTTCTGTTAGGTCGAATTCTTGTTGCACGTCCTCCCGCCATTATCGTCGATTATTAGATTTAAAAAAATCAAAAAAGTTTTTTTTAAAACCAATAATAAAATTTTACAAAAACAAGGTTCTAAATTTCGTTACCTTAAAAAAAATAAAACAAACTAATTTTCAATTTAAAAAAAAATTTTCGGCGCCGACAGCAAAGAGGACAAAACAAATGGGCAATAAGTCCCAATGCAGCAAGATGGCGACGAAACCACTCAAGCCGAGGTCGCAGCCGCGGGTAAAATAAAACTCAATCCATTATGGACTGACAATGTACGCGGTTGGTTCGCGCTTACCGAAATACAGTTTCAACTGAAGAACGTTACCAGCTCGAATATCAAGTATTTCCACGTTATGTCATCAGTACCACAAGAATTGTTTAGATCAATAATTCCCGACGTACTGCAAAATTGGACAATTGGAGGCGTTATTGATTGGGCAGGATATTGGCAACCAAAAGCCAACAGAGACACATAGATATATTAAAAATCTAGCAAGAAACAATGTCTCCACGAAAATAATTCGATCATTTTGGACACGAAAAATGCCAGAGCTGATCAGAATAGCGATAGCAACACTACCCGAATCAGTCATTTTAGAGACGCTAGCGAGAATGGACATTTTTCAGCACTCCACCAACAACCCCCTCCAATCACAAAGCCTACAAGATTTAATGTCAATAGGAACACTAGCTTGCGAACCAAAGAAGCATCAATCGAGGAACGCCTGGAAACGAAGATAAATAGCCTCGCCGTTGCAGGTTGCAATCACTCAACAAACCGATTTCAATCGCCTGCCAGATCACGCTCAACTCACGAGTTTCTATCGCGCTCACCATATCTTGGAAGTCACAAAAACGAAAACGGTATTTGTTGGTACCACGAGGTATACAAAGAGAAAGTGCCGAAAGCCATGCACTTACTCTTCTGACAAGATAAATAACCAAAAAAAACGAATAGATCACACGGTCGAGTCGATGGCAACCTCGCCTTTAAATAACAGCCGCCTATACATACACGACAAACCCAACAACCTGACATATCTTATCGACACGGGAGCTGACCTTTCTATCGGCCGCCAATGGCACGACAATCAACACTGTTTTTGTTTTGGTTTGAGTCACATTATTTGTTGTTTGAACTGCTCATACTTTCATTTGGAACGTTGGGTACACTCAATAATTAATATAAGTAATTAATTAATATCCTCCAAAAACACTTTCACCTTGTTGTTGATTTGTTCTGTTTGCTTCCAGAGTTTGCAACCATACAACAACACTGATTTCACACACACAAATTGAACATGCTTTGCTTGGTGATGCAGAATAAGACAGATGTGTTCGTTTGCCCTAGAGTACAATCAATGTATAAAAATTGACATCTTTGATTTCATTTTCGTTCATGTATATCGGTTTGGATTTACTGTACCAATTCAATTAATTCCTTAGAGATACCCACCTCACAAAGTGTTTTCAGTATTATTACTGTGTATTATTTAGATTAACCAATCAAAACCCAGTAAAGTTATAGTGGCGACTGGATTTTCCATCTCTTCAATTGTGCTTCATCTTTTGTTGAGATTTGATCAGGTAACCAGATTCGTTCTTTTTTGAAAAGTTTTTCTGAGGTTGAGAATTTCGTTCTTATAATATATTATTTCTATTTGTGCATGCCCTGATACTTTTATAAAAACTCTGAGTACCAATTTTCAATTTGTGTCCATGTACGAAAATGGAGCGTCACTATATTTTTGGCTGTTTGTATTCTTGGTCAATTAAATTCGATCTTGTTCGATATGGCACGTTGTTGTCGTCTATCTATCAATGTCACACACTCCTCAACTGAAAAATATTCATTACTTCCAACCTTTCAATTCCAACCTTTCAATTTCAGGAGTTCAGAATTCATGGGCCTCTCTTCCATGTCAGTACTATAGGCTGCTATAGTAAATCCTCGATTTGGCTATATAATGGAGTAAATTATGGAAAAATTATTAAAAATCGAGGAAGGACGAGAAAAACGAGAGGAAAAAGAAACTGAATGAAATCAAAAATTAGCAAAGATCCAACTGGCATAAAATTGGCACTTGTTGCAATCAAATAAATCCTCATTCTTACTTTCAATCTGGCAAAACTATCTCCAACAACCATCCTTGCTGAACAACTTAGACAATGGTTAAAATATTGCTATATGGGCTTTAGCTTTGCACCTGGCTAAGGTGTAAGAAGACATAAGCGTAGAGGAAATGCTGGATCTGGTATGATGTGATGCTTAAGATTAATAATTAAGTAATTTTTTTGCACCTGGCTAAGGTGTAAGAAGACATAAGCGTAGAGGAAATGCTGGATCTGGTATGATGTGATGCTTAAGATTAATAATTAAGTAATTTTTTTTTTTACGGTTTTTACAGGCCATTATTGGCCCGTACCGTGTCAACAATCTGACTCCATCGGTTTCGATCACGAGCCAGCTCTTCAAACCGTTGTAGACAGTTTGAAGAAGCCATATCGCTCTCTACGCCGTGGAGCCATCGTCGCCGACAGCGACCTCTTCGCCTACCAAAAGGCGGTTCACCCTTAAAGGTTCGCTGTATCATTCGGTTCGGATCAGCACGCAGAACGTGTCCGAGCCAGCCTACTCGCTGTCCTTTAATTTCATGCACGATATCAGGAATTTGCATTAAATTCCTGATCTCGTGATTGAAAAGAACTCGGTAAGTGCCATCGACGTCGTGTTTTGGGCCATATATCACACGCATGATTCTTCTCTCGCATGTTAGAAGCCATCTTTCGTACTCATCCGTCAAGGTCCAACTCTCACATCCATACACGACAACGGGTCTGATCAACACTCTGTACAGTTTCAGCTTATCCGTATTTGCAAGATATTTTGATTTCAGCAGTGGAAGTAGAGGATACAAATCCCGATTGCCAGCGGCAAGGCGGACCTTGATATCCTCGCCCATACTGTTATCGTGAGTGATGAGAGATCCAAGATACTTGAATCTCATTACTCGTTCAAACGTGTGATTACCACTACTGAAATCAATTGCGTCTTGGTCTCTAAAACCCGAAATTAAATATTTGGTTTTTGACTCGTTAATTTTGAGACCAACGGAAGCTGAACACTGTTCCAGTGGATCAAGTATCTCTTTCACTCCGTTGCCATTTAATCCAATCACACAGATATCATCTGCATAAGCAAGAAGTTGATTGGATTGTCGGAATAAGATGTTGTCCTGAGGTGTTTCACTTTTACGAAGGATGTATTCTAACATGAGATTAAAAAGTATCGGGGACAGCGCATCTCCTTGTCGAACACCGGAAGTAATTGCAAAAATTCTCGATAGCCTGTTCTCAACTTTGACACAGCATTGTGGCTGCGTAACTGTCATTTTACAGAGATGTACATATTTTTTCGGTATTCCTAAATATTCAAGCGCATACCATAGCCTCTCTCGATTGATCGAGTCATAGGCTTGCTTGAAATCTAGGAACACCTGGTGTACATCGCGAGATGTTTCATAATACTTGGAAAGAATCATCCGTAGCGAAAAAACTTGATCAGTGACTATCCGATTTGGACGGAATCCTCCTTGGTAGTCACCGACAATTTCCTCCGCTAGAGGAGTAATTCTTCCCAAGATAATGTATGACAGTAACTTATATGCTGTGCAAAGGAGAGCTATACCGCGATAATTCTCGCATTTCATGTGATCACCTTTCTTGAAAATTGGGCATAACGCAGCCACTTTCCATTCTTCGGGCATAACTTCATTTCGCCATACCAATCGAACAAGATCGAAAAGACAGTTCCACAAAGTTAGCCCTCCGAATATCAAGAGCTCTGAATTAATGCAATCAACTCCTGGTGAACGATTTTTCTTTAATTTCTGCATGGCCATTGTGAATTCCTCATAGGATGGATCCTCAATGAACATCTCCGCGATCTGTATTTGAGGGTATTCAAACACAGCTTGTGATACATGCGGAACATAAAGTAGATCAGAAAAATGTTCACGCCATGTATCGAGTACCGCATCGACGTTAACACAGAGGTTTCCATCCTGGTCCCGCATGGCAATTGACCGAAATCTTAAGGTATGGTGTAATTCGGTGATTCCTTTAAAGAAAACACGCGAATTGTGCTCATTGCTGAGTTGTTGTACTCTTAAGACCTTAGCCTTCCACCATTCGTGCTTCTTCAGTCTACAAATGCGTTTAGCTGTCCTCCTAGCAAGAACTGCCTTGTTTTTCCTGGCGATTGTAAAGCAAGTCTGCGCTTCATTATAGGCTATATTTCGTTGCTCAACAGCAAGACGACACTCCTCATCAAACCAATCATTTTTGGGCTTAGTTTTCACTATACCGAGAGTGTGCTTGGCAGCATCGACACCCGAGGTTTTCAATACTTCCCAGACACTGTTCACATCATCAGATTGGAAATTGGATTGCATAATGCTATTGCTGACAAGATCTTGATATTTTCGTTGCGTTTCTTTATTTATCAGACCTTCACAGGAGAATCTCGTTTTATATTCTCCTGTCCTCCCTGACTTATACGAAAATTTCCATCGTAGCTTTGCAGCAACCATAAAATGGTCACTGTCTACGAATTTGGTTGACGACCGATACGATCTCACGTCTTGGACAACCCGAGCCCGCCCTTTTGAAATCAACACATGGTCAATTTGGCTTCGGGATGTTTTACGTGGATGTGTCCATGTTTCTAAGTGGATGTTTTTATGAGGAAAGAATGTACTTGCTACTTTGAGATCATGAGCGATCGCAAAGTACATCATTCGTTTCCCATTCTCGGTCCAAGTTTCGTGTCGGGAGTACGGACCTATATTGTTACATAAGTCGGTCTGATTTCTGCCAGCTCTAGCATTAAAGTCACCAATCACCAATTTGACATCGTGCTCCGGTATAGAACCCATCAGATTATCCAAATTATTGTAAAATGAGTCTTTATCTTGGGATTGGCTTACATCAGTGGGCGCATGTATACAGACAATTGATAGGTTGGCTAATCTCATGTGCAAGCGAAGCTTACACATTCGATTATCGACTGCTTGAAAGTCCAAGACAGCCTTTTTTCCCTGTGGCCCAATGAGAAATCCAACCCCAAGATTTCCGAGGTCATCTCCACTGTGTAGCAACGTATAGCCTTGGGACACATGGTCTCCACTGTTAGGCCATCGAGTTTCTTGGAGAGCTACTGGTTCCAGCCGATACTCTTTCATGCATGTGATAAGGCCGTCCAACGCACCAGGTTTTCTTAATGACTGCACGTTCCACGTGCCGATCCTCAATCTGGTGTCCGGATACTTAAGCGGGGTTGGTTTTTTTGTTGTTTTGGCGGTATCCGATTTTTTTATTTTTGTTGACATTTTTAACATTTTTACGGTTTTACGGATGCGGGTCGTCAGCCCAGCAATCCAACCAGATTTAGTCGCCTCCTACGACAAGCTCTGGATACTGTGGTGGTATTCTATGGGTCTCATGTTTCGTTCGTAATATTTACGAAACACGAATGCCCCCAACCACAGGGCTTTTTAATTAAGTAAAATACTCATTTAAATTTAATAAATATTTATGCAATATGTACCTAAAGCAATAAGATTGAATAATGCTTGAAATTAAAAAAGTCTTTGGAATGTTCCAGGAAACTTGAAGGAATTTAGGAAAATCCCGCGTAGAGACTTCCGTTGCGTAGTCATTATTCTTTTCCCAACACTCTCAGCTAGCCGTATGTTTGTATTCGACCTAAACAAATCTTCACGAACAACATTAAATTTGTTTGAAATCGTTTATCTGGCAAATTTTGTCCTACCTTTTCGCAGTATCCATCTGGCTTTAGAAGCAACAATTCTAGTTACACCCAAATTTTATTCAGGTTATGTCTGGATAATACCACTAATAATAAAGCAGTATTTACAGCCAAATTGAGTATGGATGGCGATAGGTCCGATTTAAGTAAAACCATCGGCACATTGCATAGCTCCATGCCAGCCTATAGTACTGACATGGAAGATGGGGTGACCCATGAATTCTGCACTGCAACAGGGGATCATAAATGTGTTGATTCACAACACCGATCGTAATCAGATGGTGAAATATCCCTATTGCATCATGCGTCTATCCTGCCGAACCCGGTACCTCATGCTCCCTTTGCCGTGGCTTTAACCACTGCGCCAATTGGTCGGTTTTATTTAGTCTTCTCTTGTGTTTTTTGTCCCTTTCATGTATGAGTTATGAAGCTGCAAAAATTCGCTTGATTTCTTTAATTTTTATTTTGTGGTATGTAAAATTATTTGACATCAAACAAGAAACATTCACCCCTCAAGACGCAAAATCCAATTAATGATCATAAAATTAATTTTTAGTACTATATTTGTTTTATGGTTAAAACAAAGCTACACTAGACAAAATAGTACTAAATTTTTATATTTAACCTTACATCTTATACATGAAATATCCTTCGTTTCAAAATATTGTTTGTGCTAGTTAATTTATCTTTTGTATTTCATGTCGGTACATGTTCAAATCTAGTTCGTATTGAAACGTTTCAAAGTGAAGATGTGTATTTATTGTTGCGCATTTATCAAATATTAATTAAAAGGAAAGAATTGCGCTATTCCTTTAAGACTGAGATGTACGAATGTTAAGAACAATCGAGAGAATCAGACTGAACCATGGAAATTAGAAAGAATGCTTGTAGACACAAGGATTGACAAGGATTGTGTGTTGTGTGACGGGGTGGCGGATGTTGAACATTTGATATTAGTTTGCCCGAAATAAAATAGTTTCAGATCTAACCAGAGTAATGAGGAGGGTGATTTGGCTTATAAGGAAATGTATGTGTAAAACTGAGTAAAATAACAATTTAAAATCGACAGCAATATGTAAAGATGGGGAATATCCGGTTTTCTACAGTTTGGTAAAAAGAAAAGAAAAATTACAGTGCAAAATGTATAAAATGTAATCTTGTTGAAAAAAGTGAAAAATAAATCTGTGGCGGCACGGCTGTCAATAATTGGAGCCTTACAATAAAAAAAATATCAAATAGATTGAAAATTAATTAAATTAGACCAGTAAACAAAACCATGATTGGAAATAACAAAATAATTGTTGCTGAATATTTTTCAGTTGAAGGGGTGATAGATAATACGGCAACCATTCTCTTTATCCAGCAAGATAGAATTAAATTGACCAATTATGCATTAATTTGAAATCAAATTTAAGAATAATAGGAGTAATAATAAAAACCGCCCTACAAAAATATCGTTTATCCATTTTCGTACATGGATACGAGTCTTAAATTGATACCCAATAAAAGCATCAAGGCACTTGATGAATTTCCACTGTCCTTAAACGTATTTCATGTATACTCTAAAACTTTATTCGTGATTAGATTTTGAATTCCCCTTTGTAGCAATTTAACATTTTCTTCCACAGTTTGCTTTGATAGATTTTAAAATGATTTTTCTAGGTTTTTTGCAAACATCGGTTTTGTGTTAACTGCTTCATTAACTGATCTCATATTCCATTTCGATCACGAGTCAGCTCTTCGTACTGTTGTAAACAATTAGAAAATACCAGATCGCCCTCTACGCCGTGAAGTCGATATCCATCTCTTGGTAGGCGGCTCTGCCTTCAAAGATGGATGTATGATTCGGTAAGCCAACTTACTCCCACGCATATATCCCAGGCATGATTCTTCCCTCGAATGTTACAAGCCATCTTTCGTACTCATCCGTCAAAGTCCAACTCTCACATCCGCAAATAACAACGGGTCTGATCAACACTGTGTACATTTAGAGGATATAAAGCCTGATTTGCAGTGACCTTGATATCCTCTCCCACACTATTATCGTGAGTAATGAGAGATCCAGGATACCTGAATCCTTTAAACGTGAAACGTGTAGTTACCACTACTGAAATAAATTGCGTCTTTGAGACCAACGGAAGCTAAACATAGGTTCAGTGGATCCAATATCTCTTTCACTCCGTTGCCATTTAATCCAATCATTTGCAAAAAGTTGATTGGATTGTCGGAATAAGATATTATCATGAGGTGTTTTGCTTTTACGAAGAATGTTTAGCCTATCTATTTCCTCTTCAACTTATGTAGTGTTCATCAAGATTGATGTTTTGTTCGCACAATTCTTAGAAAGATTTCCAATTGAGTTTCTTATTAGACAATCTTGTTCCGATTTCATATACACAAACACTGTCATGATAACAGGGTATGTATATATATATATATATATATATATATATATATATATATATATATATATATATATATATATATATATATACATATATATATATATATATATATATATATATATATATATATACATATATATATATATATATATATATATATATATATATATATATATATATATATATATATATATATATATATATATATATAAACAATCTTAACTCCTTAATTCTTGCATATTGAAGCTAGTCGTCAATCCTGGAATGCGTGAACATTTCATTTTGACACGTCGCAATTGATCATTTAAACATTATTGTTACTATTTATCTCGAAATTAACTTATCCTTTTATTCTGTGAAATTTTTGCAAACAAAATGTCAATTGAGATAAAGAAAAAATGAAATAAAATTTCGGAAAATAAATGGAAAATCAATCATTTATCCGTTAAACAAACAATCATCAATCCTCAATCCTCATGATTTTATTTTTTGCTTTACCATATCTTAATAATAAAAATAAGAGTAATAATATATATATATATATATATATATATATATATATATATATATATATATATATATATATATATATATATATATATATATATATATATATATATATATATATATATATATATATATATATATATATATATATATATATATATATATATATATATATATATATATATATATATATATATATATATATATATATATATATATATATATATATATATATATATATATATATATATATATATATATATATATATATATATTATATATATATATATATATATATATATATATATATATATATATATATATATATATATATATATATATATATATATATATATATATATATATATATATATATATATATATATATATATATATATATATATATATATATATATATATATATATATATATATATATATATATATATATATATATATATATATATATATATATATATATATATATATATATATATATATATATATATATATATATATATATATATATATATATATATATATATATATATATATATATATATATATATATATTGAGACAGAGAGTAAGAGAGATACAGAGAGGTAGAATGTATTTTTCCCAAATATGAAAAAAATTGTGAGTTTTCCAACCCCTAAAATGTATACAAACACACTAAAAAAACCTAAAAAGGGATAACACATTGATGATTGATATTCTCGTTGAATTTTTTTTGCCAGCTACAATGCCAAATCAATAATAAAATATTCCGAAATAGAAATGAAAATAATAAATTGGGAAAAAATTAAAATTTTCTTGAAAACCCCCAAAAAAAAAACAAAATTTGCGGAGGAACAATTTAATTATTATTTTCTGTTTTGCTATTTTATCAATACCAGATCAAACGATTGGTTTATCTGTCTGTTCTGTTATATGATTGGGATATATGTACTCGTACATACATGTGAACGTGATTTGTATGCACTAAATTTATCATCGTACGTGTACTACATAACCAAATAGACGTATTCTAACTTTATGGCCATATTCGTCCCACTCTACACAACCCCCCAATTTGCCGGTCTCCATTTGCCTCATATGCCAGTATGGGTATACATGACTCGATCATAAAATCGAAATAGATTTATTTTCTGATTACACAGCCAGAGTATGCGGCTCAGCTGATCAACCAAAAGAGCTACTATAGTGCTTAAGATATGTGTTGCTGTTCGGGAAGAATTTTCAATATAGAACCTCTTGAAAGAAGTCATAATTTACAGATCTCTTTATTTCTGACACAAGCAAAGTAATATTTCCGTTGCGTAGGATAAATGAGTAGAACTGGGAATCGATTTGAGCATAATATCTGTACTCGCTGCTAGAACTTAAGTAAGAGTGCTCCTAAAATAGATAAGCTCAGTTAATCTGATTCTGATTTCACTCTCCATTTAAACAAGATAGAACCGGGTTGGAAATAAACCTAATTATTTTAAGGAATCTAACGTTAGTGGTTTTCCCTGGGCGAATGGAATCTATGGTACACCTCACCAGATCGATGTACTGGTTTGGTATTTGGGCGTTAGAGATCAGTTTAATTTGGGACCTCACCCTGGTCGATTATCAGGACGCTTCTAACATGTAATTCATTAGTACACGTCGCCTTAATCCCCCCAAGCAATTTCATAGTATCCCTATGTTTTTATGAGTGTGAACGCCTCCACTACAAGGGCTTCTTTACAAAGTGTTACATAATTGAGCTACAATTAGTTAAAACGACGTTAAATTTAATATGACTGCAATACAGCAAACGAACCAAATAAATCGTCTTCTACATATTCTTAACAAAAATAATTATTCATTGTACATATAAGAAAATCCTTTGTGTTTTCCACAAATAACAAAAAACACGTAAATTTCAAATATACAGTTTTCCGCTATTCTATTCATCAAACTAAACCCTTGCAATTATTCAATACTGTTTCGAGAGAAAAATGGGCTTTTCTTCCTAGATACAGTCGATAGCATAGAGGGAAAATTTACCGTTTTAGTTTGAGTTCACTTTTCATTTAGACATATCGCCTTTCTAACGATATATATATATATATATATATATATATATATATATATATATATATATATATATATATATATATATATATAATGCGACACTCAATATCACTTACAGTAATGAATTTTAATTAAATTTTCTCTCACTTTTCTGCACACAAATTTTCGCACGAAACAATTTATTCGTCCTGTCTTTTATTTTATGGTTTTGTGTGTACTGTCTTGTCCTTCTCGTTTTGTTCTTTTATTTTAAGTTGTTTTAAGTTGTTTTGTAAAAAAAAAGTTTTCTTGTGTAAGGGATTTTGTCATTTGTTCATTTCTAAAGTAAAATTTCCATTCACAAATATTTTTCGTTTTATTTGAAAATTTAATTGCGACAGGATTGTTTGTCATCTGCTATGTTTGATTTTCTCCATCACTTATGTTTTTATTTTGATTTCGTTAGTTTGCTCGACTTGGTAGAAACATTTAATAACTGAAGCTTCAATGCTACCTCCACTATAAACCTCCATTCGTTTCACTGCGCTTATTGTTTTCACGTGTCAGATTTCTGTTTCCAGGGCTCTGCAACTCAGATCCATAACTAAATTAATCAGAATCATAAATTTTCCGCTACAAAACATTTAAAGATTTTCTATTACTCTAATTAACTGAAACAAGTCAACTGAACTCAAGTTCATTATGACTCTGGAGAAAAGTTTTGCAAAAAAAATTGGAGAACAAGCCGATGGGAATAGTAGGTCCTGTACTAAATCGTGTACAGATCTAATGGAAAAGGACTGAAAACATGACAAAGCCAATGGACGTAGAGTTACTGGCACTACCATGCCAACGTTTACCGATATAAGCCTTAAAGACTAAAGAGGTGAGACTAAACGCATCAACTGAATTGTGACAAAATAGCCGACACTCGCCAATTGCTACCAAGATCGCGTTATGTTGGGCCGTGTTATCGATATCGGTATTATAAAGGTAGTTTTACTAATTGAGATAAAATAGGATGAGACACCAGTAAATAATAAATTCTGGGATCAAGACCAGTGACGCACCGGCACGATTTGAATGCATACGTCAGAAAAATGCGTACGATTTCCATATCATGACTCCAATTCAAAACAGCAAGACTGGATGTTAGTTTGGGTTTGTCAGTTTTCAACTCACATTTCATTCAGACCCGATTTTAAGAAAATTTTCCAGGTGATGCTACCAATTAGACTAGAAGCTCTCAAACACTTATATAGAGTTAAAACTCTTTAGCCCATACAAACTGTGGCGATTAGGCCAACTTTGCCACAGGGTAAACGATTAGATTTTACTTGATAGCCATTAATCGTATTCCAAGACTTTCTTGTTGTCTCGAGAATTAGATGCCCATAATGCTTAGGAATGTATACCACCTCATAGTATTATGTTTTTCTTCCACCCATACGGGTATGTAAACTGTAACAGATATCACTTTTTTTTAATTGCTTTTTCGAAGTCATCGTCGCCGACAGCGACCTCTTCGCCTACACTGAAAAAAATAATTGTTCAAACTGATAAAAATTACGATCACATTGAACAATTCGTTATCAATATACAACCGATAAAGATTCCTATCAATGAGATTTACGAATTTATCACCAACTAAAAAGTTCAACAAATATATTATCAATAAGAAAAGTGAATTTATCGATTGGAATATTTTATATTTTGATTTTAATAAAAACAAAATGAGTTTCTCATTTTGTTTTTAAAGGCCGGTTTTGGTGTAGGGATTTTGGATTTATTTCTAAAATCTATCCAATGATATCCAATAATTCTTCTCTGGCCGGTTTCGATGTGTTGGATGACGACATATTAAATGGCTGTGCGATCAAACAGATCAAATTCATCTCTTCAGGCGTATGCTACCTGACTTGATGTTGTGTTATATATACGTTCAGTCTATTACGTTCAGTGCTAGCGAATTACAAGAACTTACGCGAAATATCGGCCATTTTCGCAAGTTTAATCAGCTAGAACATTTAAGAAAAACTGTTTAATTTATCATAAAGAATACAATTTTATCATAGTGAAATATCATTGAAAAATATAAATGAAGAGATAACTGTAATATTCTAATTCGAAAAGAAAATAAATTATCAGAATGCAATAATTTTTTCAAAAAGATAATAAAAATACTGACAAATATTTATCAATTTTTTTGTCGCTAAAATTTGTTATATTGGTTTGGTGTACCAAAAGAGAAATCCCCGTTTAAAGATCGTTGTACAATTTGTTCTGGATCAACACTCAGAACGTTACCGAGTCAGCGTACTTTCCAAAAACCAGAACTTCGTAGATATAACTTACCAAGAGAATATCAAGAGGAGGACATCCCAAATTATAATACTGTTATGGTAGATGATTTCCACACTCCAACAGGAGTGTCAAAATTTCCTTATGCATTCCTTCTATATTGAGTTTCCAAAGCCATAGGCAATCTAAAATAAATCGAGGGAGCTAATTCGATTCTGATTTGGTGGTGACTCCTTGAAGACAGTTTATTACCATTTTTCCAAATTGTAATCGTTATTCTAATTCTACCATCCTAAAATCATACCCGTAATCTAATCACCATTTTACTCATAAAATAATAATTTTTCCACTCTTTTCACACTATAAAAGACAGAAATGGGATGCAAAATGTATTTTTCATTCGTATATTGTGTTATAAAAATCACTAAACGTCACTCATTTTTTTTTTATTACGAACCTCTGTCACCCGTCACACTTCATAAGAACACGGATAAAAATATTTTCACCACCCTGAATTTTCAGGTTCGCATTTATGATGAAGGCGTTCGTTTTTCATATAAACACATACATAGTTTCATTTGGTAAGCATAAAAACAAATTACATTGATTTTTACATACATAAATATTTTGCGGAAAAACTATATAGAATAAATTTTCAACACTTATCTTCGAAAACAAAAGCGAAATAATTTGTGATGAGCGGAAAATTATTTTTCCTATCTAAGCAAAAGATTTCTTATTATTATAATATTTTGAATAGGGAATTAATTGGAACTGATCCAGATTTCGAATACACACCCGTATACACGAATTGACCTGCCATACCTCCTCACTTTGTGTACAGTTTAGTGTAGAGTGAGCGATATGTATTCTAAAATAAAAACAGCGGGTTCGCTTAATACTCTCTGCTTTATCATTAGTGCAACAGATAGCATGCCGGAGGAGCTACTATTTTTTCCGGTTTTTACAGGCCATTGTTGGGCCGTACCGTGTCAACAATCTGACTCCAACAGTTTCGATCACGAGCCAGCTCTTCATACTGTTGCAAGCAGTTGGAAGATGCCAGATCGCTCTCTACGCCGTGGAGCCATCGTCGCCGACAGCGACCTCTTCGCCCACCAAAAGGCGGTTCTCCCTTCAAAGATCGCTGTATCATTCGTTTCGGATCAGCACGCAGAACGTAACCGAGCCAGCGTATTCGCTGTCCTTTGATTTCATGCACGATATCAGGAATTTGCATTAAATGGGGGGGGGGGGGAGGTAGGTTTTAATCAGCAGATAAATTCAATCATTCATCATTTAACCCTATACCAAATTGCAAATCATCCCTTCTCTATTTGTAACGGACGAATATAAACAAATTTTATCTCCCAAAATAAATATTTTTGTTGGGGAGGCCTTTTCATTAACATATCCTTACATGAATGTATATAAATCAATTTCTACTTGAAACGTTAACCCTATGCTACCCAACTATGTTCACAAATAAATTTAGTTTTTGCCCGGTCTCATTAAGTCATCTCTTGGGTATGGCTCGTCCCTACGAGTTGTAGCCATGGTTTGTTTACCGCTATTTTATATTTATCGTTGTAGTGGTTAAGACTGTAGCTCTACCTCAAGAAGTCATTCATTCCACTTACTTTTATCCTAATCTGTCATGTACAAACCTAGTTGGAATTTATTGACTTTTGACTCCCTTCTCTGCCTGAGGTTAATTTAAGTCTAATCACAAATAAATTAACTTTCTAAAATTTGGTTATAGCAATTACTAGTCTGGCCATGCCAGATTTCGAAATCTCGTCTGCTATTCGGAGTCTAATTCACCACCTGCCTCCTTATTTTGAGCTTTTGCACTATTTCAGTGACTGGTTCATTTTATGCTTATATCAATTTATTTACCAGTTTTCTAGTGAAAGGGATAATGTTTGTTAAAAATTGTAAATTTGTTTCCCTTTTTGTGGGAATGGTTTGATAGAATTCAGATACCTCTCGTTCTTCAATAAAATAAAATAATTGGTTTCAATTTATCTGTTTTGCTTTCTATTGAAATGTCATCAAACTCCAAAACGTAAAACTGGCCATCATCGCCATATTATTCCCTTCAAAGCATTTAGATAGTAAATATCACAAATTTTTCCAGAGTCCTTGTCGATTTCAGTACCCAAGTATATATATATATATATATGTATATATATATATATATATATATATATATATATATATATATATATATATATATATATATATATATATATACATATATATCCATATATTCAATTCATCCAATTAATTACAATTTTAATGGATTTTCGCTGATGATAGGTATTGTTGAATTGAAAATGATGAATACATACTTCATATTCGGAATGGCCTCGAGAAAATTTAATTAATTGATTTCTCCTTTTTCACAACAAAACAAAAAAAAATGAAAATTTCCAACAAACACCAACCAACCGAACTTGATAAGATTTTCTTTTGTAAAATCATCATTGCGACTATTTGCGTGTGAGCGCTTAAACGTTTATTGATTTTTTGAATACAATTTTTTTTTATGTAAAATTGCTTTCTTAATATACGATAAGATGTAACTATGAAGGTATGAGAAACCATCGTAATTTTTATAGTGGTATACGGTGTAGGCGGACAAATAATTTATAAAATCGGTGTGGTATGGTAAGAAATTTTACCAAGCTTTTAGTCTACAGTATGTTCTGAGTTAGATAGGAGAGTGGTGGATAACAAGGAGTTTGAATCTGTACCAAGACAACCGTGCCTACTTAGAAATAGTAGTAAAATTCACCATGCAACCTATTTGTCCATTCATCAGAATTGTAATGCATTGTCAGAATTGTATATTGTAGTCATTGTAGCTCAATCTATTAAAAAAAACAGCATTGTGTTTGCTGAATCTCCTAGAGTGGAAGGTACCAGGTTGGAATTCCGATAGGAGAAGGATACAAAAGAATTTTTGCACCATCTGATTACGATCGGTAATGTTAATGAACCTACTGCTGGAGTGCAGAGTTCATTGACCAACCCATCCTTTATGTCAATATTATAGGCTGGTATGGATCTATACAATGTGCAAAGCTATAACTAAGCGCACCACAAAAGAGTTGCAATGCCTTGCGCTCCAAAAAATATTTCAAAGATTAAAAACAAACAAACATTCTTTATCTATTGAGAATAGACGCTTAAATGTAGAAAGTCTAGAGATTTCACCGCTATTTTACTAATTAAATAACTGTATTGCATTTATTATTTACTGATTTTTTTTACAAAAAACATTTTTTCACCTGTCTATTGCCTTTTGCATTTAAACGGTCATTTTATCCATTATTTGTAACGGTATAAACCTGATTTGTCTTTTTAAATTATAACTGTCATTTCAATTGAACTTGTTGAAACTTGTTCATTCTGTGGCATTACAGAGTGGACTCGGTCGAGCAAACTCAATCACCACGCAAAATCGATTGGTGACACCCGATGTTGTTATCCGCGTTCCAAGATTTTACCTTACCCAAATGCGAAGCTCACCTGTATAACAGCTAAAAATAAATAGAACCTTACAAATGTTTGCGATTGTCAGTATACGTATAATTCATGTTTATTTTGTTTCATGTGACATATGCTGTGAGAGATCACGGGAGGCGCCCAAAGCAGCGAGAGGAATCTAAGGTCTCGATTCAGGCGTTAACCTTCCGCTAGTGAAGGCTAGATGGCGGAGGCTAAATTCGAAACAAATCGTCGTTCGAGATTTTCGTAGTTCGCGAAATCTCGATCCGCTGAGTTGGATAGTTTTCGGTTCGCCAACCAGGAGGAATAAAAAAAGAAAAAAAAGTGAGAAGAAAACGAGAAAGGTGACGACGCAGAAAAATGGGAGAACAATTTGGACCATCAAGAGTGACGGGCGAAAAAAAAAAAATAAAGAAATAAATAAAAAAATAAAAACGATCTTGTATTGGATGACGGTGGAATGTGTGATAACCGTATCCATACTCAAACCAAGAATCGTAGAAGTAAAACACTGTAAATGTTATGTGCATATATAATATACATATATTTATATTTATTTGTAATGTTTCGGCGTTGTTTTTTTTTGTGTTGTTTTTTTTGCTCATTTTGAATGTTAAGATTTCGTATTTTTCTTGGTCGCTAAATGTTGGTGAAAAATAAGAAAATAGACGATAATTCAAACCTCTGAAACTTTGAAAGTGATCAAAAATAAAATAAGGTGGTGCAAGGTGATATTGGACTTCGATATACACCGTGAGCGACATTGTTGTTGGTGTGATTGTGCAATTATTTGTAAAAAAAAGCACAAATAAGAAGAAACAATTGTGAATAAGTGCATAAGTGAATAAGTGCATGCTTGTATAGGACAGTTTGTCGTGGGAGACACATACGTAATTACGGTTAATGGGCTGCAGCGGATGAACGACGGCGATAAAGGTGAGTTTTCCGTGCATATCCCACTTCCCGTTAGTTTTTTTTTTTTCTTTTTACTATTTTCCGATCCTACACTTTCCCTCTGTCCCACATCGGATTGATTACCTACGAGTTGCGTGGTGGTTTTTTTTGTGGTATCAGCAGGTGCCCCGCCCGAGTCCACTCGCTCATATACGGAGCAAAGCCGGACACACGTGCTGGTAGACTGGCGCCCAACGGAATTTAATTATTTTTTTTGTTGTCTACCCAAGCCACAACCGCGACACAGTGAGCACGTTACAATTCTGACTATCATTTGTTTTTAGGAAAACCTGTTTGGCGTATTCTTCGTAGTTCAATGAATTTTAAAATTATTCAGTCTGTAGTGAATAGCGAAAGTGAAAGCAACCGAATTTTATCAGAGTTTGTGTCATAAATAGGCCGAATTCTGGTTTCATCAATACACAAAATGTCAAACAGAGAAAGAGATAGTAAACAAGTTAGCTAATGTTTATATAGATCTTGCAATGACCCCTAGAGACCGACCACATGCCTCAGTGGTTAAAGCTGTTTCTATGGAGTGGAAGGTAACAGGTTAAAATTCTGATAGGAGCGGGATAGAAAAGAACTATAGGCTGATCTAGAGCTATACAACGTGTAGATCATTCTACATATCTAAATGTGGCCTATAGCCGTACATCTTGGAATTGACTGTAATAGCGTACGGTTGGGACGTAACTAAGCGCACCGCAAAAGAGTTGCGAATGCCTTGAGCCCCAAGAAATATTTCAAAGATTAAAACAAACAAACATTCTTTATCTATTGAGAATAGACGCTTAAATGTAGATTATCTACACATTTCACCGCTATTTTACTAATTACATAACTGTATTGCATTTATTATTTACTGATTTTTTTTACAAAAACCATTTTTTCACCTTTTGGATTTAAACGCTCATTTTATCAATTATTTGTATGAACCTGATTTGTTCTTTTTGTATTATAATTGTCATTTAAATCGAACTTGTTGAAACGTGTTCATTCTGACTATCATTTGTTTTTAGGAAAGCCTATTTTGCGTATTCTTCGTAGTTGATTCAGTCTGTAGTGAATAGCGAAAGTGAAAGCAACCGGAGTTTATCAGAGTTTGTGGCATAAATAGGCCGAATTCTGGTTTCACCAATATGCAAAATGTCAAACAAAGAAAAAGGTAGTAGATGAGTTAACTAACGTTCAAATAGATCTTGCAATTACCCTAGGTACTAGGTTGGAATTCTGATAGGAGCGGGATACAAAAGAACTATAGGCTGGTCTAGAGCTATACAATGTGCAGATCGTTCTACATACCTAAATGTGGCCTATAACCGTACGTCTTGGAATTGACTGTAATAGCGTACGGTTGGGACGTAACTAAGCGCACCGCAAAAGAGTTGCAAATGCCTTGAGCCCTAAAAAATATTTCAAAGATTAAAAACAAACAAACATTCTTTATCTATTGAGAATAGACGCTTAAATGTAGAAAGTCTAGAGATTTCACCGCTATTTTACTAATTAAATAACTGTATTGCATTTATTATTTACTGATTATTTTTACAAAAACCATTTTTTCATCGTTCTATTACCTTTTGGATTTAAACAGTCATTTTATCCATTATTTGTAACGGTATAAACCTGATTTGTCTTTTTAAATTATAACTGTCATTTAAATCGAACTTGTTGAAACTTGATCATTCTGACTATCATTTGTTTTTAGAAAAACCTGTTTGGCGTATTCTTCATAATTGAACGAATTTTAAAATTATTCAGCCTGTAGTGAATACCGAAAGTGACAGCAACCGAAGTTTATCAGAGTTTGTGTTATAAATAGGCCGAATTTTGGTTTCACCAATACGCAAAATGTCCAACAAAGAAAGAGGTAGTAAATGACTAAGCTAATGATCCATATAGATTTTGCAATGTGGTCAATTAAAGTTTATCCTATTTCTTTACTGACCGTCCTGCATTTCGTCCGATATTTCGGGTAAGATTTGAACAATTTTAAAGAAACAAACTCTTGAAGGTATATAATGTTATTCTACGAAGACTTTTCATATTTAAGGTTGACTTATAACAGTTTAAGAATCGTCTTGCTTAAACGTCCATAACCGTGGTATCTTCTTCTCGTAGTTGAGATTCCTGGATAGGTATAACACCTATATATAGTATAGGTGTTATACCTATCCAGGAATCTCTATAGTTCACTATATATAGTGTTGGTGAATGTTCAGAAAACGAGAATTTTAATTTCTTAAATCAGAAATCATTCGTCCACCTAGTTTGCTAGGTTATACACAATCTCACAGTTTATCTTCACTCTTTATGCCACGACTTTCAACAGCATAAACCGTGACCATAACATCCACTGCCTCACAGAAAGATCTCGATTTTAGTGTATTTTCAATTCGTTTCCCTTCTTATATATATTATTCAAATTTATAAAGATTAGGTTAAATGCAGATAAGTATTCCAAGAAGGAATTGCCTCTTTGAAATAAATTTGAACATAATCAGCTTTGTGATGTAAGTTTCAATCACATCTAGGTTTAATAAACTCATGAGTAAGGATACAGCTTCAAATCATAAATGGAAAGTAGATAGACCACTCACACCAAAAAAGTCTTAATTCATAGTATTACAAACCAACAAGATATGTTTAGATTTGAATGTATTCTTCAGACGACTTTTAAGAAAATGTATTTAGATTTCTAAAGAAGTGGATGCACCATGCCTCGAATTTCTGAGTGGTAGTGGTGGAAAAGTTTTTATCAACCCACAAAATTTCAGATTATGCTAATGTGTAAGATAGCAGAAAACTTCCAGCATAAAAAAATATTTTTTCTACTCACCACCAGAGGCACTACTTTCGCTTAAGAGGTTTCTTCTGTTCTGACTTTTACAATTTTTATGCATGGGCCAAAACTTCTGGAAAAAATTCTGGAGGTACTCTGACTCAAACGATTATCCTCGAACTTCATATTCGGATGTATACGGGGGTTCATCCAAAGCTGACAGTAGAAAAACTAGAATAAATCATTTGTATCTATAGTTAAGACAGTATTATGGTATATTAAATTCGTATGAAAACAGTTTACAGATTTTATGTGAAACCTTAAATACTGATGCAAATTAAAATATTTACAGAAAAATTCTGCTGGTTTCGCAAATGACAGCAGAAGAAATCTCTTTAGCGATAGTAGTTCCTCTGGCGGTGAGTAGAAAAAACATTTTTTCTTCAGGAAATTTTCTGCTATCTTAAATACCTAACCAGGACCTAACTTGGTTTTGGGTTCAGGAAGCTGAGTTACTTCTTGGACTGGGGGTCAGTTACTTCTTGGACAGCGAGGACCTAGGCAACTTAAAATCTGATATATTAGAGGTCTATCCGAATAAGACGCACAATATCGAATTGTTACCGTAATCCTTCAAACAAATATGTTATTATTGAATTGTTGGTGTATAATCACGCTTAGATTTTCTGAAAAATTTCAATTGCAGTTTTCATATTATTTTATTTACAGACGAGTACAGTTAACTTATATAAAGTATAAATGAAAATTTCCATACCACATAACGACTTGAACAGAAAAGGAAACTCTCGTACAAAGATATATGTTATGTGCTGTAATTTCCTTGGTTTGTAATTTTTCTTTTTATTATTGAGACAAAACTTGTGATGGTGGTGAACATAAATTTCAATGATTTTCTTTTCCTCCCGTTCACTTCATCTTTTCGCATATTTGCTCGTCTCGTAATGGTGAAAAACATAAAAAATCATTTCCGTAGCAATTAAACGAACTGAACTATATATACATACTCGTATACTGGATTCTGGAGAGAAAAACAATATTTTAGTGTCGTTTCGTTCGTGTCTGATTTTTCACCATAACCATTATTATTGTTTCTTAAGATTCTCGCATGTACATATGTATATTATATACACGAGAGGGAAAGCTGTGCGGGAACAAAAAAATCTTAAATTTAAGTGACATTAACTTTGAAATGAATGATTTTTCTTCCCGTTTTTCTCGTGTGTCTGTTATATATATATATATATGTGGGTGTGTGTGTGAATGGATGTGTGTAGTGAAGACAAATAAATGATATGGATTATGTTACTTAACGAGAAACACAATGAAACCATAATCATGCCCCATACAAATGAAAAACCTATTTGTTTTTCCTCGACTTGGTGATTTTTGACGAAATCGTTTTGAATTTAGTACACCCAACTATATATTGCCTTATCGTTGAATCGGTAACCAAAAGAAAAACTAAATGACTTGAAATTGTTTTATAATGCGATTTTCATTACAACAACAATTTAAAATATTTTCCGAATCGAATTATTATTATTTTTTTGAGTACCTATGTTTATATATCAAACCGTTTGGGATTTTCCAATGCGGTTTTTCCGTCTGTGTATGTGTATGTGTGTGTGTGTTTATATATAGGCACGCATCGATTGTCGATTTCGCAAATATAACTCGATTAACATTTTATGACCAACAAATATCCCGTATACGTGTATAATGTGTATATATCCTCATACTTCATTACCCTATACACCTTGGAAATTATTAAGTTTAACGTGAAAAACATATTGAATATTATTTTCGAAAGTATGAAAACAACAAGAAAAACCATATTAGTGTTCGCTACGTTTTTTCCTCGATTTTCATTTTTTTTTTATTATTCGAATGCGTGAGTGAAATTTTATTGTGATTCAATGAATAGGATAAATGTTTTTATGTATTTTCTAAATTACTATTAGGGTTTTCATCTTGGTCTGTAATTGATGAGATGTATGTGCTACAGATGAGGATTATTGTCATTATTATTGTTATTATTAATAGCACACATTTATATAAAACACTCACACACGCACACATCCATACCACTCGACAATCTTATCCAAACTCACCAAACAAAAAGTTAAAAATTTTTGTTCCAAATTTATGCAACCAAATAATCTACGAACCAAATGAACTGAATTGCTGTTGAGAATGTATTCGTGTTTGTATATAAGATTGAAAATTGGAATATCTTAATAAATGTAAGACATTTGAAGTGGTTTGAGAAAATTTTAAATGTTGCTTATTATGTTCAACTCCATAATGCTTTTA
This sequence comes from Tipula lateralis, assembly GCA_963932295.1. Taxonomy (NCBI): domain Eukaryota; kingdom Metazoa; phylum Arthropoda; class Insecta; order Diptera; family Tipulidae; genus Tipula; species Tipula lateralis. Next base: position 31,659,678 of record OZ010739.1, on the reverse strand, counting down.
TGCTTCCACGCGTCATTGTATACTCGTATATACATATATCCATATATAAACGTCTTATGTACAACAGGATATACATGGTAACAAAGCCTTATGCATTTAAAGTAATAAAATAAAATTATAGCTTATGTATACAACATTTTTGCTTTATTTGCAATCAAAATGAGAAGCCTTAATTTATGTCGTATAAGCAAGCGAGTACAATGTCGATTGTGCGAATGGGTGGAAAATTCAAAGTACGTGTATGGTTGCTTCATTCTATTCATTCGAATGGGAATGAAGTATTTATATCGATACAATGAGTGCAATTAATGCTAGCCGCATTGATCGCCAAATTGTGGTAATCTTGAATTGGCTTCATTATAATTTAATAAACAGGATTGGTCTGAGAATAGAAACTGTGTTGGAAGATGTACATCGTTTGGCGCCCCTATTTTTCCTGTTAAAAACTAAAACACGATCATTTTACTTTCACATATTAGAAACACTGTTGCCAATTTTAAAACAAATATCAGAAAGGCTTTTCATTAAAGCTTTGCCTAAAAATACTTTCTAAAATTATCTTAAAAACAAACTCCATCTTGAAATAATAATTCTTTCATTGTTCAGATATTAAAATTGGCAACACTGTAACTTAATTCACTATTGTTAATAGATATGGAACATGACTAACTGGTCTTCTAGAAATGTATAGTAACCACTGTCATGTCCAAATAATGGTGAGAGCCGCTTTTTATAAGTGTTGGTCGATTATAGAAATCACTCATTTGACCACCACTGTAACTTAATTCTTTAATCATCACTGTAACTTAATTCAATGAGATTGATAGCGGTGCATGGATCAAGACTAACTTGTCTGTTGGAAATAAATAATGACCAATGTCATATTCAGACGATTTAGTGTTCAGATAAAAAAATCACTCATTTGACCATCACTGTAAGTTAATTCACTGATATTGATAGTTTTAGAATGGTAAGGATCGCTAACTAGTCTTTTGGAAATGTATAATGTCAAGAAGATGGTAAGAACCGCTATGTGTAAGTGATGTTCGATTCAATGTTTCAGATAAAAAAATCACTTATTTGACCATCACTGTAACTTAATCCACTGAAATTGATAGGTATACTGGTGAATGGGTCTTGACTACCTGGTCTTTTAGAAATGTATAATGATTCCTGTCATGTATAATGACTCCTGTAATGGACCAATACCTATTCTCCATTTAGTATTTTACATATAAAAATCACTCATTTGACCATCACTGTAACTTTATTGACAGAGATGGATATATATAGCGGTAAATAGATCATAACTTATTGGTGTATTGAAAATAAATAATGACCAAGGTCATATTCCTATGATGGTGATAACCGTTATCTAGAGGTGTTCTTCGTTTGTATCAGATAAATAAATCACTCATTTGACCACTACTGTAACTTAATCCACTGATATTGATAGATTTAGAAGTGTTTGGATCACTAACCAGTCTCTTGGAAATGTATACTGACTACTGTTATGTCTAGATAATGGTAAGAACCGCTATTTATAAGTGATGTTCGATTCTGTGTTTTAGATATAAAAAATCACTCATTTGACCATCACTGTAATTTGGTTCACTGAAATTGATAGTTATATGTAGCGGTGAATGGGTCATGACTAACTCTTCCTCCGAAAATGTATAATGACCCCTGTCATGTCCAGACGTTGGCAAGAATCGTCATTTATAGGGATTAGTCCATTAGTACCTATAAAATCACTCATTTGACTACCACTGTTACTTAATTCAAACAGATTGATAGATTTTTGTTTGTTTGTTTGTTATTTCTACAATCTTGTTTCGGGGCTCGAGGCATTTCTGCCTCTTTCGCGATTCGCTTTTTTATGTCCTTACCTTACGCCATTTCAGACAAATCGAGGACGTACGGCTATAGGTCCGATTTACGTAGAACCATCTGCACATTGCATAGCTCCATGACAGCCAATAGTACTAACATGGAAGATGTCAGTGAATTCTGCACTTCAACAGGGGGTCATAGATGTGTTCATTCACACCACCAATCGTAATCGTATGGGGAAAAATCCCTTTACCATCCTGCCCTATCGGGATTCGAACCCGGTACCTTCCGCTCCAACTGCCGCAGCTTTAACCACTGCGCCACCCGGGTGATCAGATAGATAGATATAGAAATGGAAAAATATAAATAGACTCTTGGGCAGTACCTCCCATGCCTTATATTTTTAACTGACCCTCCGTGTTCATGGGTAGAAACTTTACTTGATTACTTTGTCTTCGAGGCAGCTGTTCAGTATCTGCATATAATAGCTAGCAGTTTATCTGCTGTGTCTAGTATATACTGAGGTTTAAACCCTGATCGGAAGCTCAGGGAACATATTCTGTTGTTTATTATAACCAGTCCCTAGGTTTGCCACGCTTCTATGAAAGCGATGAGTAATCTCATTAGTCTCTATTGTATAATTGTAGAGATCGTAGAGTATCTTCCCAGTACAAAAATGTCCATATTCGATGGAATTGATTAGAGATTCAAATATAACGAAAGCGTAAGCGCCATAAAATACACCAATATATATTCCAACGCGGATATATTAAGGAAATATGACAATGAACACTTCGCTTCAGCATGCAGTTGAAATGCAGTTGCCAAAAATTCACAAATAATGAAATCAGTAAGGAGAGCATCTTACAGAGTAAACAATTTATACCAAGAGAACGTGGCTATCAGTGAGTAAAGCACAACTTTGCCAAGTGTATCAAACAAAATTTTCAGCCAGAAAAGCAGCTAATGAGGAAATCTACCAATACAAAGATTCCAATTAAACATTTTAACGTATGGTACTACATCGGCGCCATTTCTCGCAACAAGGAGTTTACTGGAAGTCGGTCACATAATCTTAGTACCTCGCCATTAGCAGCACGAGCTGTCATGAGAACCAACTAAGGATTTATTCAATTTTAGTTGCCAGCTAAGTCAATGTAATGTATCATTAAAACGAACGATACCATCGATAAAGCATACGATGCAGTGGTTTATGCAATGACGCATGCACAAGACGACCGAAGGTCCATTCTCATAGCGGCGAAAACCGGAGTGGTCCCATTAAAACAAAAGAGCCTGCCCCGATTGGAATTAATGGTGGCCGTACTACTATCGCAGTTAATGACCAGCATTATTGGGTCATTAGAGTTATCAGTGTCTGATCGACCCTTATGTAATGATTCCAAAACCGTGTTGGAATGGCTATCCAACTTTTGTAGCAAACAGGACCAGCGAGATTATTGAAAAATAATCCCAGCAATCTATGGAGGCATGTGCCGAGTGTAGAAAATCCAGCTGACCTTGCAGAGGAAATCAAGGAGGTCCCGGGTTCAAATGCCGATAGGGGCAGGATGCAAAATGGATTTTTCACCATGAGATTACGATCTGTGGTGTGAATGAACACAACTATGACCTCCTGTTGGAGTGCAGAAAACATAGGCCGACCCATCTTCCATGTCAGTACTATTGGCTGACATGGAGCTATGCGATGCGCAGATGGTTGGGAAAGTGTGTTGAGTCCCCAAACAGATTGCAAAGAAATAAAATCGTATTCAAACATCACTTGCTCCCTTCTCGGTAAAAATTCCAATTATATTATTCAACCAAGAGCATATACCTACAGCTGAAGTATACGATATGCATCAATCACTTCACCATGCCGGAGTTAGGTTCCTCGTCAATGCCATGCACTGAAGATATTGGATATAAGGAACTAAACGATTAGCCAAAACTATCGTGCTTAAATGTGTATCCTGCTTTAAACAAAATCTAAAACGTGAATCGCAGATTATGGGCAATATACTTGAAGCCAGAGTATTGTGGGTCATTTAAGGTTCTCAGCACCAGACAAAGAGAGCAACTTCCAATGAAAGCATATGTTTGCATTTTCGTATGTCTAAGCAGCAAGGCTGTCCATATCGAAATAGCGATGATTCTTACAACCAAAAGTTTTATGGGCACATTGAAACGATTCATATCACGAAGAGGGATGTGCACTTAAATTAACAGTGACAATGGAAGTAACTTTATAGGAGCAAACTCAAAAAAAAATTTCATCTCTTTTATTACACAGCAAGATCGATTGGCATTTTAATCCTCCAGCAGTATCACACATGGTTGGCATATGGGAAGGTGCCATAATGTAGCAAAAATTGCTTTAAAAAAACCATCGGAGAAACAATTCCAACACTTGATCCCAACACACGTCTCATTCACAATTCCAACACACGTCTCATTCTCATATTAAGCCAAGCTATAATATTGGCTACGATCATCTAAACCGATTGCTTGAAAGAACTCATCAAATTTATTATCCTTGGACATTTCCAATATTTCTACCTCAGTCACCTGATCACTAAATATATTCCGATCGATTGTGCGTTTTGATCTTTCTTTACATCGCCCACATAGCTTGGCCAATTCAAAAACTTTTCACGAAACAAGATTGTCTCCATATGCTTTGTGACTTTGGCTAGGATGCACCAGTCGGAAACTTTGTTGCCCGATTTCGAAAGCTTATCACAAGAAAAATTAAACGGACACAATTCGCACATAGTGTAATTGTAGTTGTGGGAAAATTGTTCAGCTGCCAATTTAATGGCTGCCCGTTTAGCGTCTGAATTAACACTTTTTCCGTTCCACACATAAACTTCACTACCAAAATTGAACACGAATTGACTTTCGGTATACAACCCCAATACTTGTCCATTGGGACCAATTCATCTTCGTCTGAATGACCAGCATCTTCGTCTGAATGACCCTCATCTATCACAGAATTTTGTAAATCATTGTAAAAAATTTCGAAAAAGTTTTGTAGCGGTTCAACATATTTGTTGAATAATATTTCAAACCGCTTCTTATTTATTAATGCAACCTTTTCAATGCCGAATTTTATTACGTCACGTTCTATCGTATAATCGAGGTAAATAAATATTCATAGTGACAAGTGCACCATCTATATTCCTGTAGAATATTCTCGTTTCGATAGCATATTTAGTACAGTCAGTTGTTACTACTTTTGAATAGATATTTTCTCGTGTCGACATCTATTCAAAGTAGAACGCCGCCTACATTATCAAAGTAGAGCGCAACTACATTATCATTTTTTCGTGTTAGTATTTCTCGATCGTGGCGCGCGTGTCCTCCCTCTTGGTTGAGTGACAAGCCAATTATTTTTCGGCCATTACATTCATTACCTTTTTTACACTTGGTGGACAACTACATTTTTGTGGAGTGGAAAATAAAATAAATAAATTAAATTAAATAAATAAATAAAAACATTTTACATAGAATTAAAATAATAAATTTAAATAAAATAAAATTAATTAAAATAACGATAAAAGTGTTATAGTTTCATCGTCATCTAAACGCGGTACGATCACCTTTAGGCCGGCACGCTCTTTTATTTGTTTTTGATTATCTGGTGTTGCAGGTTGGAGGGACCGATCACTTTCATATTTTACAAATTATTGCAGTGGATGACATCGTATTTATTCTGAATGAAAACCTACCTTCAACACAATGGCCGCTTGGAAGAGTCCTCAAAACACATCCTGGACAAGACGGCAAGGTACGAGTAGTAACAGTAAAAGTAGGCACTTGTAACGGGTGATTTTTTTGTGGTTAGGATTTTCATGCATTAGTATTTGACAGATCACGCGGGATTTCAGACAAGGTGTCAAAGAGAAAGATGCTCAGTATGCTTTGACATTTTATAACTGAAGCCGAACGATCTGCCACAACGTCGAATTTTCAGTGAATGGGCCCTAGAAAAGTTGGCAGAAAATCCGCTTTTTTATCGACAAATTTTGTTCAGCGATGAGGCTCATTTCTGGTTGAATGGCTACGTAAATAAGCAAAATTGCCGCATTTGGAGTGAAGAGCAACCAGAAGCCGTTCAAGAACTGCCCATGCATCCCGAAAAATGCACTGTTTGGTGTGGTTTGTACGCTGGTGGAATCATTGGACCATATTTTTTCAAAGATGCTGTTGGACGCAACGTTACGGTGAATGGCGATCGCTATCGTTCGATGCTAACAAACTTTTTGTTGCCAAAAATGGAAGAACTGAACTTAGTTGACATGTGGTTTCAACAAGATGGCGCTACATGCCACACAGCTCGCGATTCTATGGCCATTTTGAGGGAAAACTTCGGAGAACAATTCATCTCAAGAAATGGCAAGGTAAGTTGGCCACCAAGATCATGCGATTTGACGCCTTTAGACTATTTTTTGTGGGGCTACGTCAAGTCTAAAGTCTACAGAAATAAGCCAGCAACTATTCCAGTTTTGGAAGACAACATTTCCGAAGAAATTCGGGCTATTCCGGCCGAAATGCTCGAAAAAGTTGCCCAAAATTGGACTTTCCGAATGGACCACCTAAGACGCAGCCGCGGTCAACATTTAAATGAAATTATCTTCAAAAAGTAAATGTCATGGACCAATCTAACGTTTCAAATAAAGAACCGATGAGATTTTGCAATTTTTATGCGTTTTTTTTTAAAAAAAAGTTCTCAAGCTCTTAAAAAATCACCCGTTAGTATTATTCGTAGTACAAGGGGCCGAAATGTTGTATAACACCGTTGACGCTATACGTCATAGCCGTGAATTAAATTTATGCAAAGCAAGTTTGAGAAGCCCCCCCCCCCCCCCCCCTGAGAAAGTGATTTCCTCTCATCGACTGCGATTGTTAATGTATTGGGTACAAGCTGCTGTTACTTTAGAATCCTATTGTGGCACTTAGAAATGCTAGGAGGTCGTATCAGAAGGTTATTGACGTACTATGCCCTAAACAGGGTCATCGGGGTCACCAATGTAGAATATGCAATTGACGCTTGGGAGCTGTAATCGTGACAGCTTATAATGATGATGGAAGTTAAACCAGAACTCCACAGAGTGGCATTGATTGACAGCTAGGGCGCTGAATCAACCAGCCGATGAAGACGTTTGTCTTATAAAATATATGGCATCTTTTGTATGTGATCTGTAATGTTTGTTCACTAGGCCGGTTTCGATCTGATGACGTCATTGACTCGTTGTGTGATCAAAAAGATCAAATCCATCTCATCAGGCATGATAGGTATCAATGAAGGTTTAGGTTTGCATATTTATATCGAGCGGTGCATATCGAGACCGTAAACAACTTAACAAAAGAAAGCTTTCTCAAAGCTCTCAGATTATTTACATCATAAAGTAGAATTTCGAAAGCTCCTGCCGTTATGACCATAATACCATCCCACTTGTGAAACGGATGCACTTACGTAGACTTAGCATTCGAGGATGTTTTGAGCAAAAAATCTAGCCTCCGATGGCTAGATGGACGTTAGTCAAGATGTAATAAAACTTTTGGAACCGGTGTCGTCAAGACTTCTTAAGAACCTTACAGAAGCGGAAAAATTAACGATTGAATCAGATAATTCTGCAAATGGTGATGTCATATTAGCTCCTGACTCTGATTTGCCGTGTACGTAGTACTGACGGAGTATTAAATAGGAGTCCTTAAAAAAAGGAACTGGAGCCCTGACATTTGAAGAATTTAAAATGGTGAATCGGAAAATAACGACGGAATCAAGAGGTTTGAAGAAATCAGACTAGCAACCAATTAGCTCACTTTCATCCTTATATAACAACTTATAATCATCACTAGAGTGCACACAACATACACAATATTTTCTTAGATGTATTTGAATAAAAGAAAATATTCAAATATTTGTATATATGTATGTGTTCTGTTTTGTGTACCCTCGATATTTCTATCGTTTTCCTAATGGTTCTTTGTTCCAAGGGAAAGGGTAACCGGCAGATATAAGAACAGAAATAATTATATAAACAAAGTATTTTCTTTTTGTTTTTCTATTTTTCAAAAAAAAAAAAATCAATATCATTACCATAAACCAAAAGCATAACAATAAATAGAAAACAAAGAACAAAACATAAAAAAGAGTTTTTCATTTGAAAAATTGTTTTCCCGCACTCCTTTTCATTTTATAATTTTTTGTTAAATTCAAATTTACTTGAAATGTGGGTGCGATTGAAAACTTCCCTTGTACGAGTATATGTATGCGAATTGACGATCCTTTGGTAAATTATCGATGCAAAATAAGAATGTCGGTTTTGTTATTGTAGTGTATGCGCACCTCAATTACAGTATATGCATAGGGGAGTATTCCTCAAGTACTCATCCAACATTCCCACAATTCCACAGTCTGATAGATAGAGTGTGATGATTTTTCCACGATTATACCGCTATTCACATAGCAAAAAAATTTCCTTTTCAAAGCAACAATTTTTTTTTTTATAATAATAGCAGTAATGCAACACAATAGTGAGCACAAAAAAAATTCATTTGAGATTTTCCTCATTTTCTATAAATGAAAGAAAAAATATCATTTATCATGAAACATTCTACTGTATTTTCTATTTTGTATTATAGTTGGTTGACAATTTCTCATATTTCCCAGTGCATTATGTTTACTTACATATAGAGAGACTGATATACTCGTACAAACCAGAAATTAGTGATGGATTAGATTACTACTTATGCATGAACCAACACACGATTCATAGTATTGTCTATTGTTGGCCACTACTTCCTCCCATCTATCAGGCAGCATTCGTATTCCGCGTTGAATCAGAGGGAGCAACGTTTGGAAGGTAGTATGGAACTTATGCTTTTTCACCGCCAGGTGGCGCAGTGGTTAAAGCTGTGGCAGTTGGAGCAGGAGGTACCGGAAGGTTAAATGAACATATTTGGATCCTCTGTTGTGTTTAGAATCCACGGGCGGACCCATCTTCCATGTCAGTACTATAGGCTGACATTCAGCTATGCAATGCGCAGATGGTTCGAAACTCGGACCTATAGCCGTACGTAGAATGGTATCACAATGGACCAATTGTAATAAGTGTGCGATAACAGCCACAACAACCTAACCTAACCCATTTAAACCCTTATCTTATTTATGCTGTTATTTACTGGCTGGGTGTAATTTGGACCAAATGTGTTCGTAGCGTGTCTGGAAAAGTTGATCTTTAATGGAAACGATTGATTGACATTATAAACGACCTCGTGTGAAAATGAAAAAAAATGCATCGATCCGATTTTCAACTTTATTTATTCAATGAAAATTATTTGAAAATTTTATTTTATTCTTGATGATAATTTTCAAAACACATCGCATGTAAATGTACCTTGCAACTTGAACATACCGTGTAGGTCTTAATTGTACATAACTTGCATCGTAATCGATCTTCGCTTCTGATTATAAGGTGTGAACCTTTACCAAATTTTCCAAAAGTCGAAGTTCTTGACAGGCCTGGTTTTTGCGGCTCACAACCATATCGAGATAATAATTCGTCTGCTAATCGCCTTCGGAACTCCAATTGATCAACTTGCTGATCTTTGTCATTTATCAATCTATGCAACATCCAAGCATTGCATACAGAAATCCCGCGAATGTTAATTCGATAGTTCGAGACATTGTTGTCTAACTGATCCACACCTCCCATAAAAGTATTATATTGTTTTATACAGTTGGGCATACTAATATCCGCTCGCTTACGTTCAGTTCTTATATATCTATTTGCTTTAGAGAGAGACTCACGTCCAAATTGATTTGACAAAATTGTTACCGGTTTGTTGTCTTTCCAGCAAGTGGTCAACATGTTATTTTCTTTATTTTGAAATGACACACTATATCCTCTTATTTCCTTTTTCATTGTTTTATCACTTGGAATTGAAATATTACGTAGTCTATTGCATCTTACTGTACCAGTTCCACCGAACCCCAGTTCAATGAGCTCATGAATAACTCGATAGCTCGTGAAAAAATGATCGAAAAATAGAGAAAATGGACAGTTATAATAATCTCCGTATGGACTCTCGTTCGATGCACTTCGTCCTTGGTATATGTCAAACTGTGTACAATATCCAAGGCGTTGGGCAAGTACCCAAGATTTAAATCCAAATCGTATTGGCTTGCATTTCATAAATTTCTTACAGCTGTGCCGCCCATAGTATGGAATCATTGACTCATCTATTGCTAAATTTGATTCAAATGGCGCAAATCGAATGAACCTGTCATTTAAATGGTTAATGAGCTTTCTAATCTTGAAAAGTTTGTCATTGTTGGTGATATCCTTTTATCACTAAAATGTAAATTTGTAAACACGTCTACAAACTTATTTCGGCGCATGTATTTAGAAATAAGCTCATTCTTTGTATCCATCCGATTCTCCCAATACATTTTTCGCCGAGGAGCTGCTGACTATTAGGACACCGAACATTGCATATATGTCGTCTGGTGTGATTACAACACTGCTTCTATTACAATATTTTGCGTACATTACACTTTCATTAGCAATATTTGTAACGAAATCTAGATCCCAAAATAATAGAAAAATATCTAGTGGCCTACTATGTGATCCAAGCGTAGTAGGTGGCATATATGTTACGTTATTGTAATAATTTTGTAGCAGTTCAATTTTTTGTTCGTTTTTGCATGTACACCAATTTTGATCTAATCTCGGAACTTTAATGGCAGCTCGCCTTTTTGATGGTGGTGGATTGCCTTCAATTTCATCATCGTCATAGATTTGCAGTTCAGATGGAATATTATCTTGTTGATAGGTGTCTTTATCGTACACAAGAGCAACATGGGCGGCTAGTGTTTTTCCAGTTATCACTTCATCCTCATCGCCAGATTCTTCGTCGGAATTATTCGTCGTAGGTATTATAATAACTTCGGCTGGAATTTCATCATCATCGGACAAGCTTTCCAGAAAATCCAAGGCTTGGTTTAGGGACAATGGTCTAGTCCTATGAAAATTTTCATAAAATTTATTTTTATCAAAATATGTAGATCGTAATTTGTTATAATACTTTGAGCCGAACAAATTTTTTCATACTCTATCCTTTTGGGTATTTAAGTACCCAACCAACCGAAAATTTTTCACTATGAAACATTAATTTATGAAAAAATTATGTTTAACTACACTATACCCACATAACACAATTATGAAAACAACAACAAAAAAATGTATTACTTACCAATACCGTTTGTCATTTACATTCATTTTAAATTATTGAAAAAAAAATTGTATTTTTTTACACACTCACAGTAAAACAATGTAACACGAAATGAGCTGTATTATAATTTCATTTAGTAGATCAACAATTAAAAAAAAAGAAAAATAACACAAAACCGTTATTTTCTCACAAAAATTATGCGAATAGAGAGTATTTCATGAGCAAATGTTATGTGGTATAAAAATACCCAAAGGATTCAAATGGGCTAACCCAACCATGGAAGTTATGCTGCTTAATCGTCTCTTTCTCTGTATAACGGCAGTTTGTCTTTTATATCTCGTCTCAATTTTGTTCAATAAACCGTTTTAAAAGCTCCTAATAGATAGAATTCGAATTCAGTATTAAAAAAAAATGGTCAGTTTGTTATCAACTGTCTGTGATGCATCAATTGAACCAATTTTTGAATTCAAGGCACTGGTCCAAATTTTACATATTGGCCATTCCTCTAAGGAAATCGAAATACCTAGATCGAAACTATAAGTCGTATCGATCTTGTAGCATTCGTATAGTTTGGATTGGCGGGTTTAAAATTCTAAATAAAATAACAGAGATTGAGAAAATGAGAAAATAAAATTAAGAAAGTTAAAAGCAAAAAAAAACTGGAATCGGAAAAGCGGTCAATGGAATCAGGGTTATGGGCGTGGAGAAGTGAAGAGTATATATGACCAGTTTTAACCGCGGGGAAGGATGTATACTGATTACCTATGACCCCGACGCTTACTCTAACTCATCCTCAAAATTGGGGTATATTCGCCGTTGGACTAGGCGTGAAACGTTTCGAGGTACTGTGATTCCCAGTTCTCCACTGTCCCCGCTGGTTGTTTTCCGCACACTGGGGGCATTTTGGAGTTATTTTGGAGTTAACCATACTTGTAGCAAAACCAACGAGCAAATTACGTAATTGAATATTATTGAAGCAAATTACGTAATTGGATTCATTATGCGGGTTGTTATTACTTTGTGTGAATGCATAGCTGCAACTTGTGGTACAGTTACTAAGCGGAACCGATTCGGGCCACCGATTACTTTTGAAATTGGTGTACTGATTATCTTTGAGCTCATTTACTACGCGTCGGGGTGTAGGATATTGAGAATTGCCGAACCTTCCATGCTCATGACCTCGAACTGTAGGTCTGAGTAAGGAGAGTACTTAACTGGATGGTTAAACTTAAAATTTGTTGATAAAATTCTAAGAAGGATTCATCAGGAAGCTGCTTACGCGACTCTATTTTATTTTCAATGTCTATATCTGGCCGTCTATTTGCGAACCTGGCTGACATATGTTGCTTCAATTCGGGCCAATTTGTTCCCGGGTGTTGTTGGCGAAACGTCCAATATCAATGGGCTGCTATCCCTTTTAAAACGAAGCTAATTTCAGTTAGAAGGCGTTCATTTTCAATTTGCATAGAATCAGCTAAGGTTTCTAATTGAAATAGAAATAAAGTTATTGGAGTCCCAGTAGATGATGCCCTCAAACGATCACTTTCCACCGCTCCCGTCCTAGTAAATCCGGACTTTGAAAACCCCTTCATTATACAATGTGACTCCAGTACCACTGGTGTCGGAAGCGTGCTGTTTCAAAAAGATTCCGCAGGGGAGGAACGCCCTATGAGTGTCAAAAAGTTCCGTGCGTATATAGAAGGGTACAATTTCACAATATACACGGATCATTCCAGTTTGTGTTGGCTTATGTCGCAGAAGAATTTGTCAGGGCGTCTAGCCAGATGGAGCTTACAACTACAGGCGTCTGATTTTCAAATCGAGTATCGTAAAGGGTCGGTAAATAAAGTGCCAGACGCATTGTCACGAGTCTTTTGTGACACCGTAGCTTCTATATCTTCGTTTGCTGACCAGTTGGAAGAAATGAAAACGCCTTGTACATCCAGTACCTCCATTAGTGTTGAACCGCTTCATATTAACCTAGATTCTCCCGCTTTTGAGGACGCTGAGTATCGAGAACATGTTACTAAAGTAAGACATGTTCAAACGGATCAACATAATTTTCGCGTCCAAGGCAACAAATTAATGTTCAATCCTTCATTCGGAGAGAGATACGATGACACTGACGTGCCTAGTTGGAAATTGGTCGTTCCTTCCACACTTACTCAGATATATATATAGCAGGCCCATGTACCCTCATCTTCAGCACATATGGATACAGCTAAAACATTAGAGCGTCTTCGTCGTCAATTCCATTGGCAACGAATGGGTCAACAGGTTAAAGAGTACATAACAAGCTGTCCTATATGTAAAATGAACAAGCCGGTCAATTTTAGTACCAGACCTAAGATGGGACATCAAGTGACATCCGAACCACACTTCCACAGGTTGTACATAGACTTAATGGGGCCATATCCACGTTCAAAACGCGGCAATGCGTACATTTTGATCGTTTTGGCTCATTATTCAAAATTTGTCATATTAAAACCTTTGAGAGAAGCGACAGCGGTTCTAATATGCCAATTTCTAAAAAATGAAGTTTTTCTGCTGTTTTCAGTCCCAAAGGCCATTACGAGTGACAATGGAAAACAGTTTGTTTCCAAAATGTTCCAGGATCTTACTTAAATATGGAGTTGATCATATTAGAACTCCGGTTTACTCACCTCAGAGTAACGCGTCGGAGCGGGTGAGTAGGACGGAGCATAACGAATGGTATCTCCACATCCAGGAAATAGCAGCCGCCATCCGTAATGTTATACATGGTTCCACTCAATCAACTACGTAGATTACTCTGTGATTAAAACAACTGACATCATATCCTTATGGTCCTTACATAAGATCCAGGTCGAAATTATACATCGATACGATTAGTATTAACGATTTGATAGTAGTACAATTCATTGTGCTAACTATATCGGCCATTCCTCTTCCTCAATCACTGAAATCGAAACTATAAGTCGTATCGATCTTTGACAATACGATCAAGGCTCTCACAGCCATTTTTGGTGATTCCGGTTTCCGTCGTTACCAGTCCGTGATTCTTCTCTTAAATGTTCAAAACCATCTCCGGTACCCATCTGTCAAGGTTCAACTTTCTTTTGACCTTTTGCTCAATGAGAAATTCAATTTTACGATTTCCGAGATCATGTCTGCTGTAAAGCAATATATAAGACCTTGGGACACACAGTGTCCTGTTTCCGCCTTATCTCTTCCGCCTTATCTACCGGCCTTATCTCTTCTATCGCCAACGATAGAAGAGATAAGGCCGGTAAACGACAAGATATTCTAAGTGACTGAACTTTGTGACATACAAATCCTTAATATCGTGCACTGAAGCAGGATGCGGGTCGTCAGTCCTATATTATGTCTATATATATATATATATATATATATATATATATATATATATATATATATATGTAGGATATCCAATTAAATTCGTGATGATGACTCTTCAAATGTTCAACAAGAATGAACGAATATATTTTTTAAGACAGCATAAATCCGAACCTCTACATACAATCAGTTACCGTTTCAAATTCATCGACAAGTAAATTTATCATAGAGATGTATTTCGGTTTTATAATCACTCATTCCACACGGTCATCCTGGAATTCCATCCGACCCAGATGGATCCAGATCTTCCTCAATTTCCAACACCGTATCGCTTCGCTGTTCCAAAACTGTACACACCTTTCTGCCAGACTCCAAACTTTTGTCACAATTCGTAGACAAACTACCTTCCTGACATTTGTAACATTTTGGTCCTCTCGATTTGTTTCTGCAGTCTCTTCCGATATGACTGAGAGCACCACAATTAAAACACTTTGGACCTCTTTTAAATTTATGTTCTGATTTTGATTCGTCTTTCGATTATATTCGTCTTTATATTGGATGCAACTAAAAAACGTTAGTTTATCGAATATTTTGCCACGTGTTTACTTCACGACTGCCAAATTGAACTGTCAAGGCTAACGTTTATCAAAATGGCGGCAAAACAAAGAAGTATTTTTTTTCACACTCCATTCAAAGCTGTTTCCTGAGCTTCATCCCAAAATTGTTTAATGTTATCAACGGCATTCATTATATTAAATTGCTTCCAATATTCTGTAATTGTTGGCTGATTTGGACCATAGTGGATAAGATTTTTGAAAACGCGGCGCAAATAATAAGCGTTAAAATTGGCAATTAGACCCTGATCCATCGGTTGGAGTATAGGGGTAGTATTTGGTGGTCGGAATACGATTTTGATGTTGTTCGGAATGTCCGTTAGCTTATGACTAGGTGCATTGTCAATTATTAGCAATGCCTTTATTTGAAATATTTTGCCACAGAATTAAATTTTGTCACAGAATTTGAAAAATAGTTATTCAACCAGTCTTCAAAAAGGTGGACTGTCATTCCCTCCCAATAAAACCATTACACGATCTTCACCTGCCTTAAATCTTGACGCAGCCTTTTCTTGTTTGGGAATGAATTTTCTGGATGGCATTCTTTTCCAGAACAGACCGGTTTCGTCTACATTATACACTTGTTGAAGTGTATATCCACTGGCTTCGACAATTTGTTTCAATTCTGCGGAATAATTTTATGCTGTCTCAACATCTGCACTTGCTGCTTCTCCAGATATTTTTATATTATGTAATGAATGACGTTTTTTAAATCTATCAAACCAGCCTTTGCTGGCTAAAAACTGTTTTTACTGACATCCTTCGCCATTTTTCATTATTAAATACTGATGAAGACTCCTGGCTTTTTGTTGGATAATAGTTGAACTTATGGCTATATTTCGTTGGGATTGATGGTCTATCCACACACTAAGCATTCGTTCCATATCTTCCATCACTTTCGAAACATTTTTTGCCGTCAAAGATGTTACTCTTTGTACACAACCTTCAATTTTATCTTGATTTTCAATGATTGTACAAACAGTTTAAGCAGTGAGGCCTAAAGCTTCTCCTATTTCAATATTTTTCTCACCTGCTTCGAGCCTTATTAAAACATCAAGCTTTACCTCCAATGTAATCTCTTAACGGATCTTTTTTGCACCAGTGGCGTGAACTTCAATTACCAGAACAGCAAATAACTTCGAAATTTCGTAAATCGAGCCTTCGTAAATCGGGAGATTACTAATATACATATATATATATATATATATATATATATATATATATATATATATATATATATATATATATATATATATATATAGATATATATGTGTGTGTATTTATATATATATATATATATATATATATATATATATATATATATATATATATATATATATATATATAAATATATATATATATATATATATACATATATATATATATATATATATATATATATATATATATATATATATATATATATATATATATATATATATATATACATATATATATATATATATATATATATACTCTTAAGACCTTGACTCCATGTTCGATGAAAACCAGAGGAGTGCGTCCATCTGCAGTAACTGCAGCCCAAACCATAACATAAGCTGGTGATTGCTTGCGCATGGCAACTCTTGTGTCCAAATTATCGTTGGACTTGTGCTCTAATCAAACACGATCATTTTGTTTATTCACATACTGTTGAATGGTGAAAATTTTCTCATCAGAAAAGACAATTTTTGGAATCGCATCACGTTCGGCCAAGGCCTTCAATGCTCGTGTTCTTTCAAGCCTAACTTTTTTTTGTGCCTCCGTAAGATCTTGAAGTTTTTGTATCTTGAATGGCTTCAAGTGTAGTTCATTTTTCAATATGGTTTAAATGCTGTATCGTGAAACATGTAGACGCGCGGCTAATTGATTGGCATTTTGACGAGGATTTCGTTGGATTCGTTTCTTCACCTTTCATATCATTTTTTTTGATGTTGCTGTCTTTTTAGGACCGCCTCTGTTGCGTTTAGCGATGCTACCAGTTTCGTTGTATCGAGTTATGGTTCGATACACAAACATTTTATTCACATTCAAATGCTGGAGCTGACGAACTATTGCTGTTTGTGAATTTCCACCCATATACAGTGCAATTACACTATTACGTTTGAATTCCATTACGATTTTTTATCAAGATATTAATTTAGAACAATTATTTATTGACCACATATAAACAACTAACCAAACTTCAATCTGTCAAAAAATTGACGTGCGATAAATGACAACTACACAAATGACAGCAGAGTGAAGCTAGTGACTTTTGGTCTCAGCCACCCTCAGCCTACATATATATATATATATATATATATATATATATATATATATATATATATATATATATATATATATATATATATATATATATATATATATATATATATATATATATATATATATGTATATATATATATACATATGTGTGTGTTGGTGTTTGTGGTTGTGTGGTTATGTGTATGTGTGTGTTTGTGGCTATATATTTGTGTGCTCGAGGAAGTATTTAGAATAGGGCAGAACTTAATTTCACACTTATCTAATCTCTCTAAGATTTGTGTGAAGATTTTCCCATGTTTTTACTTTATGTTTAGGATTCTGTTCATGTTTTAAAATTACAATCAAAATAATAAAAACTCCTGCGAGACCCTCCTACACGAAACTTTCTCATTCTTGAGTTTTCGATTTTCTTAAAAATACAATTTTGTATTTAATTTCCGTAAAGTTGTTTCTTAGTCTGATTTTATTTTATTTCTTTTCATATATATGTATGTATATAAGACATAAGATATATAAGAAAATTTTCTTTTTTTTTTTTGTTCGTGTCCTTTGAGATCAGACCGGCAAAGATAATTATTGTTTGGTGCTTGTTTTTGTGTGTGTGTGTGTGTATGTGTGTGTGTGTGTGTGTGTTCGAAATGAAATGTGTATACAACTAAAATGAGGTTTTCATTTGTAAATTGGCAAAATTTTGTGTTGTTATTGTTGTTTGGAAAATGTTTTCTTGTGTTTTCTCAATCGTATACGAATTTATATATACGAGTATATCGTCTCATTTTAAATTAGACGTTGTTTTCGAGAGATTTTTATGTATTTATTTTGTATTTCTTTGTATTATGTTCAAAGATGGAAAATGAAGCATAAATATGTACACAACATACACATATTTATATGTGTTCGTTAAAAGTCTAAAGATAATAAAAAATTGAGCTTTGGGCAAATTATTGAAACATGAAAGTCATGTTCAAGTTGAGCGATTTGTTTGTTATTTTAATTTATAATGAGGTGTGCGAATGTAAAATCATCCAGGGTTCAATTTGATTGTTTTGATTGATGATAATGCCGGAGCTAAACAACAAGTTTTGCTAAATGATTGAATACAAATACTTTCAAAGAATCACCTAAAGTATAAAATAAGGGGAGGAACTGTTTGAAGAGCTTTCATTTAAGTTCAAGTCCCCTTTCCATTCACCATGCGAATGAATCCGAGTGATTCGATTTCTGCGCTTTCGGAGGTGAAAAAATATCAGAGGAGTGATTTCTAACTATATGAACTAGGATGTACTCATAATGAATGTCGTGTGTTTTGGTTCGAATGACAGAACGCCAACAAACATAGGAATATTTGAATCGTGGAACAGCTGCCATAGAATCCATGTTTTTGGAAGGAACTGCATCGTTTCAAGCATTCAAACCCTTATTTCGAAATTGCCTAACATTGACATAACGAGGACGAGCCGTATACATGGCTGATAGTTTGCAGTAGTTGGGGCATATTGAACGCAAGGGACCATTTGATATTCTGGCCATAAAAGTAAGACTTCAGATATTCCTAAGTTTGTTTCTATAAACGATTGAAAATTCATGAATCGGACGCAAAAATGCTGAGTGAGGTGACGATACGACACTTTTAGGTTCATTGGAACATTTTGGTCCTAACCGACATGTTGACGATCTCTCACTGACTTTTGTTCAACAAACCCTGTTGGCCACGTTATTTTCGACGGTATGCACTTGTTGACACACTATTGTTGGCCCGTACCGTGTCAGCTCTTCATATTGTTGCAAGCAACCAGAGGATACCAGACAGCGACTTCTTCGTCTCACGAAAGGCAGCTCTCCCTTCAAAGATCGCTGTATCGTACTGACTCATTGATTTTGAGACCAACGGAAGCAAGACACAGGTCCAGTGGATCGAGTATCTCTTTCACTCCGTTGAATCCTGCTTGGTAGTCACCGACAATTTCCTCCGCCAGAGAAGTAATTCTTCCCAAGATAATGTATGACAGTAACTTATATGCTGTGCAAAGGAGAGCTATACCCCGATAATTCTCGCATTTCAAGCGATCACCCTTCTTGAAAATTGGGCATAACGTGGCCACTTTCCATTCTTCAGGCATAACTTCATTTCGCCTGGTGAATGATTTTTCTTTAGTCTTTGCATGACCATTGTGAATTCCTCATAGGATGGATCCTCAATGGACATCTCTGTGGTCTGCATTTGAGGGTATTCAAATACAGCTTGTGATACTTGTGGAACATTAAGTAAGTCAAAAAAATGTTCACGCCATGTATCGAGCACCGCATCGACGTTAACATACCATCCTGGTTCTGAATGGTAGTTGACCGAGATCTTAATGTAGGGTGCAATGCGGTGATTCTTTTAAAAAAACTACGCCTTTTTAAAGAAACTAGCCTTCCACCATTCTCGCTTCTTCTGTCTACAAATGCGTTTAGCCATCCTGTTAGCAAGAACTGCTCTTTTTGTTCTTATAATTGTAAACCGAGTCTGAGCTTTACTGTGGGTTCGATTTCGTTGCTCAATATCAAAACGACACTCCTCATCAAACCAATCAATTTTGGGCTTAGTTTTTACTATACCGAGAATGCTATTGCTGACAAGATCTTAAGACTTTCGTTGCGTTTCTTCTTTTATCAGACATTTACATGAGAATCGCGTTGTATATTCCCCTGTCCTCCTTGATTTTGCAGTTAGCTTTGCAGTGACCAGACAATGGTCGGGGTGTTAAACGTGGATGTGTCCATGTATCCAAATGGATGTTTATTGTTACGTTTTCCCCTAGCAGGGATTCAAACCAATCCACTCGATCACTGGATTGTGAGTAATTAAAACCACTTGCTTTTTTTCACTATAACTTTTATTAATAATCAAAACAATTCACTTTTACAGTACTTTTATTTCACTCTTACTTTTACTATTTCACTTTTTCACTTTTTATCACTTTTCCCGATTTCAATTTATCACTATTCCAATTCAGACTGAAGCTCTACGCTTTCTGTTTCTGTATTACCTCTATTCAATCAGAGATGCCATCCGCGTCCGTAACAATATTGTTACGGACGCGGGTGACATCTCTGATTGAATAAAAGTACTAAATGCTCGTATTTAGAAACCAGCATGTATCGCAGTATACAGGCGAAATAATAAATTAATGGAAAATTCTACTATGACCGAGAAGCGGGCAAAATGATTATAAATACGCGAGCAGAAAGCATAGACTTTCAGTTTGAATTAGAACAGCGACAGATTAAAATCGGGAAAAGGTGATAAATTGTGAAATAGTAAAAGTAACAGTAAAATAAAAGTACTGTGCAAGTGAATTGTGGTGATTGTCAATAAAAGTTATTGTGGAAAACAAACAAGTGGTTTTAATTATTCACAATCCAGTGATCGAACCGTGGAGTGGTTTGAACCCCTACTAGGTGAAAACGTAACAATTGGTGATAGTGGTGGAATTAAAAATAAGGAGATATGAAGCTACTTGAGTTGAAAGTTGGAAGTAGAACCAGAGAACTATAGCTCGAGATATAATAAGAAAGGAGCAGTAAATGAGGCATCGATGAGGTTCCGGGATAGCAGCCATAAGATTAGATGTTGGGCCTGTGATAAACACGGTCATATATCACGAGATTGCTGGGAAATTAGACGTAAGCGAGCAAGAACACCGTCGCCTATGTACCGTAGGTCCAATGAGGACAACAAAAGAGTAGAAGAGAAGGTTAGTCCTGCAAGATCGCAGGTGGTAAACGAGTAAGAGTCAGCTTTAAGGAGCGAAAGCTGACTCCCACAACCGAATGCTCCATGATCTTCATCCCTGTTTCCCGATTGGCAAGAGGTGGAGATTGTTTGACCATAAGTGGAGAAATTGATGGTAGATCTAGTGTGATAACATTAGATACGGGGTCAACGCGGACGATTGTGCGGGCTGATTTGTTAGATAATCAACTTCATCCAATCTGGCGGGTTAAAACTACAAACAGCAACCGGCGAATGTGCAGAGATCAAAGGAAAAAAGGAAGTGACCATACGAATTGGAAACAGGAACTTCTCTCATGAAGTTTTAGTGGCCGATATTGTCGATGAAGTTATTTTGGATATGGACTTCATGAAGAAGAACCAATTCGTGTTTGATGTGGAAAAAGAAACACTAAGTTTTGGTAATGTTGAGCTGCCGTTACAATTGGATAGCAAGGAGCCAATCGTCAGGCGAGTTAAGCTAGACCATCGAACAAAGCTGCCACAACGTTCAGAAACGGTAATTTGGGGAAAATTGGATGGAGGTTTTGGGACACGAAAGTTGTGGGTTGTAAAAGCCAGTGACGAAGAGCAACAAGTACGAGAAATAATGCTAGAGAATGTTAGGGACAGAACAACTAAGTCCAGAACAAAAACAAGCTGCCAAAGTGTTGTTGGAAAAATACACGTCCATTTTCTGTGGTGCTCCCGAAGATAATGGTAGAACAAACTTAGTTAAACACCGGATCAACACCGAGACAGCAATGCCAATTCGACAAGCTCCAAGAAGATTAACATTGGCAAAACAATCGGAAGTAGATCGCATGGTAACGGATATGCAAACGGCAGGGGTGATTGAGCACTCGACTTGTCCATGGAGTTCACCTGTCGATTATAGAAAGCTCAATTCAGTCACTAAGAAGGACAGTTATCCGTTACCGAGAATTGATGATACATTGGATACGTTGGCGGGTGCACGATTATTTGCCACTTTGGATCTACAAAGTGGATATTGGCAGGTGGAAGTTGCAGATGAAGATAAAGAGAAAACGGTGTTCAGTGTGAGTAACGGATTGTGGCAATTTAACGTTATGCCGTTATGTAACGCTCCTGCGACGTTTAAAAGACTAAAAGACCGAGTGCTAAAAGAGTAGCATTTTAAAACGTGCTTGGTGTACCTAGATGACATCATAGTTATGGGTAAAAACTTCGAAGAACATCTACAAAACTTGGGCGAAGTGTTCGAGCGGATTCATTCAGCAGGGTTAAAATTGAGTCCAAAGAAGTGTGCCTTGTTCCGCAACGCAGTTATTTGGGACATAAGATAACAAGGAATGATAAACATACAGATGAGGATAAAATCACAGCTGTCAAGGATTGGCCAAGACCACAGAATATACACGATTTGAGAGGTTTTATTGGGCTTTGCACGTACTACGGAAGATTCGTACCGGGATTTGCTGACGTTGCGAAAAGCTTACATGAATTAACGCAAAAGAATAAGCCATTCCAATGGAATAAGCAGCATGAAGAATCGGTTGTGGACAGCGCCAACACTTGCATACCCAGTACCAAATCGAAGATTCATCTTGGATACTGATGCAAGTAATAATGGTATTGGATGGGTTTTGTCTCAAGAAATAGATGGGCAAGAACGGGTTATAGCATATTTTTCGAAAGTTTTATCAAAACCGGAGCGAAATTATTGTGTAACAAGGAGAGAGCTGTTGGCCTAAGTACAATGTATAGAGCATTTCCGGAAGTATCTTTATGGCCAGTCATTTCTCATAAGGACAGATCATGGTGCTCTAACATGGCTGTTACAGTTTAAGAATCCGGAAGGACATATAGCCCGGTGGATCGAGAGATTGGGTTGCAAGACGACCATGTCCCGCCGATTGCAAACATTGTGGTCGAGTGGAGAGTAAGGAACATGACGTTGACGTAAGACTTATGCAAGTGTTACCATCCGATGAGAGGACCAACGAGGAAATCAGAAACGAGCACTCAAAAGATCCTGATCTATCGATCATATTTAAATTCGTGGAGGATCAGCACAGACCATTATGGAAGGAGATTGCTGTTAATCGAAGATGGTTGTTTAAAACGAGTTTGGGAAAGTTCCGATGGTAGAAACAAACGATCATTAGTGGTGGTACCGAGAATCCGAATTCCAGAAATTTTGAGGGAATATCACGGGGGAATAAGTGGTGGCCATCTAGGAATCAATAAGACTCTGGTAAAAGTCCGCGAAAGATTTTACTGGGCAGGATGCAGACAAGCGGTCGCAGAATCGTGTCAAAAAAGTGATCAGAGCATGACAGGGTCTTGCAAAACGAAGACATGGGAAAATGCAGCAGTATAATAGCGGAGCACCATTTGAACGGACCGCTATGGATATTGCAGGTCCATTTCCTACCAGCGAAAGCGGCAATAAGTATGTTTTGATGGATTATTTCAGTAAATGGCCTGAAGTCTATCCAATACCGAACCAAGAAACAACAACAATCGCTAACGCCGTAGTAAATAATTGGACTAGTCAATACGGTGTACCTATGGAACTGCATTCGGATCAAGGCCGCAATTTTGAATCAGTGGTATTCCAGGAAATGTGTCAATTATTGGGGATCAATTAAACTAGAACAACACCTTTCCATCCACAGTCAGACGGCATGGTTTAACGGTTTAATGCTACGTTGGAAGAATTTCTAAAGAAAACCGCAGATAGAAACCAGCGTAATTGGGACAAAAATATACCACTGTTCCTAATGGCATATCGGTCAGCAACACATGTTACAACGGGAATAACACCAGCTACCATCGTTTTTTGACATAAATTAAGATTACCTGGAGTCTTGAAGTTTGGGGCAATTCCTACGACAGCTTTGTGTGGACAAGCGCATGTCGATAAATTGAAAGAAGATATCGACAAGATACACAAATTTGTCAGAGAAAGAATACAAATTTCAAGTGATAGGATGAAGGCACGATATGATATCCGTGCAAATAATAGAGGATTTAAAGATAAGAAGGGCAGTTAGTCTGGCTTCTCAACTTACAACGGAGGAGAGGCTTATCACCAAAACTGCAACCTAGCTGGGAAGGACCATACTAGGTGATTACAAAAATCAATAATGTAATCTACCGAATTCAGAAGGGCATCCGAGGAAAACCGAAGGTTGTACATTTGGAAAGGTTGGCTCTCTATCAGTGTTGTGCGATTACGCGTATTTTGATATTGTCGACATGTTGGTGTCGACAATTAGTAGACAATGTCGTCAATTCGTAGACAATGTCGACAATTCGTAGACAATGTCGACAATTCGTAGACAATGTCGACAATTCATGGACAATGTCGACGTTTAATAAACAATTCCGAAGTATACCAAATATATTAGCTTATTATAACTATGCAGATTAGCGAAAATAATTTTTTTAATATTATTTAATACAAAATATAACATTTAATACAAAATAATAATTTTGTTTTTTCAAATGTCATTCATAAAACAATAAATATATTTCTACTTACTTCACTCCAAACGCTTGCTAAGATATATATTTTCAAATTTTTATTTAATAAACGCAACAATCCAACAAAATTGTAGGCGATATATCGTCGGCGAAAACAAGACCGTGTTTAAAAAAAAAACATACATATTTGTGTATCGGAAAACAATGTACCAACGATACGGATTATTTTTTTAGGAAAGAAATACGATTTTTGTTTTGTGTTGCAGCCGATTACAGAAATAATATTTGTTTATTTAGAACGATACATTCACATGTCGGCCCATGAACACTGAGAGCATGCAGCGGCTGATTACTGAAATTGGTGTTATTAACATAATTTACATTTAAATTATCACAATCTGAAAGTTCACCGAGAGTGGTACTATCATTTATCT